>OV816025.1:199378206-199747033 GCA_929113105.1 Agrypnus murinus
AAAGAACGAACGCTGTAATTGCGAAGCAACTTTCCCAAAAATATTAAATAAATTAATGTACTGGCAGATGTTGGACAAGTTTAATTTTCCAAAATATTACATTTTGCATTCTGCATTCTTGTGTACTCTTTTTCTCTTCTTCTGTATGATAAACTCTGTTAAACGTCGAGTTGCATGCTTTCCACGTAATTTGGGCGATTATATTTTAAATATTTTAATGAAAACGAACTCATTCCTTGGGTGCGCGACCTATTATTCAGAACACGCGTTCGCCGGCGGCAAATCTGAATTCTAACCTACAGAGCGCAGCGCACCGTGTACACGCAACCCTACATTTTAAACGTTTTGCAAATTATACAGACGGTGCGCCATCATTTACGTTTAAATTCTTTTCTTTTTTTTTTCTTTTGTATTCCAGACGATGGCAATAACTACATGTTAAATGCAATTGGCCGCTTTAGTAGATGTAAAGTTTGCACTTTAAGTTGATTCTTTAAGTATTTTTCTAGTTATAATTGCGTAATTGTAACCTGTAAATAAGCATTTAGAAGACATTGATAATGAAGAGGTTGGCCAGGATAAAATGAAATATGTTATCTTGGAAGCTGCACTGATAGATACTAACATAGAAAATTTGCATAACTATGGCTGTGTAGTGTATTTACAGGATATCTGCCATTTTTTTAATAACTACAATCATAATTAATAAGATTATTACCACTTTAGGAGTACCTATGATTTAAAAATAAAAAAGCTACAATAAAAATGAAGTGTTATTTGCTGTTAATAATGAATGCTATTAAATACTAAATTCCAGAAATGTAATTAGTTAACCTGTAAAGTTGAAAATCTTATAAATAAAAAAATTGAGATTTCCAGACGGCAGACATTTTAAATTTTCAAATTCTCAAAAAGCGATTTGAAAATCTTTAAAATGTATTTTGTAAAATGTTTTTACAGAATAAAATGTAGTTATGATAATAGGGAAAACTTATAGACTTTGTCTCCCGATGCGCAGCGGAGGCGGAAGATCACGCAGAGCGTTAAAGTCTGAACTTTTCCGTGTATAATACAATATTTCTAAAATAATATTTTAGTCTATTACGTATTTTAAAACTATTTTTAATCTTATAGCGGCTATTAGATTATAGAAAAAAAATTGAATCATACATGGAGAAAAGTTCATACTTTAAGTTAACTTAACGCTCTGTGTGATCGTCTAACAAATCGACTTGTAATAATAAATAAGCAGTTTTAAACAATCGCTCCATTTTATTCGGCGATAAATATTTTACAAAATGCATGTTAAAAATCTTGAACTGTAGTTGACTTTATTATACTTGGTTATGGGGACCCTGGAAAATTCTAAATGTCCCGGGGCTCGTTCCAACTCTTGGCAGCTTTGCCAATTACATACATTTTATAAAAAACGGCATTTTTTAAACAATGTGTATTAAACTAAAGATACTGGCTTGGTTGTCATCTATATATTTAAAACACAAGGCTTATTTTTGTTCCAGTTCGTTTGAGAGTTCCACCGGGTCGATCTAAGCGATTCTTTTTTTATATTAATGCTTTCGCTGTGTAGTCAACACTATTTAATTTTTATGTTTTTTAATGTTTATATTTTTAATTTGAAAAACTCTAAAATGTTTAATATGAGACGGACAAATCGGACATTCACTTGGGGCGCCCTTTCAATTTCTACGGTGGTGTGTTTCGTAACTACTCCCGCTGATAAATATAAAAGGGTGATGCAGCTGACTACTTCCATCATTAATAAGCGGTTAACATTTGGTTAATGTATAAAGAATTGTTCGGTTGCGTAGACAAAACCCGCATAGTTGAAAATTATGAACAACACTAAATAAACACAAATAATAACTGATGGCAATTACTTTTTCAGAGCAGTTTCATATTGTTTCTATAAAACGCAGGAAATTTGCCAACACTATGTGTATGTCATGTTTTTTAAGTGTGTACTAATAGCCGTTTTCAATAATGTTTTAAACAAGATCGATTTTTAATTTTATTCTTTTCATTTCATAAGGTAGAATTTCCGTATGTATGTAGAATAAACCGGCGGGGAGGGGTAAGCCAGAGAGGAATATATGTCTGAATAGAGGAGAGTAAGCTGGGAGAGAGGAGTGCTAGGCTTAGGATTTTCAACTGGTTATGTTTGATTGCGTTTATTTAAATAATCACTTACGAAAATCGCAATGATTGTAATCACACAACGAATGTTGCATAGTATAGGGAAATCCTTCAATGCTTTTGACAGTCATGTCTTGACGAGGTTTCCCCAGTCTATATATTTAAAACACAAGGCTTATTTTTGTTCCAGCTCGTTTGAGAGTTCTACTTGGCCGATTTAAGTGATTCTTTTTTTGTTAGCTGTGTAGATAAGTCAACACCACTTAATTTTTATATTTTTCTAATGTTTATATTTTTTTATATTTTTGTTTAATTTAAATAAATATAAAATGTTTAATTTGAGACGCACGGATTGAACAGTCACTTTGGGCACCATCTCACTTTGCACGGTGGTAAGTTTTAGAACTATTCACGATTATAAAAGTTGGGTGCAACCATCACTTGCGGTTAACGGTTGATTTGTTATTAGGTTGCGTAGACAAACCCGCATTAGTTGAAAACCATGGAAAGCAAACAAATTGTTCAAATATTAGATGATGATAATTTATTTAAATAATCACTCACGAAAACCCAAAGGATTGTAATTACACAACGAATGTTGTATATAGGTTCAATTCCTTGACGAGGTTTCCCTAGTATGTATAAATGCATGACTATCCTTGATTGCCCTTGCTTTATGACCCTGTAAAACTCTTAGAAATAATAATAATTGAAAAAACAAGTATGCAAAGTTAATTGTGAAAAAATGTTCTACAAAAAAAACCCTGATTTGATTTTTTCATAAAAATTTAAAATAAAAAAGTTGTAACGCTCCAAACATTTTCTTCCTTCAATTTTCCGTCTTTTCAGGCTTATAAACTTGTTATTAATAATGCTATGTAGAAAAGCTATTAATAAAAGTTGTAAATTATTCAATTTGCTACAAAAAGGCATGTAGAATTATTGTACGACTTACGGTTACCGAGATATCACCAAAGAACTGTTTGCACTTTTATTTCTAATATGGCGGCCGAATGGGGAGGCTGCGATCCCGAAAACTGATATAATTCCATCTTTTCAGGCTTATAAACTTGTTATTAATAATGCTATGTAGAAAAGTTATTAATAAAAGTTGTAAATTATTCAATTTGCTACAAAAAGGCATGTAGAATTATTGTACGACTTACGGTTACCGAGATATCACCAAAGAACTGTTTGCACTTTTATTTCTAATATGGCGGCCGAATGGGGAGGCTGCGATCCCGAAAACTGATATAATTCCATCTTTTCAGGCTTATAAACTTGTTATTAATAATGCTATGTAGAAAAGTTATTAATAAAAGTTGTAAATTATTCAATTTGCTACAAAAAGGCATGTAGAATTATTGTACGACTTACGGTTACCGAGATATCACCAAAGAACTGTTTGCACTTTTATTTCTAATATGGCGGCCGAATGGGGAGGCTGCGATCCCGAAAACTGATTTTAACTCGCCACCGAGCTCCCAACAGATCCCAAGAAAAAATTGCTACCTACCCAAAATGTTATATCAGTCGCTTTTTTTCTGTTTTCTGACTATTTTACTGGACTAAAATGCTAATAAATGTGCCCAGTGCTGCTTAAATACTGAGTTTCGTAAAAACTCTTGGTTCTTCAAATGTTGATTTAATTTGCAACTAAGGTTGTTGGCTAAGAATAGGGATAGGTATCTAGAAATGTAGGGCTGTTAGACTTTAGTACCAGATTATTTTGTGCAAAATGTTAGATCTAATAATCCAATTTAATAGTATAATGTGTATTTCGTTACTATATAAATTATAAGCCAGTAGCGTAACAAGACGACATTGAGCCCTGGGGCAAAATAAACATTAGAACTTAATGCTTAGGGGTTAAGCATTAGTTAAGCAACGACCAGATTTTTGTTTAAATGTTTAACTAACCAACTATAGTTTGTCACAAATATAGGAGTGATTCAAATTAGCCCAGTAAAAAAGCGCTGCTGTGATTGGTTCTAACAAAGCCAGGTAAATATACTACTTTTGTTTATTGGGTCATGCCAACAAATATAGATGGCGTTGTACAGCAACAAAATTAAACAAAATGACGTCGATATGCGGTAGGTCATCATGCATGCAACCAATGGGATACATGCTTTAGTTGTAACATAACCTTCAAACCTTCCAGTTTGACAAATATTCTATCACATAATTGGATTTAATAAAATTCCGCTAAAATCCAAGTCAATCTTTGGCGCGTCCAAATATGAAGGATTAGAAATGTAGTCTAGCAACGCGAGGTGACAGCAGATGTTTTTGAGATCCCTATATAAATAACTGGAATAATTTTATATTGGCTACACTGAATAAACTAGTTCCGTACGTCGATTATTTTGACATTGTTTTTGAGGTTATATTTCTTTATCATAATTTTCAAATAATTAATCAATATTATTTAATGGTTTCGTTGAAAACAAGAGATTACATTTTGAGCATTTATTATAAATGATGCATCATTAAAATAAAACTATAATTCCGTAATGTTTTAGCGCCAAATACATCTGCAGAAAAGGAAACTCTAAGAAGTGCTTTTCGATCTTCTTTAAACTAGTTTCGTTTTTGAAGAAGGTATTTGTAAATACCGCAATTTGTATACTTCTTAATAAAACAAAACATCATAGTGTACTATCTTGTATCAAGCAGGTATTTTGAAAGGTATTTTATTTTCTCGCTCTTAATTAACAAAATAAAAAGTTATTTTATAGCATTGACTATACGTCAATTTTAAATTTTCCGCCATTTGACGCCATTTGTCAGTCTCGATGGGTTAGTGGTTTGCATGTTTGCTTCATAATCCAAAGATCGCAGGTTCTATCCCCGGCCGAGCTGGTATTTTTTCATAGCGGCGAAAAATTTAAAACATGCCTTCTTTTCGGATAGGAAGTAAAATTGTAGGTCCCGTGTCAATGCGATGTTTGGCACGATAAAGGATCCCGGTGGAATCCCCCAGATTCGGCTAAATTCTACTAAATAAAATAAGTAGGGTCGGCCAAATGATCATAGTAAATCGGTGCCATGAGGTACGAAGGATGCTCCGCCATCCTGATTCCTCGCCCAAAAATAAATAAATAAAAATAAATTAATAAATAAAATTTGATTATTTTCATGCCCATTCAATATTGAAAATGTATGAAACGACCTACTTTTCTAAGGTTGCTTAGACATTACATTACGGATCTTGTGGTGCGTCCCAATGTCAGATATTTGAAGTTGATAATTTTTAAATTGCACCCGCAGAATCCTTATGGGAAATAGCTATTGGTAAATGATAGTATCTTATGTGTAGATCAAATGTGTCACTGTGCACAAAGTCCAAAGAATTATAGTTTTCGAATTACAGCCGTTTGAAGTTAGCATTAATGTTTGCATTATTGAACTTCAAAGGCTGTAATTCGAAAACTATAATTTTTTTACTTTGTGTTCGTTGACACGTTTGATATACACGATTTCGGGACTATCATTTAACTTTAAAAAATTCTGACCGAGAGCCATTTTCCATAAGATTCTACTGAGTGCAAAGATTGTCTGCTTCAAACTGTAATTTGAATATTATAGTTTGCGGGACTTGTGCCATTGACACTTTTGATCTACACATCGAAAAATATCTGTCAGCAAAGATTCAGAGCAATCTGGTAAAAGCCATTTTCCATAAAGATTCTACGGGGTCGTTTTATGTTTTGTATCCCAGAATTTATCCTTAATAGTGCCAATGAATTGTTATTAGTCGCTGTTTTTTGGACTGTCAACAATTTTTAACTCTGATTGTACTGTATGTAACGAGTATTGTAGTAATATATGTATGATCAAATTTGCCGCTAAAATGTTTTCTATTAAGCTATGTAAACCTGCCTGTCTCAGCTACTCCCCTTAATTTTGAGAAAAGGTATACCTTAAATTAATTAAGATCAGCTTCACGTTGTCTGGTAACCAAAAAGTCTTGGTTAGTAACTAAATTAAAGTAGGATATGATTTAACATAATAGTATTGAAAGCATCAAACAGCTTTTGCAAACTTCCAAAGTTTTAAGCGCAGTAGACGTATAAAACCTTGTTAAACAAAAAGTTTTGCATACCTGGCATACGGGTTTTGAGTGTTTATTGTACATAATTTAAACTATACTTATACGTAAGTTTCATCAATATTGGTTGATTATTTAAATTTTTATGGCAACTGAAAGAAACACGCAATTTTGGTAGTTTTCTCGATTTTGTAACTTAATTATTGCAGTTATAACAATCGGACCGGTGCCATTTCCAAGCTATCTTTATTACAAACAAATCATATACTGAACATTTTTTCATAGGAAGTCATTCTGATGAGCTACGGAAGAAAAACTCCTCGTAAACGGTTGTACGCGTTTTAAATTGTTAATAACTTTTCTGCTGTTACTAGGATTTAGTAGGCGACGATAACGGGTTATCATAAAATAATGGATATATTTCAATTTATTATAGTATATTTTAACAAATCAAATGAATAATAAAAAGTAAATGGAATCTAGTGGCTTACATAATGGGATTTTAGTGTATCTATGGAAAACAAAAGAATTGCCGTGACAACTATTGATACAAGTGTCAAACGAAAGTATCGTAATTTAGATAATTGTTCTCAAAATAAAACTCGCGTAAACGTAAATTGTAACAATTTCAACAAGGATCTGCAAACAAGAATTGGTTTAGTACAATCTTATTACGAATGCGGTAAAAAGTACACTGCTGGATTACAAAGATTTCGTACGAAAATGGGTTTGAGAGCAGGGCCGTGCCACATGCAGGCGTATCGTAATTTGATTAGCAAATTTGAAAGAACAGGATCTGTAAATGACCTTCCGAGATTAGGAAGACCAAGGATTAGTGATGCCCAAGTTGCAGAAGTTCTTCAGGAAAATCAAAACGTAGCCAATACTAATCCGCTAGCAATCAGTAGTGTGAATGGGATATCAAAACGATTACAAATGCCATACACCACGATTTGGAAAATTTTACGGAAAATCCTAAAAATGTATCCCTATAAACTACAACTGCTGTTAGAATTAAAGGATGCAGATTTTGCTTTCAGGTACGGTTTGTCATTACAAATATTGGCTCAGATAGAAATTGAATCCGAACAAATGAGGCCCATTTCTCTCTGAACGGTGGAGTTAATACTCAAAACAGAAGTCAACAGAAAATCCACATGAAATCGTTCAGCAAGGTCTTCATGACAAAAAAGTCATCGTTTGGTGCGGTTTCACAGCTAATTTCATCATTGGTCCATACCTTTTCGAGGAAATACAGAATGGGGAGGCCGTATCTGTAACTGTTACTGGTGAACGATACCTGCAAATGTTAAGGGATTATGCAATTCCACAGTTACAAAACGAGCACGAAGTAATTAAAAACATGATTTTTATGCAGGATGGAGCACCTTCGCACATTTACCGACCAGTTAAAGAATTGTTAACTGCGGTTTTTCAAGGTCTTGTTATAAGCAGACATTTTGCAAATTCATGGCCACCAAGATCGCCCGATCTTAACCCAGCGGATTACTGGCTGTGGGGTATTTAAAAATGCTGGTGTATAGAACACGTCCAACAACGCTGGAGGAATTAAAGGACAGTATCAGGGAGCAAATTCGTGCAATTCAACCAGAAATGTTGAATAGTGTTGTATACAATTTGGAGGAACGGTTGGTAATTTTACAACAACAAAATGGAGGTCATATCGAGCAATTGCGGTAACCAGTGTTTGACATCAGAAATTCCATAATGTAAGCAACTAGATTCCATTTACTTTTTGTTATTAATTTGATTTGTTAAAAATACTTAATAAGTTGAAATATATCCCTTACTTTATGATAACCTTGTATTATTCTACACACTATTCTGAATAGGTTTGTGCAATAAAATAGCTGTTAACACGAAAATATACTCTTCATATCTCTATTGACTGGTCTATAGAAATTATGTTGACAAACAATTTTGAAGTAAATAATGTGAGCCATTTTAAGGACAATTTATTCTTTCATAGCCATGCTAGATGAGAATTAATTTTGACCATACTTTATTTCCAATAAATACAACCGAACAAATTCTTTATTTCACAGAGAAAACGCAAGAAATAAATTTCTGTTTCTTATAAATGCGAAGATACGCGCTTTTCTTTCAATATACGTAATGCATAATAACGAATCAATCCGATATAAATAAAATTCAGAGCTGTAACTGTAAACAACATAAATGAAGATATATTGTTCTTTATTTTTTTTTAAGGAAGCTATCACAGCTTATTCACTAGACTGGTTACCAGTACTACTGAAAAACCAAAGAGGCAATGATTTTAATTTTCCAAGTTGCAAGTCGAACACAAATTGCTTCTCAAATAGAAACCAAGGAATAACATCGAAGAAAACAAACGAGAAAATCTATAGGGAAAAAGCCTGTTATAAGTAATCTCAAGGATTTTTTTATTTTATATAATATGTCAACCCTAAAGAAAATACTAAAAATAAAAAATATATATTTACTTCCTCAATAAAAAATGAAACCTTTTAACTCGATTATTATTCATCCCCTTAGCACATTAACATATCAAGGTAGAACGAACACCTTTTATCTCGGGTAACACTATGCCCTGCCTTGTGTGTGTTTGCGACCACGTTAACACGCAATCCAGGAAGGGAAGGTCTGGGATCTGATATGAAAGTATGTGCAGGGCCGTAGTTTGCACACGTGTCAGCGGATGTTTGTGGAGCGTCTAGTAGAAGAGGCCAGGTGGAGGCGCGTGCCCATGACAGGTGGCATCCGCTACCAACTTTCAGTCAGGCATGGCTTTTTTTCTGCTCTGCTCTGGAATAACGTTGATGCTCTGGTAAGTATTAAAATTAAAGACCTGCTATGTAGTATGAAGAAAAAAACCGATTAAAGTTTTAGTTACACCTGTAACAGCTGCCGCAACGACCTCGAGGGGAAGTTGCGGGGACAGGATCGACACGAAGTTTAAACCCCTAAAGTAGGAGAGTAGGACATGTAATTTTAATTTACTTACTTTCATATTAAAGACAAACCACCGTTAATGTTGGCATTCTGGAATCGGCAATATTCATTTCTGGTTATCGTTGAAAAGCTCTCGTTTTCAGTAACAACATTGCAGAGCTAGAATCATATTAGACGTTCATAAAGATTCCCAGTTCATAACTGGGAATTATTCTAATACATTTTAATTATGAAGTAAACCTAAACTGAAAGTTCAACAATAGGGAGAATCTTTTATGTTCTCCAAGGATATCTCGTCTGGACATGGGCGCCGATCTGACGATAAGAAGTGACAAACACGCTGCGCCCAGCGCTCCCTTGTTATGAATACAAATACGCGCGCCTCTCTGAAAACTCTTACGCACCGCCAGCCTGAATCAGTGACTCTTTTATTACAACATTATACCCGCTATGAATAATAATAAAAAAATCTAGGTGTATCGGATATTATACCATTGTTATACTAATTTTTACACTGATTTAAGCGATAAGTTAACGTGGTACAGATTTGCTTGTATACTGTACATATTTGGAACAATTGGTGCTTAAAATATTTTTCATCGGATAAATCACACAATAATAAATAGCACACGCACTGAAAAAATAAAAAAAAACCACAACAATTTCCGGAACTTCCTATGAGAAGGTTACATATGAGTATAGTCTTAGGTCGTGAAACTCCATAATCATGAGATGAAATATTAAGATAATTAAGTTAAATTTCATAATATTTATTAACATTTCTATATGTATACATCTTCTATATCAATCAATTTTACTTAGTAAATTGTATAACTGTCAATAATCGCTTTTTAAACTTATATTTAATCCCATGGGTCATTCCATGTGAAATCATCAAGTGGTGAAGCTGCACCATTTTTTATTTTGATGAAAATGGGCTAGCTTGTTACCCTATCCTTTAGATCAGGGGTTCCCAAAGTTTTGCCTAGGTGGGCGAAATTGTAAATTCCAAAATATTTGGCGGGCCAAAAAAAGTTTTATGAAAAAATACGCCCAAATCGATAAAAAGCTTGACAGAACAGAAAGATGTATACTAGAGATGCACCGAAGCTTCGGTTTTGCATCGATATTCGGCCAATTTTTAACAGATTCAGTTTTGGCCGAAACAGCATGAAAGATTCGGTATTCGGCCGGCCGAAGCGGATTTTTTTATATTTCTTTGCCGCAATCTGACTTATTAGAGTGCATTTTAACTAAAAAACTCATTATTTTAGCGTTTAACCAAAAAAATTCTAAATTTTTAAAACATGTATCAGCATTTATTTATAAGTCCTGTGTAGACGATGACGCAAAGGGAGCGTATATATATTGTTCTGACTAAAAGTTCAACAATAAATTGAAGAATCCGAGTTAAAGAAATCGCGAGGTTGAGAATGAAAATTGCATCGCGAATAACGCGGCGATCACTTGGCGAAACGCCGCGCTCACGTGCTTGACTTAGATTGCTCCCGGAAAATGCGGAAAAGCTACTTTTTATCCACCACAATCTTCTTTTAAGTTAAATTTTAAATACTGAAATGTTTTTAATGCTATTATATTACGTTGTAGTTTTTTAATAAGCGTTCCCAAGCAGCATTTTCAGTCACCGCTACGTACCAGCAACCACCGGTGGAACTATAAAGTTTTTGCCGTTAGTCACAAGAACGTGATTGCTACGGTATTGTTACGTGCCTGGAACCAAAATGGACAATTCTCGGGTAGCAGATACGTTGCAGTAACCTTTCCGGAACTTGTCCAGCTACCTTTAGGCTACGTAGCGGGAACGTGGCGGCGTAGTAATTGCTACTTTCGTGGAACTTTTTTTCTCTTTGACACATCGTGTCGCGTCGTTGTTCTCTCTTGCTCTTGCAACTTAACAAATATTCTTTCACTTTCTCTACTAATGCCGCGGTCGTGTCACAAAATGGATTACTATTTTATTTGTAATACGTACATAATACATAAAGAGATGAAATGTTTCGTTATTTTGTCAATCTAGCATACCAAAATTATAAACCATCGCAACGTTTCTGTTAAATGCGATGATGATAGATCGAAAAATAACAACGCGCCTTCTTTAAATATATTTTTTAATAAAAAATGTCTTGAATAAAATATGACAAAAATACTTATAAATTGATAAAAATGATAGAAACCATTTTTATTTGATTCCCAAGGCACAATTTGACATCGATTTGTTATCTTTATTGAGAGTTATAGTAAACGACTTTTTAACAATTGCAACAAATTGCAAATTGATTAATAGCCTTCAACATTTTACAAGTAAATATAGAGTTGTTTTGAAAATGCCACCTTAAAGTAGTATTAACTGTAAATGTGTGTCGCTTTATAAACAGTAACGGGAACTAAACAAATTCTACTTCTAGGTTGTTGTTACCACGAAGTATAAAATACGGTTTCCGTAGCCACTTTCTAGCTCCTAATGTCACTGCAAAATTCCCATTGGAACTTAACCTCAAATTTAAACGTCAATCGTAAACAAACAATCAATATTTTTATACTGATTGCTACTTAATAACAATTATTATTTAATTATGGCTCATTTTAAAGTTGTAGCGACGAAAGAAAAAAGGGGAATATATTTCACCCTTGTTTACTACATGATGGTTTATCAGTGATCTCATCCCTATTTTTTTCTATTTTGTATTGTAAACAGTTGATTTTGTTTCCACTGATTTCACCTAACTGCTGTTTTAATCTTCTATAAAAGGTGGACGTATATCTAAAATTCTTTTTTTTTCTTATTGCATTTGCCTTTGACATTTTTATTAAAAACTTAAAGCAAAACTACTACCAGTGCGAAAACACAATTAACCTCGAAATTCCAAACTAAAATTACTTTCAAGTGATTCTCCTGGGTAGCATAAACGTAAGTTTTACTTTCAATGCTACTGTATAGTTCAGTTACTTTAAAGGTTAAGCAATGGTTTCAGACCAGTGGCAGGAACTTTCGGTGCTACTTTAAAGTTTTAAAAACTTAAAAGTAGCTTCGGGCAAGTTACTGCTACAATCATATCACTTGAAGTTGCAACAACATTAAGGTAATTATAGTAAGTAGCAATACCGTTCCACATACTTTAAAAAGCTACTTAGAAGTAATGTAACTACATAGTTCTAATAAATAGTAGAAGTAACTACATAATTACTAAAATATTCCAAATTGAAGTAATTAAACCTATAAAGTCATAAATTTAGTTGTAGTTACGTAACAGCTACTCAATCAAAGTTCCGATCTCAGTTACCGCTACTTAGATGCTGCTTGGGTTGTTTAATGAAGTTTTTGGCATGTTCTTTATAATACGATACTGTTTATTTTTTTATTAATTTTGTTTAGTTATATTTTGTATTATTTTATTATAGCAAAATGGGTAGTAGGCAACGTATTTCTCGAACACCAATCTTTCTTTTTGTGACATAATTATGTATTTAATAAAACTAATCAAAACTCGACTTTCTATTGTGCTTCGGCCGAATCTTCGGCGCTTCGGCAAATTTTAATGCCGAATATTCCGTGATTCGGCCAATAGCCGCTTCGGTGCATCACTAATTTATACTAATTTTATAACATAATCGTTCTTTATGACAATAGCTATTTTTATTACAAAATGTTTATTAACACATTTCAGAAATAATTAAGCAAGAATAACTAAATAATTTCTAGTAAAAAAAGAAAAAAATAATAAATTCCTCAATCAGAAGTGTGTGACTTGTGCAGTTGTTTTCTTTTAATAATATCATTGAGTCTTGGTTCTAAGTCGGTTGAATGTATTCTTAACACCGCTTGTAAATGTTCATCAGTTAAATTTGATCTCAATTTGGACTTATTAATACTGATCAGCTAATCAGCCTAATCAGCTGAAGGCGATCGTTAGGACAATAAAATATATACAATGTATATAATAACAAATAATTATATTACATATAAAATTTAGTATTTTTTAACTAAGCAATTTTTAATTATAATATGACAAAAATTATTTATTTTTTAAATTATCTTTATGAATCGCGGATGATCTGACATCGCGGCCCGCATTTTCAGGATTTGAGGGCCGCATTTGGCCCGCTGGCCGCACTTTACGAACCCCTGCTTTAGATGAAAGAAAATATATTTTTTAAATTTTTACTAGCAACTGTTTGATAATGGTGGCCATTTTTCATCAGCAATGTCAACAAATTTTACCAATTTCAGAGGTTTATGCATCACAGCTTGTTGTGCAGTTGACCAATTAGGGATATTTTTATGTTATTTTAAAGCATAAGATATGCGCATTTTATTTATATATTTACAATTTGATAGTAACTTATTTTTCCAAGATGACATCTGTGCATATTTGCCGTTGAAATTGCTGTTTTTTCCTGATTTGTATCCCATGCTGCACTTCCCAGGATTTTTGTGTACATTATCTCTACATATAGTATAATGTTCACATACAAAGTTATCTTATTTAAAAAAAATAGCTTCAAAATTGACAAAAAATGGAAATTATTAAAATTTGGGGCCCAAAGAAGTTATGTGGGGGACGAAATAAATAAGCAGGGATTTAAAGAAGATAGTTTTGTATGTACTTATTAAACTATATGTAGAGATAATGTACACAAAAAACTAGATCTGAAAATTTAGCCTGGGGAGTACAGCATGGGATACAAATCAGGATAAAACAGAAATTTCAACGGCAAATGCGCACAGATGCGATCTTGGAAAAATAAGTTACTATCAAATTGTAAATATATAAATAAAATGCACATATCTTAAGCTTTAAAATGACATAAAAATACTCCAAATTGGTCAACTGCACAACAAGCTGTGATCAAATGCATAAACCTGTGAAATTGGTAAAATTTGATGACACCGCTGATGAAAAATGGCCGCCATTATCAAACAGTTGGCAGTGAAAATTTAAAAAATATATTTTCTTTCATTTAAAGCCTAGGGTAGCAAGCTAGCCCATTTTCATCAACATCAAAAATGGTGCAGCAACCATTTTTTTTAAATTTGATAATTTCATATGGAATGACCCCCATACAAATGCAATCGATACAACATAGCACAAAATACTAATGGCTATTCTGTATTATATTGGGTTATCGGATTCTAGTATTACGCTAATTCAAAACTATTTAAGTGAGCGGCAGCCGGCGATTAAACATAATGACAACTCTCTAAATCTCTCGATATTGTGAGGGGTGTACATCAAGGATCCATATTGGAACCATTACTTTATATTATCTATACATCAAATTTGACATCCGGTATTATGAAATGTTCTTATCATTTCTATATCGATGACACTCAATTATATTATTCATTTGATAAGAAGGAGATGTTGAGATGATCAGTTCTGATTCAGAAAAAATTATTAATAGTTCACAAGAACAGTGTTTTTAATATGAATCCGGCTAAATCGAATGTTATGCTATTTGGAAACCCGGCTGATGTAGATATGTTATCTGAGAGAACACATTGCCAATACGTAGTAAAGTTAGAAATTTAGGACTGATACTTGATCGCAAATTACGATATTCTTAGCAGGTTTCCAATTGCAAGTGGGTTCTGCTGCTTTAGAATCAATTTAAATACGATATATGAATCGTCAAATACTAACCCCAAAATACCAAAAATCTGTTAAATGTGAAACATTGGTGCTATCAAAATTAAATTATCGGTGTTGTAGAAGAAAAGTACATTTCTTGAAGGTATAATATTTTACATTATTATGCACATTTATTTTGAAGCCATGTCTACTATTGTACTTAAGTTGTCTTTTTTATTTTTTTGATCTGTGCTGTATATTTCAATTTTCTATTTTTTAAACTTATTAATGATTTAAACTTTTATTTAAGGTAGTGAAGTATTTAAATACTTATGTTTTCATATGATGATCATTTAAGGTTTGGTAGTAGAGCAGCGAATTAACACTTTTTCATCGCCGAACCTCAACATGTTTTGATTATTAGTTTGATCTTGTAAAAAAAATTACTTGCGCTCTTTGAGTAAAGGCACATTATCATTATTATTATTTGGTGTTTATGGCCTACCGACTTTTAGTGTTTATACTCGTAAATGCCTCGATCGTTTAATTTTTAAGGTTTTGAGTAGAATCAAATCGTTTTAACTATGATAAAAGCAATCAAAGTAAGTAGATTTCCGATAAACCCAGCTCAAAAACTCAGACTAATTCTCGCTATTCCGAAGAGCCCGCTATCATCTGTTTATATTTTATTTTTTTATCGAGTATGGTAAAGAATAGAGAAATAACTTGAGAACATTCGATAGGAAACAAAATTCTACATAAACTCTCTGTTGTTTTCTTCCAACATATTTTCTTTCATAAGGGCCCACAATCAAAAACCATGGACGAGCCTTCTCCACCGCAACGCATTTTTGGCTATAAAAGGTTCAATCATGATTGGAAGCCAGTGGCACGCGAAGATGCATCTACGTAAATGTAATCTACAGTAGGTGGCCAAATTATTAGTTACGCTAAGCATTTCTTGAATGTATCAAATTAAAATTAATTTAGCTGGAGTATTGTTTTTGTAAAACCAAGTTTATGATATACAGTGTGTCCACAGATGAACCTAACTGTACTTGTAAATTTTTAGAAACAACTTTTATTTACTTTTAAATAGTTAACTGGCACTTTAGTCTTGACACGTCCGTTGAACGTCTGAACCCAATAAAGAATGCATAGGAGCTTATCAAGAGGAAAGCCGCTAATTTAGTTCATTTACAATAATGACAACATTACTGCCCGTTACGTATATCATCATTTCGTCGACAAACATGCATCCATTACAAGTTCTTAGTGTTAGTAATATATCATTTACATAAATTAAAATAAACAGTGACGGACCTAATACTGGTTCCTGCGTAACACTAAATTTCGTACTTAACCTATCTGATGTTGTTCTATTATATTTAACACCAAAACCTATTAGTTGTCAATTTATTAATTAATAATCTCCTACCAATATCCTTGAATAATCTTCGGAAATCTAAAAATCCTGCGATCACGTTGCAGCGTCCATTGCTTTTAACCACTTGTAGCAAAAGTGAAAAATAACTGTTTCAGAAGAATGTCATTTCTCGGAGCCTGACTACTTAGAATGAATGATATTATTTGTCTCACAAAAGCCATATAAATAACTGTTTCTTAGCACAAAGTTCCAGGAACTCTTTGTATACTGGCACTGTATTACTTGACCTGAATTCTTCACATAATTTAGTTCCATTTACTTTTGGAATAGGCACTGTATGTGAGACATTTCTCCGGAAATTTGCCTGTTTCTAACGATGTATTAACTATGTCTAGCAATCTATTAAGTGAAACTAGTGAAATTTCATTGCCCTCAACTTTATTTCGAATTTTCTTGCATTCTTCCCATCTTTCCTTGGTATTATCAAATACAGCAGCACTGTACTTCTTGTCTTTATCTTACATTTGTTCTATGATCTCTCTGCATTAATCCATCCGTCTTATCCGTCCGCATATTTTATTAGAGTTGTAAATCTTTTATAGGGCACATTGTTTCAATAAATTCAGTAATCCCGTATATCCATAGTTGAGTCAAAACATCAACATCTTGTGTATAATTCCATTCAGAATGCAATAGTTCATCATCATGATTATAAGTTCTAAAACTATATAGCGATATTAATATATAGCGATCGCTTATTTTTGGTGTTAAATGCACCTTGTGTTTTAACTCGATGCGATTAGTGACAATATAATCAATCAAAGTCCTATTTGAAGTTGTAACCCTTAATTATTTTTACTGTAAAATGTATCCTCATAAGATCAATATTGGAATCTACCATTATTAATATAGTTCCATTGAAATCAATTATCTTATCTATGAAATCTTCTGTAAATTAAATAAATTAGTCATCTGTTACTTCCGGAGGATGATAAATAATTTGTAACAAATAGTTACGACCTGTAATTTAAATCTTCTATGCATATTACAAACTTCAAAATTAATGTGGTTTTTAATAAAAATTAATGTTCCACCAGTTCTTTAATCATTAGTAATAGTTTTTAACATTTGATATTCAAATATTGATTTCGTTCAATATGCGTTTCAACTAGACCATTATCAGCGGTTTCCACGTACCACACAAATGCAAAATACAGTTTTTATGATTTAAATATTCCTCACAATTAAATACTACAAATATCTTTATAACAATCGATTTCCTTTGTTTGCTATTTAAAATTAGCTTTTATTCGGCTTTATCAACTGTTCTTTTGGCATGGACAATATTAATTTATTAAAGGTCAAATGATCGAAAACAATTTTAATTTTTAATTTCTCAGTTAATTTTAAACAATTAGCACATTTCCAATATTATTAGTAGAATCTTGGGTTTTGTGTTTGCCAGTTCATTTACCGCAATCTTTTGCAAAGTGATAATAACCTGTACATCGATAGCAACATATTATGACATTATTGTCGCACTACCTCCATCCTAAGTTTAACTTATTGTAAATTTAATTATTATTAATAAGGCTGAAACAATTGTAGCGAAGAAAAATAAATAAATTTGTTTTGAATAGACTTTGCAATAATTTTTTTTATTATTAATTACATTACCAATTTCCAAACTTAGAGGAAAATGGACCAATTTAATCATATTTAATTTATTTATTTTCTTCTTTCTTCTTTATTCATTCGGTAAATTTTAATTTGCTCTTTTATATTTTCATTAATGAGTTATAATTGGTTTTGAGGTACAATTTTTCTTCATTTACAATTTCAGGCTCTACACCTATCATAATATTTGAATTTATTATTTTTGGTTCTATAACTTTGTACTAACTTTCTAATTCTTTCTGGTGTTCATCTAATTTTTTTATTGTGTTTTTATTTCTCTCTGGATTCACCGCTACTACAATGACAATTCAATTCGCTTTGTTTAATTTGTTTTTCCGTACATTTTTGTATTTCATCTTTTGGTTTCACAACAATATCCTCATTACTTTTGTAACAACGTCTCTAAGTAACTTAGACCCATTTCAATTCCTTCTTTCTTGCCTAAAATTCCAAACATGCTATTCATCATCTTCAAAATTGTTTGATGCTGTTCATTAATCATATCACTAAATAATTCCATTTTACTTTTACATTATGTCAGCTGTTTTGATATTGTATTATTTTGACACTAAAAACAAATATTTTATGTGCTTTAAATACATTATAAATTTTAGTTTATCTTTTGTTACAGTAAAACCTGAACATTTTAGGTGATGATCATTCCCGCACATAAAACACGATCCTTTCATCTCCTTCACTATCAGTTCCAAATGCAACCATTCCTTTAACTTAGCAAGCGCATAGGAAAACGCGTCTTCACTAACTATATTATTATTAAGATAGATTAATTAGAGAAAATAAACTGGTATCTAAGTAAATCAAATGTCACTTGTATCGTTCGATCATCGATATACTGCTATTAGAAATTCCTATGTAAACAGATGTTTTACAGAGAAAGCATACACAAGCAGCATCTAAGTAGCAATAACTGAGATCGGAATTTTGATTCAGTACTTCTTACGTAATTAAAACTAAATTTATGACTTTATAGGTTTAAGTACTTCAGTTCGGATTATTTTAGTAATTGTGTAATTGTTTCTACTATTTATTGGAACTATGTAGTTCCATTACTTCTGAGTAACCTTTAAAGTATGTGGAACGGTATTGCCACTTACAAGGGGACCTTACAGTTAACGTGTCGCCTATTTCAAAATGTAAATTCGCAAGTTTATAGGTTTTGATTCATTTTTCAGGAATAACTTAAAAATAAATAAATACTAACCGTTATGTCAACTATTCGATTATATATATAAATAAGTCATTTTATTAAATTTACGGTAACTCTAACTATATATTATTCGTAGGTTCTTGTTCCAATTTTCTGCATAATAATTAAAGACAATTACGATTTAGGCAATACACGACTTATAATCGTAATAATTTTTATTGAATTATTTAAAAGTATAAGAAAAGTCCAGCTGTAAACAGGGATGCATTTTTGATAAAAAACTAATTAAAAAAATGTAACGAAACTAGTGAGAATCGAACGTTAGGCCAACCGTATATAAGGTGACTACGTTAGCCACGCGGCCACCCTATCTGATGCGAGTAACGTGTTTATTCCAAGTAAATACGTTGCTTCTTGTTTGTGCTAATTTGTTATTTTTTAAAATAAGCCGCATTAGATTAAATGCAAAAACACGTATTTCCTTATTTTTTACTTTCGATTAACTATTGATTTACTTATGGTTTACTTTTATTAAAAAGAAGAATTTTTGAAATCAGCGACACTGTAAGGTTCCATTATTAGTATAATTACTTTAATGTCGTACTGAAACTTTCTATCAGCTGTCTGAAACCATTGCTTAGCCCTTTAGAGTAACGCAACCTTACAATAGCATTGAAAGTACAACTTACCTTTTTGCTACCCATGAGAATCACTTTAAAGTGATTTTTCGTAAACTAGTCCATCTCCATATTTACTTGTAGAATGTTGGAAGTCATAAATCAATTTTCAATTTGTTATGATTGTTAATAGATGTTTTACTATATAACCTTCAATAAAAATAACAAATTTGTGCCAAATTGTCATATTTTATTAAAGACAATTTTAATAAAAAATGTATTTAAAGAAGGCGCTTTGTTTTTTTTTGATCTATCATCATCACATTTAACAGAAACGTTGCAATGGTTTATCATTTTGATATACTGGAATAACAAAATAATCAAACATTTCATCGCTCTTTGTGTTATTAAGTACGTATTACAAATAAAATAGTAATCCATTTTGTAAAACGATCACAGCATTAGTATAGAAAAGGATAGAATATTTCTTAAGTTGAAAGAGTAAGAAAGAACAACTAAGCGACACGATATGTCAAAAAGAAAAGAAATTCCACGAAAGTAGCAATTACTACGCTACCACATTCCCGCTACGTAGTTGGCCTATTCCAGAGAGGTTTCTGCAACATATCTGCTACCTAAAAATTGTTCCCCATTTTGGTTCCAGGCACGTAATAAAACCGTAGCCATTACGTGCTTGTGACTAGTGGCAAAAATTTAATAGTTCCACCGGTGGTTGCTGGTACGTAGCGATTACTAAAAATGCAGCTTAGGTATATACTTATTTCAGTAGCAAATCCATTAGAGCTCGCGACATACGCAATGTAGGTATGCAGTGAAGGGTTTTTATGCGCTGATTGTAGTTATTTTCCTGAACTTCACAGTAAAAGAAATGAATCTTTGGAGATTGTTTAATTATAAATTCCGTTTTTACAAATTTTATTTGACATTATTATGTTGATGAACGCTAGTGGACTGTTACTATAACGACAATAGATTCTATCCATCTTGGATCAAAAATGTAAACTTTAACATGCAGTGTTAGTATATTAAATAGTTGACAATAAAAAGAGCGAGAACATTCAGATTAAAAAGCTATAATATTAAAAGCTCCCAAGATCATGTTGGAGTTATAAGCAATTTTTTAATTACGAAGAGATAAGAAAATCTTCATATAATTTGTATATAGCAGATATTTTCAAAGCAGTTGACATCATTGATATATATTAGAAATAACAACTGCCCAAGAGAACTTCCCTGGGGAACACCTGACGTTACGGACGTAGGAAAATATTTATTAAACTTAAACGGTATAAGGACAATAACCAGTGTGTCAATCCGCGCATCCAATACAGCTTTAGAAATCTCGTACCAAAGCTCTTATCAATTAATGAAGAGGATTTTGAGTTCAATTTTAAAAACGAAAAAGTAACTAAAAAGACATTGTTGTTAAATAAATTGGTGATAAATTCTAATGCGAGCTTTCACTTGAGCTTTTAGTCAGACAAAAAATAGGATTTTGCATTTATCTACATTTAAGCTATTTTTAATTTCAGTGTCGTAACATAATAAAACAGTTAGTATGCAGTAGAAGTTTTCATGTTCTACGAAACGAACAACACAAAAGGCGTTATTGTGTTTAATTCCTTCCATTCTTGATGCGAACCGTTAGATAATACAAAAACCGCTATGTACTTGAGACTTAAAACACACATTAAAACCCATACGCAATAAAACTGCACCAAAAAATCATTTCATCCGAGTCGCTTTTTTAAAATTAATATTGTAAGCACGTTGCACTTTTTTTGTTGTTCCGCCAGTTGCTCTTTAAAAATTCAAAAACTCCCGCATTACTGCATAATATTACAGGGACTGCACCTGAGTACTGCTCGGTCCCATTAAGGATAAGATTCACGTAAGCCAGTTCCTTGACGATTTTTCATTCGTAAGTGCAAAAGAAATAGAAGTAGTAGGAAAAACCGTGGGGTAAATTTTTAAATCGAAATGCAGACAAAGCAATGATAAACTTGCAAAATAAATCTGACAGGAATCGAAGATAGATTGAAGTAAATCTATTGTTTCTGGTTGTTATTTCTCTCAATCCGTTTTACATCTTCATCTTTGTTCAGTCTGGTATTGAAATATCAGGAATAAAGTGAGAAATACGGTTTGAGAATATGAAAAATAATTTTAGATTTAATGTGTAATATTTATAAATAAATACAAAAACCAGGATAGTGCTTGGAATTCTTAAAATTATATTTTAAAATTAATCTGTCCATTGTGATTATCAATAAATTTTATTTATTTTCATAACTTCTGCTTTACTAGATGTTTGTTTTTTGCAATAACTAGTATAAAGTGACCATTATCCTTATCCTACTACTGATTGATTTAGGTGATAATGCAGGAAGTAGACAAACAAGGTTTAATGTAGTCAGATTATTTCTTTTTTAATATTCATCCTCTAGTATCTAGTTACCACTAACCATTGCAAGATTTATTCATATATAAAATGTTAATTAAGTTTCAGAATTTATAATGTATTGAAGTGGACTGTATTATCAGAAACAGCACTTGTGAAATTCATAATACGTACATGATGATCTAATCCAAACTGATTAATAAAAGAAACTCATTAGCGCGTCCATGCACTTATGCGTACGCTGTATGCACATCTAATTCTAATTTTCTTAATTGTAAGCTATTAATATTGGAATGTCGTAAATCTATTAATGTTTTATTGCATACTTATCTAGCAAAACATGTATCTTTCTGTATGTGCATTTTCTGGTTTTAATCGAATTCTTTTTCAAAAACGTCTTTCTAAAACCACATACACAAATAAATAAAAATAATTACTAGTCCGGTTGGAGCATTGATCAATACCTGGGATGGCAACCTTTTCATGGTAGAGAGCATTTGAAAATTTTAAGGCAGATTCTTCTCAAATAAGGAAGTAAAATCGTAAAACTCCATGTCATGATGCAATGTTTATTATGCTAATAATCCCTAT
Organism: Agrypnus murinus; assembly: GCA_929113105.1. NCBI lineage: Eukaryota > Metazoa > Arthropoda > Insecta > Coleoptera > Elateridae > Agrypnus > Agrypnus murinus. Next base: position 199,400,823 of record OV816025.1, read on the forward strand.
AGTAGGGTCGATATTCTTTTAGGTTTAGACATATTACAGTAAAATTGAAAATTATGGGGGTACAGGAGCTGATATTGTATTGTAAGAGTACAGCAAGCTGAAGTAGTGTTTATGTATTGTAAGCGTGGGGGGTTTCTTGGTGCAAGTGTTGAATTCGGTAAACATTCCAGCTCGTGTGCCAAACTTGTTCGGGTCGTTGCGGTAACGGGGTGCCAAGTTGCTTACAATGTGGCGCTGGGTAGTTTTCGGTGTTGGCGGTAATTCTCAGGCGCCAGTTGTTTTAGCGTGGTATGCTCCACGGATCCGGGTAACTGCTAGTGGAGAAAAGGTAATCCAGGAAACCAGGAAACTGCTGGGGTCGCTGAGGTCGGCCCTGTCTGGATCACTTTACCTGTCCTTAAAGCTTTCACAAAACAAGAGGGTGTTAATACTAGCTAATAATACACGCAATCAGTAAATCTAATATCTTAGTACGGTAGGATATGAACGGAATAGAACGGGCGGAAAGGGAATCGGAACAACGGTAAGAGCAGTTCCTCTTATATTCCCTGGGATCGGTTTGCCCTGCTGGCTGGCTGGGCTGCTGGCTGGTTTTGCTGGTCGGTTTTGAGTCCTGGGAACGGACTGAATAAAATGGCTTGCGTACTTCCTTATATTGATGCTCTCGGGCCGTGGGGGAAATGGTAGTGAAACGGAGCGGCGCACGCCAAATCTCGATAAGGAAAGCGATGCATGCTCTTGCTTGAGTCGGCGGCTTATCCGAGCGGTCACAGATTACACCGATGATAAGCATATTCACTCTTACACCCAAAATAATTAATCAAAAATAAAGTAACTTCGTTACAGTATTAATTCAGAGTGCAGTTAAACAAATATAGTCAACTTTGAATTTACAACGTGTACATTGACAAATTTGATAATGACAATATACCGGGTGCAACCCGACATTTTTTACATAGGGAATTGCATGGTGAGTGGGATTATCATAGTATTCTACATCAATTTTTGGTGTAATCAATAATAAAAATACATGCTTTGCTATAACACCACACACTACTTATTATTTAGTACCTAGAAAATAGTGTTGGGATAAAACACAGCCGTGGTACGTAAATTTCTGTAATTCTCTTACTCTAGTTATAGTTTATATATTCTTGTTGTACGTCGCGCACTCCGCGAAAAGGTCAATCTTCACAGATAAAATTAAATGTTCAATAATGTCTTAAAAAGACTTAAACCAATGCATTTTAGCTGGTGTCAAATCCATGTTATAACACAACATTGCCGCAGCCAAACTGCGATGGCTTATTTGTTATACGTTTATGCAAAAATGTGTAAAATAGGATGAAAACTGTCATTCGGTGTATGTAATTACGGTGGTGGTTAAAGACAATAATGTCAGTGAGTTTAGTTTTAAATTGCAGTTCATTGTTATTGAATAATAAAAAAATGTGTAAGATAACTAAGAATCGATTAAATTAAAAGAAGTTGTATCTGAACTTCAATAAAAATATTGAATGAAATCTGCAATTTTTGGCATGTCACAGTACGTAACACATGTGACATTATACGTAACGTCTTTAAGATCTAAATTGACCATTAGGGATATCTTAAAACAAAACCGTATGTATGGCATTATCTTTGGTGTTTTTTCTAAAATTGTATAATCAACTCTTAAGTTTTGTATGAATAGTTCGCAGAACCATTGCAAAAATTACCTAGTATTTCATGTCTCTTGTACTTGTACGTAACGCACGTTTTAGCTTGATATGCTCGTAAACGGCACCAGATATAAAAAACCAAATGTATTTTTATTAAGAGCAAAAAATGCATCAAATTAAAAGTTTATATAATATTACAAGTAGAGTAATTCCAGTGTGATTAACATAATAGTCGCAGGTGAATTTTGGATACAAAACAAAATGTGGAATTGAAAGAGAATAGATTTTTGTGTCCTAATGTTTACATAATGATTAGTTTTACATATTCAGGTAGAAAAGAAAAGAAGAATGTATGTTACCTTTGCTCATTTGTGGTCAAGGGTCTACAATACGAACCAGTTTATGATCGCTAGAATGCTTTTCGCGTTATACTCCTCATTCATTTACTTCTTAAAATTTCCACACCCGACTTGAACCAAAATAAAGAGGAAAGTCCATTCTATTCGCGTGCTTTTTCGTGGATTTGAGGAAAAAGTAATTTTCATGGAAAACAGCTTACAAGAAAACATAGAAAAATCAATTGATTTTAAAAAGTCCTAAAATATTGACTAAACGTAATTCTAAAAAAAAAAACAAAAACACCCGAGTAGTTTATTAATTCTACTTAATTTTGCTTTTTTGTTTCATTTTTGTAAATGGATTAATAATATCAGAAGACGAACAATTGAAAATCAATTTTCTTTGGATTTCTAGTTATTACTAGCGTCAATAGAGGCCACTGCGTCCACTTCATTTGTTGAAACCAAAGTTGATTTCCTTCAGTGATGCCAGAAACAACCCACGACGGCACAGTGTCTCTTTTACACTCCATTTTCCCTCTTTACAAAACAATTTTTTTATAAATATAATATCTATGAAAAGGAATTATTACATAAGATTATCCCTTAATTCTATAGCCATTGTTTAAATGTATATTTATGTTAATTAAAAATAAAACTAAATGATTATACATACCATATTAGCATTTAATTATAAATTGTATAAATATTATATTGTTAGAAAAATTGTTTTTTAAAATATTTGTTATAAAAAAAATTTACTTCCGGAAACAACCTTCCATTCGGCATCCTGGCTATTAATGTCTTTTGTTTCTTTAATGAATGTCATTCATTTATCATGTTTTTTGTTTGTTTGTTTATTATTAATTACTTTTTATTGATTTTTTGTAATATTATTAACTAATCTAATTAACTAATTTGTTAATTAATATTAATTAATAAACAATTAATATTATTTCATTTATGCATGTAAAATATGCTTAGAAATCTTAAACTGTGTTCGTTTTGGTGTTGGAATTCGATAACAAAGAGGAGAAATGAGTAGGAAAGAGACGAATGATTTCCACTACTCAATGTGGGCGTGTAATTTTAGTAAACGAATCCACCTACATTACAGAAGATTATTTGACGGTTATGTCAAAAACGATGAACGCTCTTGCCTAGTCCTTGAGTAAAAATCTATGCGTGTCCATCCTAAACATAATTAGCCGATTATTCTTTCTGTAATTTCTCTAAAATTTGTTTATTATTCTTTATATGTTGGCAATGAATTTGCTAATATATATTCTTCTCAAATTAGTTTGAAAGATGAATGTAGTACTATAACAGTCGACTTACATAACGTGACTAACATATAACATTCAAATTCATAATTTATCTAAATGTTTCAACATTTCTATTCATGTAGATAAATAATTGTTAAAGGTAGCATTTGATATGGTTTTTGGTGTATACGCAATAACACTTTAATTAACTACAACGAAGACCACGAAAGATATGGATGAAACGAATAGCAGAGGTAATTCTATAATTACAATTATTGCATATAAATTATAAATTATTTACTACTAGAATGCCGTTAAATACATTTTTAATAAGATAGGTTTAAAGAATAGAAAAATACGACAAAATTCAATGTTTAATTTAATTTAAAAAGTTTGAACTTAATAGTTTTTGCTATAAAGACATGTATTTTTCTAGATTTTAGACAATTTTTACAAAAACTGCCATGTTCCCTTAACAACCACTAAATTTGCTTATCTAGGGAAATTCCCTTAAGTCTGGCAACCTTGCAATTGCTGTCCCCTACTATCGCATTGCTTTGATATTTCGTTTGATTCATGAGATCTGGAACTGGTAAGTTTTGATGTAGGTATGTTGTATGTATATATGTAGCTGCAAAAAATGCAATAACACTTTTTCCACACTATCATACGATTCATGTGAGGCCGACCACATTGGTTTTTCCGGCCAGACTGTTTCTCTAATAATCAACGTAGAGTTGAATATCATTTATTTTTGTACGTTAAAATCTTTCAGTTGGTGTATGTATCGGTTCTTGCCGATAAATTAGTCTATAAATTTTTTCTAGTGTAAAAAATCAATAATCTATCCTATTATCTTCTAAAAACCTTTAGGCTTCAAACATTAAAAGCTTCAGTAGCGGTTAAGGCGCACAATAAGCTGAAAAGATCTTTTCACCGTGGTTACTTTGATCACATTGCGTGACCTAACTAACAAGTGGTTCACGATTACGGCATGCGATCTTGCTAAATACCTTTCGTTCATCTTTATTCAACAATCCCAAACTCTCAATTTTTACAAACACAAATTAGAATTAAACAGAGATAAAAGCAAAACTTGTAAAGAAACTTTTAGATTAATTGTTTTAAATTATTATATGCCGCCCTTCGACCATTCAGGTTTTTTATAAAAGACATAGCACCTGCCGTACATGTATATGGTGTTTGAGAAAACTTTTTTAGTTATTTGTAACCCTTGATGCCTGATTACTTTTGGTTAATAAGAACAAGTCATTGTATGATTTTAAGTGTGGAGGACTTTTTTTATAAAAGACTTTTGTTGTAAATCCGAAATTAAAAAATATTGAGAGAATTTACCGATTACAATGATTAATTAGTCTTAATTGTAAACCAAGTTATTCACGAAAATAAAAATACAGTGGTATTTCAAGAGATATAGTAATCATAGATAATTCCATCAAAATATATTGTAGAGACTTTAATGGTAGATCAACATTGAAACCTTCTCCTTTATTTCTCTCTGCTCATATGAGTATAGTAAGTCTTATTATTAATAAAAGAAAAATTAATCGGCAAATTAAATAAATAAAACAATCAGTAATATTAGCATAATTGAAATCGGATAATAATACAAATTAATAACGTAATAAAAAGCCACCTGGATCACAAAATGTAAATGAGTTATAAATAATTACAATAATAATCCAGTTGGTCAGATTGTAGAGTACCTACAACATATTACCCTCCATAGGTAAAGATAATAATAAGTTTTTTGAATTGAATGAACTCCAGATAAAATCGCCTGGACTTCCGTCGGAAGTAGATTAGCATGCAAGGGATTGTTTTCCCCATAATAACAGACATACATAGTGATAGCCATTACATTTTTTGCATTTTAATTAACTTCTTTTACTGACTGTATGCAAATTCAACATTTTAGTGTGATGATGTATGTACGTCTAATGAATATTTAAATAAAATTAATGTTACAGAAAATATTTTCGCACAGACAACACGTCATAGAGTAATAATAATATAATGAAGAAAGATTTGCTTCTAAGAAGAAAACTGTATCAAACACTAGCATGTTATTAAACTATAAAAAAGTTAACTCTGTGATTTATTATAAGTAGTATAACAATTTAAATTGCTGGACCATTTAGCAATTTTATTTTTGAATTTAGGTGATTCACAGCCTCGGGCTATTCTTATGACTGTGAGTCTTCTAGAATGTCTAATGGGCGGCGAAATATTTAATGGGTAGAATCTTTATTAGCTTACCGGTCGACTTCGACAGAAGCACGTTAAAAAAGGGGCACGCGCTCGCTTTGAAGCTGTTGCTATAAAAGACCGTTTTTAAAACAGTAAAATTCTAATGTATTAGTTATGTTAAGTAGAGCTTTGTATTTAATATAATATGGTTTCACTTAAAGGATAGCATTCGAATATACATATCTATTAATTACAACTGTTTGTTTGCCATTTATAATTATATGTATGTCTTTTGGCGGGATAGTCCCGATTTTAATAGTTAGTCCCACGTTTACTATACCAACTAACAGTTTTACAGCGTCAACGAGTCCAATACTCATTAATCTCTAAGACTAATCAAAAGTCTTGGTGTTGGTGTCAGAATTGTGGTATTCCACAGGGTTCGATTTTAGGCCCCTTACTTTTCGCTATGTATACATTAGAATAGTGCAGTACTCTTAGATACTGCAAATATCATCTATTGATTGAAGTAAATTTACTTTTCATTCAATGTTGAATACTTATATTAACGATAGTACTTATATAAACTATGACGTAAGCAGTTTGATTAGGTTTAGGGAATTCTCAAGTTTTTTTTTTATAACCACATTCTCAGAAAAACAACATTAAAACTGTGTACTATGTGAGGCATTGGTACTACCGCAATTTAATTATTGTGATGTATTTACTCTACGGACCATGCATAGGTAGTGAAACTGAAAGAACAATACATGCAGCTCGAGATTAAGTTATTGAAAGTACATATTAGTTGCAGGCAGGGTGATTAAATATGGCGAACCGACGTCATGCGTCAACTGCATGCTTCAACCATATTTCATACAATACCAAGTAAATACAAACAAACCTTCATACTCCGCTGATTTTACTATATGAGAAATATATATATCGCTCACATGTATACAATATTAATCTCAGACATAGAGGGCTTATTACACCACCCGAACATCGTACTCAACCTTTCAAGCAATCCTTCACTGAGAAAAAAGGTGTTGTTAAAACAACAGATTTCCATATGTTGAATTAGTTTTGATTGGGTTGACAAATTTTGGTTTCAGACAACAAGATATTTATTTATTTTAAGAAATTGGATGTGGTTCCGTCAACCTATAATATTTGTTACACTAATTTCGCTTGACTCAAGTAATTTCAAGCTTTTATCAAAGACCATACAAAGGTATGTGTTGTATGGACAATCATTGCGCTCAAGAAATGTGTTTAAATTGTTTGAACTGACAGTTCATTTGCTTTGAATCAAACAATAATTGATCTTTAGCTTTAAAAGACACTGAAATGTTGAAGAAATAAAATGCTCTATTTGTAGTAATGTATTAAATGCGTACAGTTAAAAACTAAAACATGCTAGTGCAAAATATAAAAAGTTTAAACAGAGTAAGACAGAGTGCATAGAATCGACAAAATTAAGGAGTTGATTTAACATCGATGTATGTTATCTGAACCCTTATGATACTTCTGTTAAAATTTATGTTTGTTAAACCGAACGAAAAATTCAGAAGAATGAAGGTGCTGATTTTAATGGCGCCTGTGAGTAAATAGTGACGTACAATGTGGTGTATCGTATAATAGTTCTATGTGTTTTGCATTTGTGTACAATTGTCAGGTAAGTAACATCGCAAGTTTTTACTATTTATAATTAATCTAATAATTCTAATTACTTTTCGCCTGTAATGATGATATAAAAATGTTAAATGGATTTTTTAGTTCCCCTTTATTCTGTAATATTAATAAACGTAACGAAAGTAACATTGTATTAGAAGTATCAGTATCTTTTTTGTAATTCCTTGGCAATGTTTAGCTTTATATTCTACCTTTAAACTGATTGTTTTTATGTTTATGTGTAATATACTTTATTGATTTGATATTGGTATTTTATTGATATTGTTTGATACTGTCATTACATCCCCCATCCCCTTATCATTCAATAATTTAATTTCTTAATTCAACACTAGGAATATTTAATTCAACACCCAGGCGTTTTTGTATTTACATCGTGTTCGGTTGGTTCAACACAGGTGAATGCATTGATATAAAGTTTTATTTTATTTTCTACAATGCAAAAGTATACCTTGTTTTAATTGTTTCCATGCATTATGTGAACCAACAAAACTTAATGTTTATATAATGTTCCTTCAATGCACTAAACTAGTTGGCCGTATTTAAAGCTCGAAAAGTGTTAAATGAAAGTTTTTTTTGTTTTTTTTTATGCTAGTGCCAAATTTAAGACAAAGGTAATGAATAGCAGAAATTTTAAATCACTTTAGTCATTTAAATTAAATGTAATTTTTCAAATTATATACACTTTATTTCAAATTTATTTGTTCAATGTAAAATGACAAGTGTACTCGTTGCAATAACTATAACAACCCGATTTTGCGAGTACGAAGACTCTGTCGTTATCATAAACGCATTTGATGATTAATAAAAACGTTCGTTTACACAATAAATTGTGTTCATTAGCTTACATATATTCTCGTTTTCATTACTATATTTATTAATTCTGCTCATTATTTTAATAACCAGTGTCATAATATATTAATAATTATTTGTCTTGCAGAATATTCAATAAAAATCTTCATAGAGAGAACGAACATATTTAGCAAGTACAGAGTAATCCAAAATGGCTCAGGACTGTTTGAATTTCGCGCCTTAGGTTTTAGTGTATTTCACATTGTTAGTGTGGCAGTATTGATAAGTGTTTTAAAGTGTCAACTCGTCACATTCTCTTTTACATTGTTGTGCTTTGCCACGTTGTTCCGGGTTTTTATTCAATTTTTGCTTTATTTCGCTTGTTTAATGATAATGATATTAATTGATAATAATTATTATTTTTAATATAATTTTGTAATATACCTATACCACTCCTTTTTGGAGGCTCCACTGTAAAACAAAATAAGAAGAAAAATCTCTGAAAACTATTCGTGTTGCAAACGTGACACTAATTTAACGTGGCGGTAAATTCAAACTGTTCTCAATCATTTTGGATCACACTGTACACTGTACACTGTACACATATAAAATGATTTATTGGTTGGATGGGTATTTTTATCATTAATGAATGTAATTAATATAATATAATATAATACAATACCATATGATATGATTTGAAATGACATAGCATGGCATGACATGGGTGTTTGTGCTTTGGCATACCGGGCCAAACATCTCCATCCGTTGCTTAATCATAACCGAAGCTTCTCAGCGATGTCCTATCGCTGTTGTACTTTCCACAAAATAAAATAAAATATTTCCAAACACTGATGACCTTTACTCTACTTACTTTTCTAACCTAAATTCAGTTCTTAAATAACTTTGAAAGAAAAAATACAAAAAACATGAAGAATTTAAAAAATATAAACACTTAAGTAATAGTTTCGATGCTAGAACAAAATATAAATGGGCTATAAATTGCTTATCTATTTTTGATTGATTGATTGATTAAGGTTTTCCTTTCTTTTTCCTCTTTTGAAATATACAGGTTTTGGTGTAAAGCGATTTAGTTAAACTGTCAAATAATATTTGTTTACAAACTACTTTTCATTTACTTGTAAGTAGAGATGCGTTCTGGAACTGCATTTAGTTAATACTAGGGAAACCTCGTCAAGACATGACGGTCAAAAGCATTGAAGGATTTCCCTATATACAACATTCGTTGTGTGATTACAATCCTTGGGATTTTCGTGAGTGATTATTTAAATAAAGGCAACCAAACATAGCCAGTTGAAAATTCTGAGCCTAGCACTCCTCTCTCCCAGCTTACCCTATTCCGACATATATATTCCTCTCTGGCTTACCCCTCCCCGCCGGTTTATTCTACATACATACATACATAAATGATAATAAAATCAAAAATCGATCTTGTTTAAAACATTCTTGAAAACGTCTATTAGTACATATTTCAAAAACATGACATAAACATAGTGTTGGCAAATTTCCTGCGTTTTATACAAACAATATGAAACTGCTCTGAATAAGCAATTGCCATCAGTTATTATTTGTATAATTCTTGTTGTTCATAATTTTCAACTATTTGGGTTTTGTCTACGCAACATAACCATTCTTTATACATAAACCGAGTGTTAACCGCTTATTAATGATGGAAGTAGTCGGTTGAATCACCCTTTTATATTTATAAGCGGGAGTAGTTACGAAACGCACCACCGTAGAAAATGAGAGGGCGCCCCAAGTGAGTGTCCGATTCGTCCGTCTCAAATTAAACATTTTAGAGTTTTTCAAATTAAAAATATAAGCATTAAAAAAATATAAAAATTAAATAGTGTTGACTAATCTACACGGCGAAAGCATTAATATAAAAAAAGAATCGCTTAGATGGAACTCTCAAACGAACTGGAACAAAAATAAGCCTTGTGTTTTAAATATATAGGTGTAGTTGCGTTCACTTGATTGAATTGATTTTAAACTTAGCAGTTAGCTAATGTTTATTTGTTAATTATTTAGCGAAGACATTTTGATGGTCGAAGCTTAATTTGATAGGGTATTTAGTGTCAGTGAATTTATACTATTTTATTTATGCCAGGGCCTTAGCAATATCAGATATTGTTCTTTTTATCGTGTTGCGAGGTTTTAGAATGAATTAACAACTGAACAAAGAAACAATTGAACGTCGCGTTTTCGAGCTACTTTCGAAAGTAACATTTTCTGAAACGGGACACCCTGTATATTTTTGTAGAAATGGATGGACAGCGACATTATAAATACAAAAATTTATGTTCATTACCTCTTACCTCTCTGAAAATAAAGAAGTTTATAGGACAGTTTTCCTATTTTTCATTCATTGAATAACTCGAAAACTCGAACTTCAATTATTTTTTTGTTTTCGCCATGTTAATCAGCAGAGAAAACACTGTTAATTTGCTAAATTAACCGACTTCGCAGATACAATAAAAACGGAGATAATAAAACAGAAATTTTCTTCTTTTCAGCTTGGTGGCGGGAAAAATAGGATAGAAAAAAATTATAGTTAACCACTTTAAAACGTCGTTAGATTTTTCATCACCATTTCGCGGGAATAATCTTAAGTTGAAAATCTGATTTGCAATTATCTATGTTGGAATTTGCTAGTGTTGAAATGAACTATATGTAGTATAGCAAAACACTATAAAAATAACTATGATAAGCATGATGTGCACTATATGAATATTTCTACTATTCTAAAACATTTTTTTGAATTTTCTATATTCTTCGGAATGGTTTCATCTGAACACCTTCAGGCAGGTGTTTTGTTATATAGAGTCACTGCATCTAGTCACCAACCTACGCTGGTCGATCAAAGTACCGCAAAACGCCGCCATATTGGGACAGAGAAGGGTGATCTATAATAATGGACAAATTAAAACTACATTTTACGAATTTGACATATTAGACGTTTGAACTTCCAAAATAAGAAGAACCTTTTAAACTAGACGTGGATTTGATTAAATTCAATACAGATCAAATAATAAACAATTTCGTGTTTTTTTTGTCCCAATATGGCGGCGTTTTGCAGTAGTCTGATAGACCAGCGCGGCCTAGGTGATTAGATGTAGTGACTCTATTGTTATATAGAGTCACTACATCAGGTCACCTACTTAGTAGGTGACTTGAGGGTTCTATATAACTATAGGGGACTCTATATGACAATAGAGTCACTACATCAAGTCACCTAGGCCGCGCTGGTCGATGAGAGTATTGGGGCAAAGAAGGGTGATTTTTAACAATGGACAAATTAAAACCACGTTTTACGTGTTTGACATATTAGAGGTTTGATCTTTCAGAATAAGAAAAACCTTTTAAAGTAAACGTGGATTTGATTAAATTCAATACAGAACAAATAATAAACAATTTCATAATTCGTTTGCCCCAATATGGCGGCGGTTTGCGGTACTCTGGTCGACCAGCTGGCCTAGGTAACTAGATGCAGTGACTCTATTGTTATAATACTCAGTGCACCTCCTAAGTGACGCCATATATTTAAACTTTAAAAACTATATATACAGTGTGATTGATTATATGTACACACACCATTACCAAATTAAATAAATTACCAAAGAGGGCAAAGGCCCGAACAGTCTAATTTTACTATCAGCGTCGTCATTATTATTTTATACCATTTATTGTCCATCATATATTTTTTATGTGCAGTGTATTCTTTAGTGTTTGCAGTATTTTAAGACTAAGGTTGAAACTAAGATAAAGGCGAAAACTCAGTAAAATCATTAGATCAGACGCTTTATTTATCTATATTTACTTCAATCTGTCAAATATTATTATTAGATCTTCTTTGTATGCATTTGATTAGAATATTATATTGAAATAAACGAATTCAGACGTTAGAGTAATGTAAGTAAATGCCTGTATTAGTAATTTAAGTATTAAGGGCGGTAGGTACGCTTTACCAGTCGAGGCTAATAGTGTGGAGATCGACGCGTAGCGGAGGTCTCCATATTAGCCTAGACTGGTAAAGCGTACCTAACGCCCGTAATGCTTACACTATTTTTTGCCTGATCGGATCTATGAATGAATTTTAAATATATAGAGTAAACATTAAATACATCACACTGAAAATGTGAATTTTATCAAGTCGGTTAATGTGCCTGGTTGTTATGGAGTTGAATAAACAAAAACAATTTTTGTCTCAATCCGAACGAATTTTAGAATGGTAGTGAGTGTTTTTCGACTTAAATGACGAGGTACTTTATTACCGAGCCTTGGGCGGTAAGTTGAACTTACCGCCCTGAAAGCAGAGCTTGTAAGTGAACGAAAACGCCCGAACGGGCAAAAAGTATATTACATGTTGAGTTGGTAAAGGATATCTTTACAAGCCAAGCGATAATTGTTTGACCGAGACGGTATGTCGAGGTCAAATAATATCGGGAGGCTTGAAAACTTTACCAACGAAACATGTATACTATTTTATTCACAATAATTAGACTTAAGACGTAATCAAAATAAAAAGTAATTTTAAATTTTAAAATAATTTTTTTATAAACTGCCATAATTTCAATCAGAGCCATCTATCGACCAAAAGAGATTTTAAGTAAGGTTTCATTCTTCGCCGTTAGATGGCAATATATGCGCTCAGTATTTTAAATTAGAAATTAATTAATTCCATTGTAATTATTAAATATAAAATACGGAAAAATAAAAATAAAACTAATATTAAATAAAAAATAGGTTTTTAGCGTTAAATATATTTGTAAAAACTTAAATTTAAATCGGATAAAACGCCCTGTTCAGAAAAAAAAGTTAGCCAAGACTTTACATGTCAGTTTTACAGACATGCAAAGGAAATTGTTAACCACTTTGGTGTTGCTATAGCAATAGCTTACTTTCCAAGGTTTTTACAACATATGAAATGTACATATTGCAATATAATCGTGAATAATATATATTATGCAATTAGGAGATCAAGCGATACTTTAAATCCGAGAAGATGTATTTATCACATCTTCGAACATCTTCGAGAATTTAAAGAAGCTTGATCTCCGTATTGCATAAGTTGTTTTATTTTATTTCGTATTTCAATCCTAATTTCTCCTTTTTAAAATTCATCGGGATTTATTGTATAAAGAAGCGAGTTGCCTTGTCTGTGTCATCATACGCGTAACCAAGGAGATAAAAAGCAGCATGTCACGTGTGGCTGTTATGCAACATCAAGTAATTTTTTTCTATTTTGCTTTTAGAATAAGTCGATTCTAGCACCCAAATGACGTCATTTGAGTGTTAGAATAAGCGGTTGGTGTGCTAGAATAGGCTAGTAAAATTTACTGCATTGATGTTGGTAGCGTTGGTTGAACTGTCAACTGACATACGTCAAAAAAACTTTCTAACGTCTTTTGTGCAATTTGCCTAATTTTCGGCGGCGTTAGTGATAAATTTCCTTCACTATTCATTTTCAAACAACGCGAAATTGCGAAAATAGAATCTGACGTTTCAAATTAATTTTTTTCCACAGCCGCCTAAATTTACGTCACATAAATGTCACCAACCACCCAAAAAATCCCTAGATTTAAAATTTTTATTTTTTAATTTATAAAATGGTATAAAGCAGCAAAATAGAAAAAATAGTATAAAACACTCGTTGCAGAAGGTCCTTCAAGCACTCATTTGTTCCTCAACTCGCCGCTACGCGGCTCGTTTCGAAATTTCATAGTCGTGCTTGAATAGATCCCTTCTGCAACTTGTATTTTAATATACTATTACGTTGCCAACAACAATGAGATCAAGATCGTCTTGAACTCCGGTGTCATTGATAACGGAGATCAAGATATACTTTATTTTACTAATTGTAGTATATAAACAATTGTTTGAAATACGAAATGAAATAAAAATATGTATACAGCTATTAACAATACTAAGAATTAACAGCTAACAATGAATAGGCAACAACTAAGAGAATCGTACCGGTTTATACAACAATTTTATTATTAATTAATATTTTGATATGGTCGTAATACTAGTAATTTCATAATATGTAGTGGCTAACATGTTCCTTTTCTTGGCAGACTTAAACTTGTTTATTGTTTCCAGCCTTATTTTGTGGAACTCCATAATCATGAAATAAATAAAGATTATTAAAAGTTTCACAGTTTTATTAAAATACAACCTGACAATATTGTTTCGACAGCTATGCTGTCATTATCAAAGGTAATATAATTATAAACAAACACGTCGCTAAGGTAGATACAAAATAGGTAACTAGATAAAATAATAATAATAATCAGAATTAAATATCTAATACTTCCAGTAACGGAGAATTACTGAGCTCAAGTTGTTCATTCATTAAAGGTACCCTGAGTTTGTGTTTGTATATCTCAAAGGCTTCTAAAATGTCTAATTTGCGTTTGTTATTACAAAAATGTAGGAATTTAATATTATTTTGAGGAGTCATTGTGTGATTTTGTTCTAAAAGGTGTTTGGCGTAATTCGATTTTTCAGGATGTTTATTTTTGTGATGACGTACGTGTTCTTTATATCTTATGTCAAAATTTCGAAGTGTTTGTCCAATATATACCGAACTACAAAAAGAACAATTTAAACGGTAAATGCCCGATTTCATGATATCATGTGTTCTGTCTTTAGCATTAAATAAAAATGAAAAAGTGTTAGTGTTGGTTTTAAATGTTATTTTATAATTGTTGGTTTTTCTTAGTATATGTGCAATTTTTTTCTGATATTTTGCCAAAATATGGTATAGATATGTAATTTGTGTCTTCTGTTTGATTGTCAATGGGATATATTCTTTTGATAGCTAACCTATAATCTTTTTGTTTAATTAAAGTGTCAATCATGTTCGGATTATAATGATTTGCATGTGCTAGTTGTTTAATGGTTGATATCTCTTTGCTAAAATCTGATTTTGTTAGTGGAATAGTTAAAGCTCTGTGTACTAATGATCTGTAGGCTGCTATTTTATGTGTATTATGGTGACAAGATTCATTTGGTATTGTTATGTCTGTTTGTGTTGGTTTTCTGTATATGGAAAGTTCAAATAGATTGTCTGCGTAAATCTTGATATTTAAGTCTAGAAAGTTTATAGCCCTGTTTTGTTCTGTTTCTAGTGTAAATTTTATATTAGGATGGATACTGTTTATAAGAATTAAAAATTCATTGATAACCTCAAAAGAACTGTCAAAACAAGCTAAAATGTCATCAACATAACGAAACCAGAAGATAATGTGTTTAGAGAGGTTTAATTCAAATATTCGATCTTCAAACTTGTCCATAAATATGTTAGCTAATAGAGGACTTAGAGAATTACCCATAGGTAAACCATCCTTTTGTAAATAAATTATGTTATTAAAAGTGAAATAATTTTGACCTATATCAATGAATTTTTAATTCTTATAAACAGTATCCACCCTAATATAAAATTTACACTAGAAACAGAACAAAACAGGGCTATAAACTTTCTAGACTTAAATATCAAGATTAACGCAGACAATCTATTTGAATTTTCCATATACAGAAAACCAACACAAACAGACATAACAATACCAAATGAATCTTGTCACCATAATACACATAAAATAGCAGCCTACAGATCATTAGTACACAGAGCTTTAACTATTCCACTAACAAAATCAGATTTTAGCAAAGAGATATCAACCATTAAACAACTAGCACATGCAAATCATTATAATCCGAACATGATTGACACTTTAATTAAACAAAAAGATTATAGGTTAGCTATCAAAAGAATATATTCCATTGACAATCAAACAGAAGACACAAATTACATATCTATACCATATTTTGGCAAAATATCAGAAAAAATTGCACATATACTAAGAAAAACCAACAATTATAAAATAACATTTAAAACCAACACTAACACTTTTTCATTTTTATTTAATGCTAAAGACAGAACACATGATATCATGAAATCGGGCATTTACCGTTTAAATTGTTCTTTTTGTAGTTATATATTGGTATACATTGGTATATATATCGGTATATATTGGGCAAACACTTCGAAATTTTGACATAAGATATAAAGAACACGTACGTCATTACAAAAATAAACATCCTGAAAAATCGAATTGCGCCAAACATCTTTTAGAACAAAATCACACAATGACTCCTCAAAATAATATTAAATTCCTACATTTTTGTAATAACAAACGCAAATTAGACATTTTAGAAGCCTTTGAGATATACAAACACAAACTCAGGGTACCTTTAATGAATGAACAACTTGAGCTCAGTAATTCTCCGTTACTGGAAGTATTAGATATTTAATTCTCTTTATTATTATTATTTTATCTAGTTACCTATTTTGTATCTACCTTAGCGACGTGTTTGTTTATAATTATATTACCTTTGATAGTGACAGCATAGCTGTCGAAACAATATTGTCAGGTTGTATTTTAATAAAACTGTGAAACTTTTAATAATCTTTATTTATTTCATCATCACTTAAAAACTAACCTTAAAAAAAACTATGCTGACACACAAGCATTATGTTTATTTACTAAGTAAATTTAGAGAAAATATTGTTATAAAAAGCGTAAATAACGAGTAATTATATAACATAAACACAAAAAATGTGAATAATGAAAATACATTTTGATATCATACTTTAGATTCAGGATCACGAAATATAAACTTAAAAATTAACGACAATTAAGCTCTACAAATATGACTATAAGTGAATTTTTCTGTTCAAGCTTACTTCGTGGGATTTCATGTTCATACGAAAAAACCAAAGCAATCTATTTTCCCATACAAGTTAAAATTAAAATTTTAAGAATATTTATTAAAACCAATAATAATAATTAAATTACATACGTATCTATAATCATTTTTAAGTATTTACCGGTAATGTACATAAAGGCATAAGCAGTTCCGTTATTCCACTCTTATGATGCAAGTATGTAACTCTCATTCCGAAAAATGTATTACTACTTCTGATTACCAATTCGTAGAACTCTATTAGATCATTAATATTCAAATTGCTAATTACAGTTTTAAAGTGCCCCGCCTTTCAAATACCTTTCCGTAAGATTTAAAGCTCACCGAATTGTTATTTATTATCGTAGTTAACCCCGTTTACCCTTCACATAATGGCGGCTGACGGGAAGGTAACCCTATTCATCTCAACATATTGGTTTTTAATTTAATCTGAAATACCGATCTTAATCTCCCTGAAAGAATCCGGCTACAAAGTGGTGTAATACGCCACCAAATTACTCTGGCCGCAAAAAATATGGTAGTATATGTAGTATTACAGAGTGATGTGATGGTATAGTATAGGTATGTGCCGACGTAATTTAAACCAATCTCTTTTTGTAAAAATGGACCCAAATGAGACGTTGCTCGAGGTATAAAATAATTCTTGTCTGAATACGTGTCATTTGTATAATATACTAATTTACAGCTGATTTTGAGGTAGATTTAACTAATTCCTAAGTTAACTATTTCCTATATAAATAAAGAATATTATAGAAACGTTATTTGCCACAAAACAATACATTACATATTATCATAAGTAATTAATATTAAAACAGTTTTTACAAAAATAAATATGGATACTTGAACAACAAAGGTTTAATTGTTTATAAATTGTATTCTTTTTATTAGACGCATACACTGCTATAGAGGAATCAGTTACTATGACCTTCAAATTAACAAACAAAGAAGAAGTAGATGATGAAGAAGATAAAGCTACAAAGACGATGACAAACGTCTATGGATGGAAGCCATTCCACGGAGATTCGAACTCGCGACCACCGTACGGTAGCGGAATATACTGATGCATTGGACACCGACATAACCTAACAGTTACCTCCATACTCATGGCATGCTATATGTTTAGTAGGCTATACTTCATTTTTACATACCTTACGCCTACATAAACGGAGCAAATTCCAGCAATTTCAAGATTATAAAAAAGATTACTTGAATAACGTACAAATGCAAAGAACAAACAAAAAGTAGCTTATGGAGGATTCTATAAGCAATAAAAAAGCTTCGTTGCATTTTTACGAAGTAAAACTTACACATATCGAGATATTTTAAAAAATGTTTATTTTATCCGGCATTTTGGAAAAGAATAGAAATTAATATCTAAGACATCATAAAATTAAAGGAACAATAACCATTATGGATTGGGAATTCAATTACCTCTTGATAATAATTGGAGATTTATTACAGATAAAGCTTTAATAAATTAATTATTTGTTCACTCATCTACGAGCCCTGTCACACATGAATTGGACTGTATGTTTCTGTAATTAATATTTATCATTCAACAAATAATTATCAGCGATTAAACGACTATATATGTGCTTGATTGTGTATAATATTAGCAACAAATAAATCTCTTAATTTGAAATGAAATATAAAATATCAAACTCAAAATATATTGCTCGGTCCAATTTAAAAATGTTTGTATTTCCAGATCGCAAACTTATATAAATATTGATTAAAAAAAATGTATAATAAAAATTTCAAAAAGCTTCAAAAATGAAGCGAACGTCGTCCAATTATATTTAGAATAAAATATCTTTGTTTTATTTAAATAATTAGAGGTGATTAATGACGTAATTCACGTAAGACTTTTCTTTAGTGATTGCTACTTTATATTACACTGGCATTAAGATCTTAGTAACTATGTAGTAAAGTACCTTAATATCGTACCATGGGGAAAATGTAGGGTGACTCCTCAGGGAAATTATTGTGCAGAATTACATGTTTTAAGTATAGAATCTTTCGGCTGTGATTATGTAATTATCCGCATACGAGACGTTTTAATTGAATTCATGAATTTATTGAACGTTACATCAATTCTGAATGGCTAGAATACTAATTAATTATAAATAGAAGTACTCCTTGTGTTTAACAGACCCTTATGTTCTTTGATTTAATTAATTAAGGCGTTAATTAAGATGTTATTAAGTTACTACTTCCACTTCGAAATACTGTACAAGTTGTGTTTCATCATAGAAATTAACACAAATCACTTAATTAGGCTGATCAATAATAACTCTGACACTTTTTATTTGCAATAGTAGAAACATATAAGTAATATACAATTTGTGTCTCATTGACAAGATTACAATTAAAAGTTATTATAAGTATTCCTCATCAATACCAATGTTAGTACTATACTATAGTAAGCATATCAGTTACAGATGGTTCCGGTCTTATATTATTCAATATTAAATTTTGAGGTTATCAATGAATTTTTAATTTTTATTAATAGTATCCACCAAAACAAAAATTTAGAAACAGAACAAAACAGGGCTATTAACTTTTTAGACTTAACTATCAAGGATAACGCACACAATCTGTTTGAATTTTCCATATACAGAAAACCAACACATGCGGACATAACAATACCAAATGAATCATGTCACCACAAAACACATAAATTAGCAACTTATAGATCCTTAGTACACAGAGCTTTAACTATTCCACTCACTCAGCCAGATTTTAGCAAATAGATCTCAACTATTAAACAAGTAGCACATGTAAATCATTATAATCCAAACATGATTGACACTTTACTTAAACAAAAAGATTATAGATTAGCTCTCTAAAGAATATATCTCATTGACAATCAAACAGAAGACAATTTGCACATATGCTAAGAAAAACCAACAATTATAAAATATCCTTTAAAAGCAAACACTTTTAAAAACACTTAAACACTTTTTTAAAAAACACTTTTTCATTTTTATTCAATGCTAAAGTTAGAACACATCATATCATGAAATCGGGCATTTACCGTTTGAATTGTTCTTTTTGTAGTTCGGTATATATTGGGCAAACACTTCGAAATTTTGAATTTTCGGAATTTCGAAAATTGTAATTATGCCAAATATCTTTTAGAACAAAATCATACAATGACTCCTCAAAATAATATTAAATTCCTACATTTTTGTAATAACAAACGCAAATTAGACATTTTAGAACCTTTTGAGATAAACAAACACAAACTCTGGGTACTTGTAATGAATGAACAGATTGAGCTGAGTAATTCTCCGTTACTGGAAGTGTAAGATTTTTAATTTTTATTATTTTTATCTTTTTAACTAGTTATCTTTTGTTCGTATTTATCTTAGCGACGTGTTTGTTTATATTTATATTACGTTTGATAATGACAGCTTAGCTGTCGAAACAATTGTCAGGTAGATTATAACAAACTTGTCAAACTTTTACTAATCTTTTATTTATTTCATTAGTGAATTGTATTTACATAATCAGTCTATTTGAGAAATAGCTAATTGCTAATGCATACATGCAATTGGAGAGTTGCTTATACAGGGTAGGATAGTATGGAATATTAAAAAAAACAGCGAACTCAACCGGTTTTTTTAAAAACGCTGAAACACGTCGATTTTGTTTTTTAAAAATACACATTAATATGTGCAATTCACCTTCCGACTGTCATTTGTTTCTAAGTTATGACGTCATCACAAAAAATTTAAATGACAATATAGATTTTTTATAGTGGAATCCGATAGTGATTTTCCTTCTCTTTATGATCATGCAAATAAATCATAAGGTTGCATGACAAAAATTCTGAGAAAAATCGAGTTGAACTTTGTAAATGTTTGTTAGTTGTGACGTCATCACAAAAAATTTAAATGAGAATATAGATTTTTAAGAGTGTACTCCGATAGTGATTTCTCTTCTCTTTATGATCATGCAAATAAATCATAAGGTTGCATAACAAAAATTCTGAGAAAAATCGATCTGATATATTGATATATTGATACCATAATATCAATAACATTAAATGTTCTGATCGGTTTTTCTCAGAATATTTGTTATGCAACCTTATTATTTATTTACATGATCATAAAGAGAAGAGAAATCACTATCGGATTTTTTGTGATGACGTCACAACTAACAAACATTTACAAATTCCAACTCGATTTTTCTCAGAATTTTTGTTATGCAACCTTATGATTTATTTGTATCATCATAATGAGAGGGAAAATCACTATCGGATTCCACTATAAAAAATTTATATTGCCATTTAAATTGTTTTGTGATGACGTCATAACTTAGAAACAAATGACAGTCGGAGGGTGAATCGCACATATTAATGTGTAGTTTTAAAAAACAAAATCGACGTGTTTCAGCGTTTTTAAAAAAACCGGTTGAGTTCGCTGTTTTTTTTTTAATATTCCATACTTTAATCCCACCCGGTATATGAGAAGAAATAGTTTTATGTTTTTAGAGAAAAGTACGCTTAGTTTCTATTTATCGCTGTCTTTGATAGATATTTTAAATTTCGACAATATATTTCAAATTATATGCATCATTTTTTCAATAAACCAATTTACATAATTTCGTGTGTTGCTTTCGCTATATACCGGTATAATTTAAGATCCCTAAAGTTCAATAAAAAAAATCTTAACTAAACAAACAGCAGCCGCACTATTTGCTTGCTAAATTAATACATCTGACAAGACGTTTGCATAAACACAAAACCCATCAAGACGCGTGCCCTTATAATTTCAATTCACGAACAACGAAAATCATTTACATCTAAATCAGAATCGGCATAATAGCAATTTGCATGAAACCTAACTTATGAATAAAACTAGGGTCGGTTTTAAGGGCGGAAGTCTCTACCTCTAAAACGGAAATAGGTTATCAAATTTCAGCACACGCTGTAGGTAGTACGTAAGTAGATTGCAGCTTCATAATAATAAAAAACCTTTAGTTAGACACGGGTTTTATTGATATAAAACGCTCCGGATATACCTAAGGAGGTATTTTAGCTTCAAAAGTGTGTATTATAATTATTATGTGCGACCCTTTTAATTTTTTTTCTTTTCTTGCCGTCTCTTTTCATAATCATACGGTATACCCAACTCGTATAAAAAACGCACACCTTTTAATTTTTGAAATATTTAAAATCGAATCAAGTATAGGTATGCAATCAAGAAGATTTATTTTTAAATGCATACTTTAGGGGCAAATTATACGTATACAGGGTGAGTTTAAAATTCTAATGATTTTTGTCGAATTAACACTTAAAGAAAAGGGTTATTTTATTATAGCATACAATAACAAAAGCACAATAGCAACGGAACCATACATTTTCTCCTTACAATTAGTATAATATACAGGGCGACAATGGAACTAGGACCAAACTGATAATATCCTTTGATTTTGAACCAATTTATGTGAAATTTAAAACACAACTTCGGATTTTACTAACAGGTAGAGACAAAATGGCTGATTTCCGGATTCGCCATATATCCCAAAAAAATGTAAAATATACACGTACATTTAAAAAATTTAAAAAGAATCCAAAAGGCAATTTCCCGAAAAATTGGAAATCGACGATTTTAATAAGACCTGTCAGTAAATCCAAAATTGCACCAAACATCTCCGTACCAAATAAATAGCCGAGATATCAGCTTGACCTTAGACCAATTGTCACACGGTATACTAAAAATCCAGAGTTTATTTGTCAGTATAAGAGGGTCTAGTGAGTGTGGTAGGTTTTATATACTCCATCCTGCAAGGCTCATTACCAACTACATGGTTGAACTCAGCATAGACAAAAGTGGCGGGTCTGGTGGGCAGGGCTTTGTGTTAGTGGGCGTGATAAATTCCTGTCAATTTGCTTGTCCCTTTGTAGCCTCGGTCCCTTTAGATCTTACACCCAAACCAACTACGTAGTTGGATTCAGCATGGACCAGCGGGTTGAAATAGACGGGTCAGATAGGCGCGGCTTGCTGTTAGTGGGCGTGGTAAGCAAATGTTTTTGATACAAATCGTCCTGTAATTATTAATTATTTAATAAAACTACTCAGGCTGGGATTAAAAATTCGGTGTATTCACTTAGAAAACATATAACCTTTTTAGATATTCTAATTTCAAACTAAATTAATAATGTAAGACTATATCAGCGTTCTGAAGTGTGAAGGTATTGGTTTTAAATTGATGTTGAAGTTCTGAATAATGCTAACGAAAAATTAAAAGAATTTTGGTCTTCCAGAGAACTTTTCTTTCCACCACCTTCCTTAACCAAACTTCCTTAAGGTTAAGATCAAAACCAACTAAATCATTTAGTTTTTCCTTGAAAGATCTTGATTTTATAAGCTAATAGAACCTAGTAGATGTGACAATTTGTACTGTATTTAAAGTACCGTTATGAAAATCAGGAGACACATATTACTTTTTATTTCATATTCCAATTTTATATGGTATATCCGATATTTAAATTTTGTGTATTGGTTGCACTTTTATGCACTATCCACATTTAATCAATAATATTTTACTTATGCAATACACTAATTCGGCGAATTAACATCATGTAATAAGTGTTATTCAAAAAGAACCGATAATTTTTATTTGTTCTTGTGTTTCAGATTATAAACAGGTAGGTTGATGTATTTATAACCACAATAAACCAGAAATAATAAAAAGTTATAGGGCACAACCAGGTATTTTTTTCTAGGATAGAGCAAAATAAATTCGTAAAAATCTTAAAAAGGAGAAATAATTCTTGGAAACCTTTCTTTTTCTAGCGAAAGAATATAACCTACATTTTTATTTACAAACTTTTATTCATTGTCCTGGAAAATGGATTTGTGGAAATTTAAAAAGGGTGAAATTATTCTTGGAACTATCTCTTTTTCTATTGGAAGAATTTAACCAAAATTTTATTTACAAACCTTCATTCTTGGTCCTCGAATAATAAAATGTATTCGTGGAAATTTTAAAAAAGAGAAATAATTCTTAGAACAGTTTATTTTTCTATTGGAAAAGTATTGGTCGACTACAGCATGCATGCCATGAGACCCGGACACTTCGCCCACCGACCACTTCGCCCACCCGTATTTTAGTACCATATCGCCCAACGGAAAGTCCACTTCGCCCAATTTCTGAAATGTACCACAACGCCCAACACGACCATTTCGCCCAACTTTTCACAAGGGACACAACGCCCACTAGGACCACTTCGCCCACTTGTTCACTAGGGACACAACGCCCACCTCGACCACTTCGCCCAACTTTCGTATAGACACCACAACGCCCAAAACAGGACCACAACGCCCAAAATCGTTCGTTAGAAATCGGCTATTGCACACATAAAGTGTTGAATAATAGTAACGAAGCTGTGTAACTACAATTTAATCAAAATAATATTTTAGGCAGTCACACGCTATAAAAGTTGAAACGGAAAGGTTAATATTTTTTAATGAAATGCATATCATATTTGGGATAATTTATCCACAACTATTATCTAATATAATTGTACACCACACGTTCCTTAGTAGTTACATATAATTGAATAAAGCTTGTTTCTAGTTTCAAAGGCCTTTAGAAGACGGAAAGGTAACGAAATGAATTAATTCTGAATTTCCCTATTTAGCTGGTTTCTACCACTGGAAATTCACGTTTAGTTTTAGTTTTTCATTGTGTTTTCATGTGTATACTTGTTACAAAATCTAAAAATGTGAGATATAAATTAGTCATATAAAGGGTTAAGTAGATCAAATTTATGTCCAAATGAATTACACTTTGACTACATGAGAGATTCACTTTTTATCATCGGATAATTTAAGCTTCATATGGAGAGTTTATCGTAAAGGTAAATAAATATTCGAGAATAGCACGAAAGAATCGCGAGTTTAGCTCGAAGGACTTTTTCTAAAATATACCCTTGCTTCTCGGTTTCTACCAAAATAATGAAAATAGTAACTGAATAAATTAAAAATTAGTTTATTCAAATTGTAAATCGAACTCGTATGTCTTTTATAGAGAGGTTAATCAATGCCGACTATACAAGGTGTTACACTTAGCTGTCGTATAAACTGAATACGAAAAAATCATTTTGCCATTTTTGAGTCACATCGAAGAAAAAACGAAACAGAAGGTTTAAAAACAATATTTAGACAATTGTACGGATTGACGGTATCACAGTTAATTTTGTTTGTGGTTTTAGTCTGTGTAGTTATTAAGAATGAGTGATGCCTGAAAGAAATGAGGTGTTTACATTCAGATAATACTTTATTATTGCATTACTAATCTTTAGGGGCATGCTTTGTTTAGCTATAACGCAACCTTGACATTATCTTTGAAAACGAAATACTTCTACATTGGTGAATACTTAATTCTTTTTATTTCATGCCTACACTACGGGGGAACCAACAGCTGGCTATATTTATCGTCTTTAATACATGTCCTTTATCAGTATTGATAAAGGACATGTATTAAAGATGATAAATATAACAATTTTAATTAAATCTTTATTTAGTTAAATCTTAATTAGATTTTATGGTAAATTGCCATGAAATACAGGTTTTAATAAGTTAGTACCACCAAGTAGCTCATATTTATTGTTTAAAATTCAAAATACTATTCCCTTATTGATGAGAGTATTAGGAATACTGCGAGTGAATGACTTTTAGCGTGACGTCACAGCAATATCTATACAAAAGGCTATGGCACTTTATCTGGTAGGCATTGGATTAATAGACGACTCAAAGTTATTGAAGATTCACTGAAGATTCGTAACGTCTGAACAGGAGATAGTACACATAAAATGCAACAAAAAAGCTTAATATGATTAGTGCTTATCTTTCATAATAACAAAGAAAAAAGGTTTTTGAAAAGTGGATAGGTGGTCACTGGTTTAAGAATCACAGTTGGAGCTGGATATACTTAACTAACATTTTCAATGTGATATCTGATACATTGAAGCAGCTGATGCTATTAGGTGATGTCACAGTTTGTTTTGACTATTATTTCCAGCAGTTCCCAAAAGTTGCCTTTTTTAGCAATTTTTTTCGAAGTGCATAAAATAAAAAATGTCATAAGGATTTTTTGTTCCTAGTGACGAGTAGGTACTATCACACATTAAATTTATACAAAAGTTTATTCGTAAATATGCCGTGAAGAGTTTAACGGGATTTATTTATTTTAAATTTATTTTAATACAAGTTAGTGAATACTAGAATACTACCAACGAATACAGAAGAAAAGGTAATTTATTCAATATTTTAATAAACAAACTAAATAGTTATATTATGTCATTGTTTTTTATTGTATACAAGTACATACAGTAACGTTTAAGGCATTGAAATTATCTTATGCTACATACTACCTATCATTGTTTTATTGCTACGTTGAACAGTCTTACCGACCATCTCGTGTACGAGGGCTAACTTTCTTTGCGGTGATTAAGCAAAACATAAATATGTAGTGCTTAATTAAATATCTGCTTATTTTAATGTCTATTAAAATTTGTGCATCTTTTAAAATAAACTACAATTTTATCCATATATGAAAAGTAAATATAACGGGTGCTTCATCTCATCGGTCGGAGAAAAAAAGTTTCTGAAAAATGGACTTTTAATTTTATTTATAATTTTCTTATTTTTTACATTCCCTTCTATCTCTGCGGAATGCATCGGTGCATAAATTAAATGCACAATAGTGTGGATCACCCTAAAATACTGCCGACAAATGCATATTTATTGGGTATAATAAAATGTCAAAATGTGATTTTTGAGTCTCATCTTCGATAGTAACTGAGCAACTAAAAGTAATAAAGCAATATAATTTTATTGACGATCGGCAAACACATCTGTACATATTGAAATAGATTTTGGGAAAAAAATATTTTTGCTTAAAGATGCATAAACTGAAATATTAAGAATTTTTACATCTTATTTTTAAAATAATTTTGTAAATCCTAAATGGTACCTTCTTCTAAATTATTCAAAGAACATACAATATTTAAATAAGTTTCGATTAGTAGAAACCAGTTAAGTAAATAGAGAAATTCAGAATTATTTCATTTCGTTATCCTTCCGTCTCTTAAAGGCATTTGAAAATAGAAACAAGCTTTATTAAATTATATGTACCTAACTACTAAGGAACGCGTGGTTTACAATTATAGTAGATAATAATTGTGGATAAATTATGCCATATATGATATGAATTTTATTAAAAAAATATTAACCTTTCCGTTTCAAATTTTATAGCGTGTGAGTTCGCCTAAAATATTATTTTGATTAAATTGTAGTCACACAGCTTCGTTACTATTATTCAACACTTTATGTGTGCAATAGCCGATTTCTAACGAACGATTTTGGGCGTTGTAGTCCTGTTTTGGGCGTTGTGGGGTCTATACGAAAGTTGGGCGAAGTGGTCGAGGTGGGCGTTGTGTCCCTAGGGAACAAGTGGGCGAAGTGGTCCTGGTGGGCGTTGTGTCCCTCGTGAAAAGTTGGGCGAAATGGTCGTGTTGGGCGTTGTGGTACATTTCAGAAATTGGGCGAAGTGGACTTTCCGTTGGGCGATATGGTACTAAAATACGGGTGGGCGAAGTGGTCGGTGGGCGAAGTGGTATGGACCCCATGCCATAATGTTGTAATGTAATCAAAGTTAGCAAAAAACAATACATCGAAAAAACAACATAAATATTGTAACAAAATAGTTTTATGTATTTTGGCATGTTAAAAATCACATGAGAAGGTGTACATTCAATCATATTCATTAATTACACAGCCCCACAAAAAAATGTTCAGATTTGGGAGCGAGACTATGGTATTCGGATGCACTTTTCGACGCTGAAACCGAATCTGACCTCAGAAAAGCAAATATACCCTCAAGATCTTGCGCTAGAGGCAAAAACAACCCCAAAATGGAATAAAACACTCCTGACATATGTTGACAATAAATACATGCAAAAAATGATTGAAAACCGCAAATTTTGTATTTGGAAATAGACCTCTGGTATATGACTAACAACCCCCTTGAAAGAGTAAAATCACTCCAAGATGGGATAGAACCACCCCTTACATCAGAGTTAGAGTAAATAAACGCACGCAAAATAAAATACATACAGATACATGCAAAAAAATAAATTCAATAAAACCCCGTTAATCCTCTAGTCTCTCGATTTATGATATCTCTTCCTTTTATTTGTAAACGATCGGAGTACTGGCTGCCTCTTATGCGCATCCCATATTCCTAGATAATGCTGTTCCATTTCTTTCATATCTTGGTGGAATCGTTCCCCTTGTTCTTTGCTGTAATCGCTTTAAATTATTTGGAAAGTAGTCAAGGTGAGAATGGAGGAAATGTAACTTCACACTCATATTACAACCTAATTTTATATAATTCTCCAACAAACCTGTAATGATTTCTTTGTAGTATTGTGTAGCCAGTACGCAGATCGTTTGAAAATAAAAGGAAGAGACATCATAAATCGAGATACTAGAGGATCCACAGGGTTTTATTGAATTTATTTTTTGTATGTATTTATTTGTGTGTATTTTATTTTCCGGTCGTCTATTTATTGTAACCCTGATATAAGGGGTGGTTATACCCCTTCTTGGGGTGGTTTAAAGGGGTATCCTTTAAAGGGTTGGTCATATACCAGAGATCTATTTCCAAAAACAAAACATTTGCGGTTTTTAATAATTTTTTGCATGTATTTGCAGTGGCGGATTTAGGCACAAGCGTTTGAAGCGGCCGCTTCAGGCCCCACAAGTCAGGGGGCCCGCAGAGGCCTCCTGCCAAGGACCGCACTGGACACGCGACATTGAGCGTACCTCAATTACATCCTGTCGGAGTTTAAGTCTAACGACAGGTGCTCCACGTAAAACACTCTTGGAATCTTGGACACGCGACAAATAAAAATTACTGACTTGGAATTCACTTTCTCGCAAAAAGTGAAACAAGAAACAGATCTTATCGTGTACAGGCTGGTAAAAAAAGTGTACGGTTGACGCATTAGAGTTTCGTACGAAAAGGCAAGCACTCATAGCGATAGGTAAAATATTTGTAACGGATTGTACTGTTTCACAGCAGACCTGCGAGGAATGTATCATCTCTGTCGGTCCGAATGCTGGTGTTCCCGCACAATCAGCGAGTCATCCGACTACTATGATGACTAACTTATTTACGCACAAGCGGTGGAAGCGGTCGCTCCAGGCCCACAAGTGAAGGGGCCCGGCAGAGGACCCTTGCCCTGGATCGCAGTGGACATGCGACAAATAAAAACTATTGGCATGGAAACTCACTTTGTCGGCGCAATAGAGTTTCGTGCGAAAAACCAAGCATTCAGAGTGATAGGTAAAATTTTGTAACGGAATATACAGTCTCGCAGCAGCCCTGCAAGGAATATATCATCTCTGTCGCTCCGAATTGGCAAACTCTGCGCGGTCGTCCGACTTACATTCGGAGAAGGGGAACTGTACCACGCTTTTGAATGGGTAAAATTACTTAATGTCATTTGTCAATTGACAACATTTCCCAATGTTGAAACAACTTAAAAAAATCTTAACATATTGTAATACGTACCTGTGAAAGATTATGACCTTAGAATATTTCCCTACTGTTCGGCTTTTACAACCTAGAGCGCTACCATTCTGCATTAAAAAGTCTTTTAAATTGTCTTTATTACGTTTAAGCAAATAAGCAATAATTTACGCAAAAATTTGAAAATATTATTGATAAATTTGATGCTTCTAAAAGTAGTGAAAAGTTCCATGAACTGTTATAAATGAACTGATTATGGAATAAAATGCTTTTCGTGTACTTGATGGAAATGAAGCACATTGTTCAATCAAAAATCATAAAGAAAAGAGGTAAGTTTTCTTGTTAGCAACACTTTTCTTGTTAGCAACACTTTTTTTCATTCATTCAATTTATTTGTAGAAATGTTAAATATACAATTATTCAAATTATTAAAAGTTATATTAGAGGAAGATGAAGATAGTGACTGGAACTCAGCAACTGACAACCTTGCTAGTACTGTTGATGTGGACGGTTGCTCTTCATTTGAACCGCTAAATATTCTTTTCGAAATTTTTACTTTGTTGCCGATGCTATCTTCGACATAGGATTCCGCGACTCCACTTGATCGCCAGCCCCCGTGTCTCTTCAAAACTTGTAGATCTGCTCCACTGTCTGCCAAGAAAGTTGCTGACGTTCGCCGAAAACAATGTCCGGTGTAGCTGTTTGGATCCGGTAGCCCTAAGTACACAGCAATTTTCTTTGGTACACTGTACAAAGTGTTTATACCAATTGGTTGTACCGTGCACTTGCCTTGTTTATAAAATATAAATAATCTGCGATGGTCAACATGTTTGGGTCTCAAACTCAAATACTTTCTGTAGAGCTCAATTCCATTCATTCCATCTTCCGATGTAACTGTGAAGACACGCTTTTTATTTGTTTCTGTGTCATGTAATGTTATCACCAAAATACGCGCGGAATCTTCTACATCATCTACCTTCAATAGCCGTAATTCTTCCGCACGACAGGCTCCGTGTAACGCAATAATCGTCACTACCTTCATAAGTAGAAAGCTGTCATCAGGGGCTTGTTTTAAAAATCCTTCACATTATCCATTGAGAAAACTTTCGATTTTTTGGGTACATAGCCGTCATTTTGACGTTTCAGATAGGCCAGTAACTTTTTATACGCAGAAATGTCCACGTTTTCATTTACTTGTAGAGTGCTTCTCAGCATTGAGTACACTGACCAGAGTGTTGAAGCTTTAAGAGTTTTCACCTAGGCATAAGAATATTTAAATATTGGTGTTTGAATGTAATAAATCTCATAAATAAGACTAACCTTTTCAAAGAAGTATGCAATTAGAATATTTTCATTAGCTCCTTGCACACTTTTTGCGTTTCTCCAATTACAAAATTGTTGGTAAGTTGTCTCGTATTTTTCTCTGGACTTCAATGGTAACAAACTCGTCGTCGCTTCTGATACTGATTGCAAAATATCTTCATTATCTGCTTTTAATTGATTCATTTTAAATGAATAATTTTTCACAAATTATTATTTTACTTGTTTATTGTTAGATGTTTTGTTACCATGTCAGCCATCTCAGCACACGCTTGACGTACTTTGAAAAATTATTTTTGATGATATTGTAACGTTCTTTTTCAAATAATAATACAAGTGCTGTTTAAATCGTCTATTCACAAACAAATATTTATTTCTATACACTAATGAATACACTATAAATTAACGCTATGATTATAAACCATTAAAACTATTATTTACAGACTATGAGTTTCTAATACAACATTTATATTCACTATTTATTTTGTAATACACAGTTAATGACTTGCTGTTGACTGACTCCTTTTATCCGCGAGTCGCTTTTATATCTTCATATAAACGCACCAGAAATCGCTGGAACCTTCTATGTATTCTTAGAAAATGCTAGAATAAACCACGTCTAATTTACATGCTTGTGCGATACGTCATTTTCTCGAAGGCGGCAGAACACACCACCTGTCGCTCGAAAAGAGGTTCGTTCCTTTTCTCTCCCGTTACACTGCCCCCCTCTTCAAGTCTGTTCTGTCCCAGAACAGGTTTTATGCTCTGATTCCTGTAGAACGGGTCATGACGATATCGACAGTCTTCACCTCGACTACACGTTCCATTACGGTAGAAATAACAGTCTACACTCTTCGTTGGCCTTAATGCGGGCTGTGGGTCAAAACTGCAGACGAAGATCTTGACGTCCGTACCTCTAAAGACAACTTCCAGCATGTTTCTAACGATTCTCCAATCCAGCTGGTCCCGCCCACAGCCGAGTTTGGGAACTGCCAATTTGTTAATTCCCCTGGTAAGCAACTCGATTCTCAAATTCCATAGTGCCCTCCACAAGTCGGCGTAACTCGGTTTCTGGTAGTAAAACTGCTTGGTTACTAAGTAGTAAATGGATCGGTCATGATCAGTCAAGCGTAAGGATTTACCAACAGAGGGATTTTGTTCTCGAAGTTCATTCAGCCGTCCAAATTTATTTCTAAACACCACTGCGATCCCCCTGGACATACGAAGATCCTCGGAGACACAGTGGGCAATGGAATAATCACCAGGGACCCGGAAGAGATCTTGTTGCATCTCAGTCGTGACTCCGAATCGCGCTTTTCTAGTTCCAGAAAACGCAGCCATAAATTCTCTAAAGGTTGGCTGATCATCTCCAGGCCTTACGGTATTGATAGCCACCTCAGCCTCATCTTCCGGAACTGCGTCATTATTTCCCTCATAGTGCGCCAGACGATTGGAGTGTACCACCTTTGGTTTCCCTCTTGGCAATTTCTGGATGCGATAAATCAAGTCATTTATTCGTTTCTTCACCTGGTATGGACCCTCCCAATTTCGCTGTAACTTTGGAGAATAGCCACGACGCCTTTGCGGATTGTATAACCAGACAAGCTCTCCAGGTTGAAACCCTCCTTCTTGGGCTCTCACATCGTACGTAGCCTTCATCCGGTCACTCGCGATTCGACTATTATTTCGGGTTCGGTCGTGAATATCCTCCAACTTCTTCTTTAAGTTGATGACATAATCATTCCCGGCTACCTCCTGCTCTATAGGTGGAGACCCAAATTCCAGATCACACGGTAACCGTAACTCGCGTCCAAACATCACAGACGCTGGTGACTGACCGGTTGTTTCGTGGACCGATGCACGATAAGCCATCAGAAACAGATGCAGGTATTGGTCCCAGTCTCGTTGATGATCGGAGACGACCTTGGCCAAATATTTGCCCATTGTTCGATTCATGCGTTCTACCATTCCATCGGACTGCGGATGTAACGGTGTGGTCCGAGTCTTGCGAATGCCCAACAATCGACAGACTTCTCCAAAGAGTACAGACTCGAAATTGCGGCCTTGATCCGAATGCAGCTCCATGGGCACTCCGAAGCGACTGAAAAACTCTTTGACTAGTACGTCAGCAACAGTCGCAGCTTCCTGGTTTGGTAGGGCATATGCTTCTGGCCATTTGGTAAAATAGTCCATTGCCACTAAGATGTATTTATTCCCATCGTCAGTTTCGGGAAATGGTCCGGCAATGTCTATAGCTATTCTCTCCAGAGGACTACCCACATTGTACTGCCTCATAGGTGCTCTTCGTTTCCCCAAGGGTCCGTTGCCAGTGGCACATAGTTCACATTTCCGGCACCACTCCTTCACGTCTTCTTTACAGTTGACCCAATAAAAACGCTCCTTAACTTTCTCCAAGGTCTTTTTCACACCGAAGTGTCCTCCGGAGGCACCGTCATGGAGATGTCGCAATACTGTAGCCACTCGGCTTCTTGGAACCACGAACTGAGACCTAATGGTGGTGCCATCTTCACTCTCCAGTACTCGCTTCAGGAGATCGTCTTCCACCTTCAAGGACTCCCATTGGGCCCAATATGCTTTGAGCGTTCTGTTAAAAGGGCTGACGGCCTCCCAGGCAGGCCTTTCTCCCACGCGCTTCCATTCCAGTACCATTTTTAGTTCGGGATCAGCCTCCTGCTGTCGTTGCAATTCTTCCGGCAACCAATTGTCGTTGACGATGGTAGTCCTTAATACTTGGCAAACCCTCTCTTCCAAACGAGAGCAATGACGGCAATCCGTTGGACAGGGTCTTCTTGAAAGAGCATCGGCATTTCGATGACTAGTGCCCGCTCGATGTTCGGTGTCAAAGTCGTATCCTTGTAATCGTTCGATCCACCTTGCGACCTGGCCTTCAGGATTACGGAATTGTAGAAGCCATTTCAACGCTGCATGGTCCGTCCTCAATAAAAACTTCCGTCCGTACAAGTATTTGTAAAAGTGCTCAACGGACTTCACGACGGCCAATAGTTCTTTTCTGGTCACACAATAATTCTTTTCGGCTTTAGACAAAACCTTACTAAAATAGCCGATGACCTTTTCTTGTCCATCCTGTATCTGAGAAAGTACACCCCCAATGGCCAGATTACTTGCATCTGTGTCAAGTATGAATTTCCCTTCTGTCCGTGGATAGCTCAATATTGGTGCGGTTGTCAGGGCACGCTTCAGCTGTTGGAAAGCTGTTTCACACTCTCCGCTCCAAACATACTCGCGCCCATCTTCAGTTAACCTTGTCAGAGGTTTCGCTATATTGGCAAACCCAGGAACGAAACGCCTGTAGTAGGTACATAACCCAAGAAAACTACGAACTTGGTGTTTATCTTTCGGTGTTGGCCACTCTTGAACTGCACGAATCTTATCGGGGTCGGCTGCCACTCCATTTTGTGATACGACGTGCCCGAGATATTTCACTTCCTTTCTGAATATGTGGCACTTTTTCGGACTCAGTTTCAGATTGGCTCCACGTAGTCTTCGGAACACTTCCTCTAGATTTTTCAAATGTTCGTTGAATGATTTTCCGACTACAATCACATCATCTAGGTATACCAGGCAGGTCTTCCACGACAACCCTCTCAGGATGGTCTCCATTAGACGCTCAAAGGTGGCCGGAGCGTTACATAGACCGAAAGGCATAACTGTAAACTGCCATAGTCCGGAACCAATAGTGAACGCGGTCTTCTCCCGGTCTTCAGGTTCCATTTCAACTTGCCAGTAACCGCTCTTCAAGTCCAAAGTCGAAAACCATCGTGAACCAGACAGGGTATCTAACGTGTCGTCGATGCGTGGTAAGGGATAGCTGTCTTTCTTGGTCACGTCATTAAGCTGCCGATAGTCCACACAAAATCTCGTTGACCCGTCCTTCTTACTGACCAGGACCACCGGTGATGCCCATGGACTGCTGGATGGCTCGATGACCCCTTGTTCTTCCATATCAGTAATAATCTTTTCGGCTTCTGCTCGCCTTGCTAGAGGTAGACGCCTCGGCTGCTGACGGACAGGCATAGAGTTGCCTGTATTGATTTTACGTTTTACTATATTTGTTCGTCCCTTCTGGCTATCGTCAAGAGCGAAGATATCTTGGTATCGGTGAACCAAACCCTGTACCTCTTTCACTTCTGTTCTGTTAAGGTCTTCGCACGAACTAGTAACCATGCCCACTAATTTTCCACCATGGTCTTTGGGCGCTGGTTTTGGAACATCAGCCATACACCTGGCTACTCGGAATACTGGCACACACTGTCCCACAAGGGTACTCTTCTTCAATGTCACCGGATCCACATTAACGTTCATAATTCTCACCGGTACTCTCTTTCCAACCTTGATCAGCGCTTTTCCCACCAGTATGCCACTATGGATCTTCTTATCACAAACAGGCTCCATCATTCGCACACACCCTACCCGAAGATCTCCATCCAAACCCGCCTCGACAACCATCTCGCTTTGACCCGGCAATATCACATCTTCAGTCAACAAAACCCTTACAACCGGATCTTCTCGTGGGTGCAAAGGAAGTTCTTCGTTACCGACCTTCAAAACACCCTCTTTCAAATCCAACGTAAAACCAAATTTTCTCAGGAGGTCCATTCCCAAGATGAAGTCATCAGTGATATCGGCTACCAGCACCTCATGATCACATTCTTCACTTCCAATGCCAATCTTCATCTTCACCACTCCGCGTGTTGGTATCACTTCACCTGTTGCTGTACGGAGTTGAGTAGTTGTCGGTAACAATTTAATACTTGATTGTAGAACATCAGGGCGTACGATGGATTTTGTCGCCCCCGTATCAATAAGTAGTGGAACGGTTCGGTTAGCAATCTTTCCATCTACAAACAAACTGCCATTACTATTCTTTGATGTTACGGCATGGATCGTGATCTCCGGGGCATCTTCACTCGCAGTCAACGTTCGCCCCCTCTTGCCAACCCTTTTTAACTTTTCCGACGGTTGTACTTTTCTTATTTTGGGACAACGGCGTTCTACATGTCCTTGTTCGCCGCAGTTCCAACAACGAGGCCCTCGAACTTCTTGATGATTCTTCTTACGGCTTTCTTCCTTCCGAAGAACTCTCAGTACTAACTCCTCTAGGTGATCTTTAGAACCTTCTTCTTCCTCCACAACGGCCCGAACACGCCCGTGACCTCGGGACGCTTGCTTTGCAGCTTCAAATTCTAAGGCGTGAGCAAGCGCATCATCAGTTGTTCTTGGTCGTGCTAGCCTCAATGATTGTTGTGTTTCCCCGTCTCTTAACCCATCAATGAAGATCTGCACAGCGAGCTGTCCCAGAAATGAATCGGGTGCCGTAGGGTACGCCAATCGGACAAGCCGCGCAACATCGGCTTCAAACTCCTGCAGGCTTTCTCCATTCTTCTGGATACGATTCTTCACTTGCGCGTGATACACTTGTTGAAGATGCGCGTCTCCATATCTCATTTCCAATCTAGACACTAACAATTGGTAATCATTTTCCTGTCCTGCTGGGATTGTTTGCAGGACGTTCAACGCGTCTCCACGCAAAGCCACAGTTAAAGAAACGGCCTTTTCCTTGCCTGTCCATCCGTTGGCCCCAGCGGCCGCCTCAAATTGTTTGTAGTAGGTGGACCAAGGTATCTTTCCATCGAACGTGGGTGGTTTTACTTTTATCCCTACGGCAGGAACCTTTTCTTCTTTAAATTGTTTGTTGAAATTATTTTTAACACTAAAAATTTAATCTCACAGCACTTTATTTAATTATTACGCGATTTTATTTATTTTAAAACCTCACACCTGTAACACCACTGTAACGTTCTTTTTCAAATAATAATACAAGTGCTGTTTAAATCGTCTATTCACAAACAAATATTTATTTCTATACACTAATGAATACACTATAAATTAACGCTATGATTATAAACCATTAAAACTATTATTTACAGACTATGAGTTTCTAATACAACATTTATATTCACTATTTATTTTGTAATACACAGTTAATGACTTGCTGTTGACTGACTCCTTTTATCCGCGAGTCGCTTTTATATCTTCATATAAACGCACCAGAAATCGCTGGAACCTTCTATGTATTCTTAGAAAATGCTAGAATAAACCACGTCTAATTTACATGCTTGTGCGATACGTCATTTTCTCGAAGGCGGCAGAACACACCACCTGTCGCTCGAAAAGAGGTTCGTTCCTTTTCTCTCCCGTTACAATATTTATTTTTTAAAATGAACGTGATTTCCATCAAATACACGAAAAAATTGCATGTTCAACGCGTAAGAAAAGTGCTTTACCATTCTCGTGAAATTATTAATCCACTCGCTTCGCTAGCGCTCGCTCGTGAATTAAACAATTACACTCGCTGGAAAACTATCACTTTTCTTTACTTATTAAACAATCTACTATTTTCTGAAATAGTACATAAAGTAGAACTTTTACGGACTCATTTGTCACAATGACATGTCAAAACTGACTTTTATTTCATACTGTCCGGTAAAAGGGTATTTACCGGACTCATTTGAGTCCGGTAAATGAATTATTACGTTACAAGGCCGGTCAAAAATTTTACCGGACTGAAAATCCAATTTGAGTCCGGTAAAAAACTTTACCGGACTGAAAATCTAATTTGAGTCCGGTAAAAAATTTTACCGGACTGAAAATTTTAAATGCATTTTTTTAAAAAATGAACAATGTGAGGCAGTATGAAATAAAACGCCTTACGTCATACTTCCGGTAAACCATTACAGTAGCTCGTTTCAACATTCGAGACTCGGCTCCTTCGTCGCCTCGTCCCGAAACGTTTTCAACTCGCTACTGTAAACTTGGGTTTACCGGACTTATAACGTAATATACTATTACGGATTTATCTGTCATTTTTATTTGCATTGTTTTACATGTATTTGACATATGTCGCACACAGCCACGTTGACTTAGTTGCCAACTCTACTGTTATTAAAAGCACATTTTGTATCTTAAATTTTTAATTTCACGATTTCAGAAAAAACATAATGTACACCTCAGTACTAAAGCGGATTTCTTATCACTCGTTATGGTTGTTCAGCAATCTCCATATTCGTGATAAGAAAAGTACAACTTTATTAGGTATACAAATAACTAATTTATCTACGACCACTATAGAAAATTACACATTTCTCGTAGTCTAGACTAGACTCACGGTCATTTCCGCACAGTTTAAATATTATGAACAATGAGTTATTTTCATCGTTACTAAGCGGCATAATTTGATTATTAAATACAGGAATATACAAAATAAAATCCGGTCGAGCGTCTGATCGTATAATTAATATAAATAAAATACAAAATCAACACAAACATGTTTTAATAAAGTGAGTTTTTAATAAATTTAAAAGTTAAAAATTGTTAATGAACGACTATTATACTCACAATTTTATAGTGATATGTGTATAAATCACAGACGGCACCTTAAGGCAGCTGTTTCGAGCTTTTGGTTCTCCTCAGTTAGGGGCAGCTCGTCTGTGAGTTATATACATATAACTCTAAAATTGTGAGTATAATAGTCGTTCATCAACAAAACTCACTTTATTAAAACACGTTTGTGTTCATTTTGTATTTTATCTATGTTAATTTATTTTGTTTAATTAGTATTTTACTTTAAATTATATTTTGAATACAAATTTATATAGAATAGATTATCACTCCAGCTGGAAATCGAACCCTGGGCCTTCCACTTTCTGAGCGACAACTCTACTTGTGAGCTACTGTATCGACTACTGGCATATAAAGTTATTATTACCATATAAAGTTATTACAAAAATTGTTATTGAATTAACGTAAAATTGATTTAACGATATATCCTTCTGATGGCTTTAATCCATACATTTACAATAACCGGTCTATTACATGGAAATCTAAAAATATTTTGGGAATCTATTATTTCAAATTACATTCAAATGAAGCACTAGGTATTCAATGTATTTGTAAAATTGAGCTTATGATTTACTTACATTAACAAAAAAGTAGCGGCGGAACAAGACGACGCGACGTCCAAAATACATTTAAAAACTATTATTAATTTAAATAATTGTTCAAATTTCAGTATTAATTTTAAATAACAAATGATTATTACATTGAGTTATACGCATATCTTAATTTTAACACATGTTTTCCACAAACTGTGGGCATTGTCTTCTTTGTCTCCTTCTGACAATCGAGCATCTCAACCTCAAATCATATTCTAAGTTAAATATCTTTTCTAGCTTTTGGTGTTTTATTACGTTTTTGTGGCCGTAGATAAAGTATAGTGCGTAACACGTACAAAAAACGCCAATTTTACACTCGTGTGACTGCGGCATGAGACGAAGTCGGATTATTTAAAAAATCTTGGGGTGGGCGAAATCTTTTCCATTCATTCCCCATGAATTCGCCCCTGATATTAATAATTATATGTACTTAATTTTTGATAAAAAAATAAAAGGTATATAAATTGTAGTAATTGATTTATGCTATGGGGCCCCAAAAGTGTGTAACGCTTCAGGCCCCTTAAGTGTTAAATCCGCCACTGTGTATTTGTTGAATTTTGTTCTAAGGGGTAGTTTTGACCCATTTTGGGGTGGTTTAACCCCCTCAGGGAGGAGGGTTCTTGGCCATATACCAGAAGTCTAGTGCCAAATGCAAAGCATTTGCGGTTTTCAATCATTTTTTGCATGTATTTATTGTATTTTTTCTAAGGGGTAGTTTTTACCCATTTTGGGGTGGTTTAACCCCCTCATGAAGGAGGGTTGTTGGCCATATACCAACGGTCTATTTCCAAAAACAAAACATTTGCGGTTTTCAATCATTTTTGCATGTATTTATTGTATTTTATCTAAGGGGTGGTTTTGGCCCATTTTGGGGTGGTTTAACCCCCTCAGGGAGAAGGGTTCTTGGTTTCATATATCAGAAGTTTATTTCCAAATACAAACCATTTGCTGTTTTCAACCATTCTTTGCATGTATTTATTGGCAACATATGTCAGGAGTGTTTTACTACATTTTGGGGTTGTTTTTGCCTCTAGCGCAAGATTTTGTGGGTATATTTGCTTTTCTGAGGTCAGATTCGGTTTCAGCGTCGAAAAGTGCATCCGAATACCATAGTCTCGCTCCCAAATCTGAAAATTTTTTTTGTGGGGTTGTGTAATTAATGAATATGATTGAATGTACACCTTCTCATGTGATTTTTAACATGCCAAAATACATAAAACTATTTTGTTACAATATTTATGTTGTTTTTTCGATGTATTGTTTTTTGCTAACTTTGATTACATTACAACATTATGGCATGCATGCTGTAGTCGACCAAGTCCAAGCATAAATAACAATATTGGTTAAATTCTTTCAATAGAAAAAGAATTATTTCTCCCTTTTTAAATTTCCACGAATTCATCTTAACGTTCGAGGACAAGGAATGAAGGTTTGTAAATAAAAATGTCGGTTATACTTTTTCATAGCATCTGAATACCATAGTCTCGCTCCCAAATCAGAACATTTTGTGGGGCTGTGTTATTATTAATCAAATGGTCATATCGAAGGTAAATACATACACAATCACAAAAATAGTGGGACAACGGTTTCTGCAATCCATCAAGCATACCAAAGCCCATACAATTTACAAACCTTCGTTCTTTGTTCTCGAATATTAAAATGAATTCGTGGAAATCTGGA
The DNA here is from genome assembly GCA_929113105.1 of Agrypnus murinus. NCBI lineage: Eukaryota > Metazoa > Arthropoda > Insecta > Coleoptera > Elateridae > Agrypnus > Agrypnus murinus. The sequence goes on from OV816025.1 coordinate 199,441,151, forward strand.
AAGGGAGAAATAATTTTTTGGGAGAATTTCATTTTCTATCGAATGAATTTAACCTACATTTTTATTTAGAAACCTTCATTCATTGTTCTGGAATAATAAAATGAATCCTTGAAAATTTTGAAAAAGGGAAATAATTCTTGGAACAATTTCTTTTTCTATTGAAAGAATTTTACCTATATTTTTATTTACAAACCTTAATTCATTGTTCTCGAATATTAAAATAAATTCGTAAAAATATAAAAAGGGGGAAATAGTTCTTGGAACAATTTCATTTTCTATTGAAAGAATATAACCTACATTTTTATTTACAAACCTTCATTCATTGTCCTCGAATAATAAAATGAATACGTGGAAATTTAAAAAGGGAAAAGTAATTCATGGGACAATTTCTTTTTCTAAGAATCTAACTTTAAGTTGATGAACTTTTTGTTTTATTTTGATTATATCTAATAATTTTTTATTTAATATAATAACACCTGCCTATGTAAAATTACAATCTAGGATTCCCGGGACTTAAAAAAGAAAAGTCTCGAGTCCCGAGAATAGAAAAATTATCAAAAGAAACCCAGAAACCCTAGCTACTTACCAATTGTTAAAATTATATTTACGAATATTTCTTTTGCTGTTCTTACCTTTTAATTGCAAAATAACAATTTTGTTGTTTGAGTACACCCTCCAGCTTTTCAGTAATAATATTTTTTTTGAAAAATAAATGAAGTAAAACTCATAAATTAGAACTTGAGGATTTTTTCTCTCAATGCAGATGGTGTGGGGTGATTTCGTTGCATGTATGCCCACTAATTACACCATGCACTGTTTACCTATGGTATGGTAGTATTTTGAAAACGTTAAAAATACTCCTAAAATGAAGGTTACTGGAGGGTGATGGGGGGTTAGTATACCAATAAAAAATATTAATTATTTCATAACGAACAACTTTCTCATGTTCGAACTGCTGTCTTGCACTTACATTTCATTTTTTCACCTCAAATTAGAATACAAGAAAACTTGACGTGTTACAGCAAAATGGAATTCGTAATCAGCGATCCCAAATTAGATTTTTTGTCGCACAGTAAAAATAGCAAAGATAAAGGGGTGGTCAAAATATAATGAACAATCCTCTACAGTTCTGATTAATTGCACACAACAAAATGATTTTCTACGTTCTATCCGACGACTAGTGTTCGACCTACTTTTAATTATGGTTAGATCCCTAAACTTAGAACTACCACCAATCAAATTCTTGTCAACTATAATACAACAATAATAAAAATAATAAAACTGATGAAATGGCTACTAAAAGCTGTTGAATTCAAGTAAAACACATTTCATTCGTTGCTCGTAACATTTTAATCTAGCGATCGTTGCCTTTTGGCCCATATAAAAGAACTTCGCGTTTAAGGCAATGAATTATTAATATTCCTCGTTTCAACCCAAACATTTTTAAACAATAAATTCTTGTGCATTAGGTTTCTTTCACAGACGAAAAATTCTTCGCAACTTACTCATGTCTATAAATGTTTCTGATTGTTTGTGATTAGAATAAGAATTAAATAATTGCATTGTTATTACCCATACTCATATTTCTTAGAATTTTGAGTTGATGCATGGGACAGTACGGCGTACGGGTAAATATGCCGACCATTTAAATTTCTGCTCGCATAATAAAGTTCACTTTAAAATTCAAATCCTTTAAATACGATAATGTGTTTCGTCCCAGTCACGAGAAGAACATTAAGTTGAAAATACTATACACACTACACTGTCTGTGTCATCTACAATTTGATTGAATAATTCGATGATAGCCAGCTTTAAATAGAAGTTCATCAATCAAATCAAATTGGTATTGCACCTGCTTGTTTTTGTTGTGTTTTCTTTCAGGCAAGTGTAAAGGTCAACGTCTTATTTCATGATTATGGTTTGTAGCAATTTTATTATTGTAAGTTGGTAGCACTGAAGTGGAAATGGGAAGGCATGCATGGAATGGAACATCCTGCCACGAGCCAGAAGTCATTTTTAGTTACGCTACTCTTCCTTCCTATGCGTTGTTTCATCTTAGTTTATTTTTTTGTAAAAAAAAACATTACCAGGTTTAAATTAATTTATATAACAAGTTTAAATTTAGCTAACTTCAGACAATGAAATGAGTCAACCTTTCATATCTAGATGTTTTAACGGATATTCCTCATTTAATAACAGTGTTTTAACATCGCTGTAAGATCTACTTTTCTCTGATAAGAAATTCTGAAATGTTTTTGCACTTTCTAAATCCTATTGCTGACTGAATTCTTGTACCAAATTTGATGATCTTAAGCTCAGTCATGTCATAGTTCAAAGCTGGCATTAATCCGAAAAAGTTAATATTTTTATATGAAATGCTTAATCGGAGTAAATTTCAGTCCCACACATTCCATAGTTCAATAATGTAAAGAGATTCTTGTTTTTAAGGGCACACATTTAAAGTTAGATGCCGAAAGTTGATTTTTCGGGGTCGAAGAAATCCTGACAAAAGCGACTTATTACATCTTTTAATTTTTTTTGTATTGAACAAAATAACACAAAATAAGAAGTTTATACAGTGTGTCACAAACTGATAATATCAACATTGCTATATTCGTTATAATTATAGGAGATGGAAAGAGGGTAAATTATGAAAGTTTTCCATGCTGATTTCAAATGTTATCTACAATCCCAAGCAGCATCTAAGTAGCAGTAACTGAGATCGCAACTTGATAGTTGTTACGTAACTACAACTAAATTTATGACTTTATAGGTTTAATTACTTCAATTCGGAATATTTTAGTAATTGTGTAGTTGTTTCTACTATTTATTGGAACTATGTAGTTCCATTACTTCTGAGTAACTTTTAAAGTATGTGGAACGGTATTGTCACTTAGTATAATTACTTTAAAGTCATTTCTACTGTCACGTGGGGTTTTCGTGACTGGAGGACGTAGTCAGAGGTAGAGAGAAAATAAACACAAGTCATACAAAACAACTATATACTAATAACAATAAGAGAATACAAAGGTTTACGTACATAAAAAAAATACATCGTGAGGACGTACATGTCCTCCTAAATTAATACAATGAAGAGGGAGGTCGGAACCAACCCTATTCTAGCACTAGGTCTACAAACTAAGCGTAGGAGTTTAACTCCTAGTGATTACAACTAAGCTGGGAGCCTGGTCACAACTTCCCATAATTTCGCAGAGAGTGGGCGTTTTTAGCGCAACCCACTCAACTAAGCAAACTAAGCCATAATTAATCAAAAGACACTTACCCGCTTGTTTCTTGATGAGGCTTCTGGTGAGTCCTGGCACAGACTGATTTTCAAGCCAAAACAAGCGGGTTTATATACTGCTGAAGGCGGAAGCTTTACTGAATAATTGAATAAATTAAGTGGGATACGAAGAATACATGAATACATAATGAGATGCAAACTGTATAAATTATTCTAATGAGATACAAACTGTATAAATTATTCTCAAGGCTATGCAGACTGTATAAATTACGTCTAATGAGATTCAAACGCGTGCACGGACGTGGGTAGTTAATTGCATTACCCTTGATAATAATTGTACTAAATGAATGCAAGTTGAAATGTTACAAAAAGGATTTAATTTAAAATAATTCCGTTTGTGACACTTTCCCCCTTTTCGACGGAAGAGTGGTGGGCATGGTGTCGTGGAAGGTGTGACCAAGTTGATAGTAGAGATGTAAACATCCAAGAAATTCAGAGAATACAGCAGGTGTAACTAATAGCTAAGTAACAGTACGTTAAAAGAATAATGCAGACAACAAAAGGTCGAAAGCATAAAGAAAAATAAATATCGTGAAAAAGAATGTTACCGACTGTTTCGAAAGATGTTTCCAGGATTGAAGATGAGAACTGCTTGGCTTGGAATGTCGAAGTGTGCATGGCATGGATGCGAAGCAATTTAATGCTGTGATGAGTCGGTTGTTGGTAAAGGTTCCAAAACGGTTATTGTTCCATATTCATAGCATATGATGTGTTTAATATAGAGGAACACATCCGTATAGCGTATGTTCTAGAGAATGGTTCCTCGTGACCAAATTATGTGATTGCAATATTGGTCTGGTGATGACTATTTGCAAAGTGTAACCATAGTAACCATAGGTGATGGTTTGTCAGCTGTTAACCGAAAGGTTGGTGGTTGGTTGGAACCAGCTGGTACTGCCATTGTATTGAACCAGGTGAAAACCATTTAGTAGTAGTCAATGCCGATGGAAGATCCATTTGTGTAGACGAAATAAGAAACAGTACTTAGTAAGTAACAAAGCAAAAACCAAATTTTGAAAAGTGAACATTTGAGGGAATCAATGAACGTACTTTGAACAGTATATAATAGAAATCTATCAAGCAAAATAAAGCAAAAATACAAAAATGAGTAAAAATACAAATAATTAAAACTACAGATAGGTCCGTATTGATAGCAAGTGTCAAAAAAAAGTAATTCATAAGTTAACGGTTACAATATCAATAAGCACGAAAAGTAAATAATGAAAAATAGTTCGTACATAAAAATAAATCTCGTGTTGTTTAACAACGCAATCGTAATACAAGATTGATAAAATATGAATTCATGAAACACCATAAGGGCGTGACACTATTTTCACACTTATACGTGTCAAGAAAGAAAGAGTACTGACAATAACTTTCATAAAGGAAAAATATGACAATTAGAGTAAAAAAGGAAAAAATCAAATTTAGAAGGAACAATATAAAATATAAACCGTAGATTGCGAAAGAAAGTATCAGCATTACAACATGAAAAATAGAAATAAAGTGAACCAAAGGTTGTACATAGGTACATATTATAGATATAATCGTAATATGTGAACGTGGCAAGTGCAAAGTTTACATAATAATAAAACAGGTGAAACTCATAAACGACAATTATGTAAAAACACACGACACAAACAAATCAATAAAGATAAGAAGTATTAATCAAAATGACATTGGCTGAAATGTCGGTGACATTACAGTCAATATTATATCATTACAGTTTATAAAAAAAAGAAAGGGGTGATCTTTGTTCAGTGATTAGAATATCCTACAGGTTACGGTAAGAATAAAAAATAAGGTACTGACAAAAATCTAAATATTCAAAGGTATATAAAAAGTAATTAAGGGTGGATTTTTGTGATTCATTTAGCATATGAATCGAGAACATGCGAAGCATTTTACGCAAGTGTTCGCATTAGAGTATAAGGCTTATAGATGATAAGAAAAATTTTGTAGGGTTTATAACCAAGGCATTTTTCGGAAATGAGCAGCAGTAAGAAATATAAAGCTCGGTACAGTTAGTAATAGTCACAGACGGAGAACATATATGAAAACATTATTTATTTTATATAGAAATTATAAAAAGTGGCAACGGTAATAATTTAGATAGAGAAATCCTGAATATCGAATAAGGGGCTAAAAAGTAGGGGTAATAAGTTTCGGAAACAAATAGTGTAAACAATTTGTAACAATAAGTTAAAAAATGTAAATTAAATAACACTAAAGGGTTGTACCGTGCCGATTTATTCGAAGTGAATTTCAGTGGACAGATGAAGTTTTGTCACTGAATAAGAGTCAATTTCCGTGATCACAACGAGTATGACTGCTAGGTTACTGCTAAGAAAAATACGAAATCTGTAAAAAGAAAAATAAATTAAACATTCAATACATAAAAGTAGGTTACCAGGTTGCCTTGTGTGTTGCCAACGGGAGGAAAACTAAATACCACCCATAGTATATATAAATAAAAAAGTTAAACCACTTATACTCCAAAATGTGGCTCGTCCACATACAAATCCCGCAGGATAGAAAAAACATCTTCAAATGAGAGTGGAAAAAACGAGAATGCACCAGGTCAAAAACTGGCAACGAAGTCTGACCTGTCATAGGTAGAATACATCAATACCCGCAAACACATAAAATATAAAATAAAACATAAAGAATGCATTCATCGCACTACAAGTAGTTACAATAATAATAATAATAATAATACATATAAAATCAAGCCTGCAATTTGTAGCCATATTCCCCAATAGGGCTGGTTCAGGCGAATAAATAATAGCCAAAATATAAGGAACCGACCTTCAAGCAACGTAATTTATGTATGCTTGGTAAAATAATAATAACAATAATAATAATATAACGTATATATCCCTTCCAGGCGAAAATCAAAAATTACAAAAAGAAAGAAAACCCTAGGCCTGGGAAAATCAATTAACTAATAATACAGAATAAACCTGGTAAAAAGAAAAAGGGACTCCATAATGGGGTTTATGAAGGTGACCAAAAACGTTGAATTACCGTTAAATTAACTATATAAATAAACTTTCAAAAAGGGTACGTAGACAAAAAGGAAACGGCGATATATAAAACTTGTGTGTAGAAAGACAGAGCACTACTTAATAATGTGTGAACGAACAATGTTTTAGTTCGAAGAAATTCATATTAAAATTCTTCATATTCAAAAAGGGAAGAAATAACTTCAATGGAAAGTAGCATTAAGTACTTTAATAACTAACTTTAAATTACTAGAAATTCAGTTGTAAAACGTTCTTCAAAGGTATAAAGAAAAATGTCAAAACGAGAACCATCGTTGTTAACCAGGGTTTCTGGTATAAAAAGAAGAAATGTTAAAAAGTTTATGAATGAATACACTCCAGAGGAGTGCAGGAAAAGCTGACCCTATGTGGATAGGCAACAAGAATCTCGTCAAAGGACAAGTGGATACAGTTCGTGGTAAGGTAAGGTCAAATGATACAAAAATGCGAAAGGAACTAGTTCGAATAATGTGGAAAGATTCAATCTTCATAAAATAAAAAAGGAAAGATAGAGAATCATGACTAATAAAAGAAAATTTAAACCGATTCATAAATATTATACAACAAGTGTATTAAACCATTGTTTATTTGCGAGAAGAATGTTTAATTAATTCTTCGAGAAAATAAACTGGTTTATGTCCGATTGCATTATAAAGTACTGTTTATTGTATTGTTTTGCGGCAGTGAACTGGCTTATTATTGTACTCGTAAAATAAAGTGGTAGTAGTAAAATAAAGTATGACAACTGTATATTATATGTCAAATTTTCAGGTCCGTGAAGCTAGCACAACCATTACAGCACAATCAAATAAAACCTTTGTAAATATTTAGTACTCATTAATTACTAATTAATTACTAAAAAGAAAAATTTATTACTGCTGCCTTTTAAAAAAAAAACCGGGTTGTTCCAGCCTCACAGTGAAGCTAGCACAACCGCACCAAAAATAAACAACGATTGCAAAACACTAACGTACCTATTAATTACTAATTAATTACTCAAAAATCAAATTTATTACTGTTGCGGTTTAAAAAAAAACATGGGGTTGTTCCAGCATCACAGTGAAGCTAGCACAACCACACTAAAAATACTGCACAACTAAATAAAAACAATGTCAATATTTATTATTCATTGATTACTAACTAATGGCACAAAATACATATTTACTACTGCTCCAAAAAAAAAAGATATTAATCTTAAAACATCTACCAAAGTATCTAACGTGGAATTTTCCATTTTGAATAAAATTGAACGAGACTACAATTTATTACGCCAGCACAACCGACAGATTATCGTTTATATCAACAAGTATCATTAGTTAGAACCAGATTCTAGCATATTTCGACATAATTACCGTGTCTAAATTCGTTAAAACACATATAATACACCTTAATAAGGGAATTTCCAATCTGAATGAAGTAGGACGAGACAACAATTTATTACTCCAGCACAACCGACAAATTATCGTTTATATCAACAAATATCATTAGTCAGAACCAGATTCTACCATATTTCGACATAATTACCGTGTCTAAATTCGTTAAAACACATGCAATACACCTTAATAAGGAAACTTCCAATCTGAATGAAGTAGGATGAAACTACAATTTATTACTCCAGCACAACCGCGAAATTATGGTTTATATCAACAAATATCATTAGTCAGAACCAGATTCTACCATATTTCGACATAATTACCGTGTCTAAATTCGTTAAAACACATGCAATACACCTTAATAAGGAAATTTCCAATCTGAATGAAGTAGGATGAGACAACAATTTATTACTCCAGAACAACCGACAAATTATCGTTTATATCAACAAATATCATTAGTCAGAACCAGATTCTACCATATTTCGATATAATTACCGTGTCTAAATTCGTTAAAGCACATACAATACACCTTAATAAGGAAACTTCCAATCTGAATGAAGTAGGAGGAGACTACAATTTATTACTCCAGCACAACCGACAAATAATCGTTTATATCAACAAACATCATTAGTCAGAACCAGATTCTACCATATTTCGACATAATTACCGTGTCTAAATTCGTTAAAACACATATAATACACCTTAATAAGGGAATTTCCAATCTGAATGAAGTAGGACGAGACAACAATTTATTACTCCAGCACAACCGACAAATTATCGTTTATATCAACAAATATCATTAGTCAGAACCAGATTCTACCATATTTCGACATAATTACCGTGTCTAAATTCGTTAAAACACATGCAATACACCTTAATAAGGAAACTTCCAATCTGAATGAAGTAGGATGAAACTACAATTTATTACTCCAGCACAACCGCGAAATTATGGTTTATATCAACAAATATCATTAGTCAGAACCAGATTCTACCATATTTCGACATAATTACCGTGTCTAAATTCGTTAAAACACATGCAATACACCTTAATAAGGAAATTTCCAATCTGAATGAAGTAGGATGAGACTACAATTTATTACTCCAGCACAACCGACAAATTATCGTTTATATCAACAAATATCATTAGTCAGAACCAGATTCTACCATATTTCGACATAATTACCGTGTCTAAATTCGTTAAAACACATGCAATACACCTTAATAAGGAAACTTCCAATCTGAATGAAGTAGGATGAAACTACAATTTATTACTCCAGCACAACCGCGAAATTATGGTTTATATCAACAAATATCATTAGTCAGAACCAGATTCTACCATATTTCGACATAATTACAGTGTCTATATTCGTTAAAACACATACAATACACCTTAATAAGGAAATTTCCAATCTGAATGAAGTAGGATGAGACTACAATTTATTACTCCAGCACAACCGAGAAATAATGGTTTATATCAACAAATATCATTAGTCAGAACCAGATTCTACCATATTTCGACATAATTACAGTGTCTATATTCGTTAAAACACATACAATACACCTTTATAAGGAATCTTCCAATCTGAATGAAGTAGGATGAGACTACAATTTATTACTCCAGCACAACCGAGAAATAATGGTTTATATCAACAAATATCATTAGTCAGAACCAGATTCTACCATATTGCGACATAATTACAGTGTCTATATTCGTTAAAACACATACAATACACCTTTATAAGGAATCTTTCAATCTGAATGAAGTAGGATGAGACTACAATTTATTACTCCAGCACAACCGACAAATTATCGTTTATATCAACAAATATCATTAGTCAGAACCGGGTTCTACCATATTTACACATAATTACCGTGTCTAAATTCGTTAAAGCACATACAATAATCCTTAATAAGGGATTTTCCAATCTGAATGAAGTAGGACGAGACAACAATTTATTACTCCAGCAAAACCGACAAATTATCGTTTATATCAACAAATATCATTAGTCAGGACCAGATTCTACCATATTTCGACATAATTACCGTGTCTAAATTCGTTAAAACACATGCAATACACCATAATAAGGGAGTTTCCAATCTGAATGAAGTAGGACGAGACAACAATTTATTACTCCAGCACAACCGGTAAATTATCGTTTATATCAACAAATATCATTAGTCAGAACCAGATTCTACAATATTTCGACATAATTACCGTGTCTAAATTCGTTAAAACACATGCAATACACCTTAATAACGAAACTTCCAATCTGAATGAAGTAGGATGAGACTACAATTTATTACTCCAGCACAACCGACAAATTATCGTTTATATCAACAAATATCATTAGTCAGAACCGGGTTCTACCATATTTAGACATAATTACCGTGTCTAAATTCGTTAAAACACATGCAATACACCTTAATAAGGAGATTTCCAATCTGAATGAAGTAGGATGACACTACAATTTATTACTCCAGCACAACCGACAAATTATCGTTTATATCAACAAATATGATTAGTCAGAACCAGATTCAAGCATGGTTAGATATAATCACCCTGTCCAAATTGGTTAAAACACAAAGAAATGGTGATCTGAAAGACCCGGTTCAATTTTCGTAAATACCTTATAATACGAAAGGAATCCGTTATATCTAATTATAGACCTATTTCAATGATTACTAACTTGGCAAAAATATTAAAAAAAAATCATTAAGAATAGAATAAATCTATATTTAAAAAAGTTTAATCTTATATCAGATAAATAATTTGGATTTCAGGAAAATAAAAGTACACAAGAAGCTATAGCATATTTAACATCTATGATAAATGATTCAATAGATAAAAGTGAACCCTATCTGTGTGTGTGTTCTTAGATCTCACTATAATCGAAATCGACTTCGCGGATAAAAGAGGAGCAGTCAACAGCGAGTCATTAACTGTGTATCACGAAATAAATAGTAAATGTGAAGATAAATGTTGTATTAGAAATTCATAGTCTGTAAATAATAGTTTTAATGGTTTATAATCATAGCGTTAATTTATAGTGTATTCATTAGTGTTTGTAAATAAATATTTTTTATTAATAGACGATTTAAACAGCACTTTTGTTATTATTTTAAAAAGAACGTTACAATATTATTGTAATTTCTTTTAAATGTTCAGTCTTTTGGCGATAGTGTAAAAACCACGTCAAGTGCTTTTATTTCTACCTTAGTATTCTATACCTTAATTAAAAGGTCTAATACGTGTGATATAAGTTTAGATGGGTGTAGTGGTGCTTTTGTAAACGCCAATAATTCTAAGAAAGTTGAAATTGTAGCTGAACTTATGAACTTAGAATTATTCCTTGGGAAGTAGGAGATTTTGCACTTTCAATTGCACCCTCGTCTAAATTGATGTACAGTTGACTCCAAATAAAATAGATCGTGTTATAAATCTAATACTAATTAATTGAAGTGTGTGTGTGTGTGTGCGTGCGTGCGCGCGCGCGCGCCTGTGTATGCTTATTGTACTTTATCAAAATGAAAGTTGGTCGAAAAGCATGTATAGACAATGATATCTTACTTAGAACTTGCAAAACCATGCAAATGCAAAAACAAAAAAATGTGTTTCGAAGCTTCATCCAATTTGGAATGATATTTGCCAGGAGTTGAATAATTCCATCAAAATTTCATCATTGTATGTGTATGCATGTAAAACATTTCATCGAAAAAACAAAGAAGTTGATGAATCAATTGTCACAGAATCCAATAACATCGACGAATCGGTCTACTCGGAAATTATTAATATGATGATCCCAACGTAAATGTTTATCTATAGTTATACCTAAATATTTAATTGTATTTGTTTCGTCAATTCATGTTTCTAAATCTATAGTAAGTTTATTAAAAGTGAGCAGTTTATGTTTATAAGAAGTAAATGTCAAATATTAAGTTTTATTAAAATTTATTGTTAATATTTTAAAGTTAAACCAGTCTTTTATAAGCCTTAGGTCAATCTCAGCAGTTGCTCTCACATCTCCCCAAGAATGACCTTGGTAAAAAATGGCAGTATCGTCAGCATACTAATAATCGTCCCTCTAGTGCTTAGCTTATACAAATCATTAACATAAATACAGAAAAGGAGAGGTCCCAATACCGTACCTTGCGGCACACCGTATTCAATTACACGATTTCTGCCCTTAACTAACGTCCATAATCTGTACAAACTGTGTTCGCTCCGATAGATAACTTTTCATTTATGCTAACGCTATGCCTCTAAAACCAATATCTTCCAATGCATTTAGGAGTAATAAATGACTAACAGTATCAAATGCCTTAGCGAGATCTAAGAACACACACACAGATAGGGTTCACTTTTATCTATTGAATCATTTATCATAGATGTTAAATATGCTATAGCTTCTTGTGTACTTTTATTTTCCTGAAATCCAAATTATTTATCTGATATAAGATTAAACTTTTTAAATATAGATTTATTCTTTTCTTAATGATTTTTTCAAATATTTTTGCCAAGTTAGTAATCATTGAAATAGGTCTATAATTGGATATAACAGATTTATCACCATGTTGTTTACTTGTCTGCTGCCCTAGCGTAATACCGTGATTCCTTTCGTATTATAAGGTATTTACGAAAATTGAACCGGGTCTTTCAGATCACCATTTCTTTGTGTTTTAACCAATTTGGACAGGGTAATTATATCTAAACATGCTTGAATCTGGTTCTGACTAATCATATTTGTTGATATAAACGATAATTTGTCGGTTGTGCTGGAGTAATAAATTGTTGTCTCGTCCTACTTCATTCAGATTGGAAACTCCCTTATTATGGTGTATTGCATGTGTTTTAACGAATTTAGACACGGTAATTATGTCGAAATATGGTAGAATCTGGTTCTGACTAATGATATTTGTTGATATAAACCATAATTTGTCGGTTGTGCTGGAGTAATAAATTGTAGTTTCATCCTACTTCATTCAGATTGGAAATTCCCTTATTAAGGTGTATTGTATGTGTTTTAACGAATTTGGACAGGGTAATTATGTCGAAATATGCTAGAATCTGGTTCTGACTAATGATATTTGTTGATATAAACGATTATTTGTCGGTTGTGCTGGAGTAATAAATTGTAGTCTCGTCCTACTTCATTCAGATTGGAAACTCCCTTATTATGGTGTATTGCATGTGTTTTAACGAATTTAGACACGGTAATTATGTCGAAATATGGTAGAATCTGGTTCTGACTAATGATATTTGTTGATATAAACGATAATTTGCCGGTTGTGCTGGAGTAATAAATTGTTGTCTCGTCCTACTTCATTCAGATTGGAAACTCCCTTATTATGGTGTATTGCATGTGTTTTAACGAATTTAGACACGGTAATTATGTCGAAATATGGTAGAATCTGGTTCTGACTAATGATATTTGTTGATATAAACGATAATTTGTCGGTTGCGCTGGAGTAATAAATTGTTGTCTCGTCCTACTTCATTCAGATTGGAAATTTCCTTATTAAGGTGTATTGCATGTGTTTTAACGAATTTAGACACGGTAATTATGTCGAAATATTGTAGAATCTGGTTCTGACTAATGATATTTGTTGATATAAACGATAATTTGCCGGTTGTGCTGGAGTAATAAATTGTTGTCTCGTCCTACTTCATTCAGATTGGAAACTCCCTTATTATGGTTTATTGCATGTGTTTTAACGAATTTAGAAACGGTAATTATGTCGAAATATGGTAGAATCTGGTTCTGACTAATGATATTTGTTGATATAAACGATTATTTGTCGGTTGTGCTGGAGTAATAAATTGTAGTCTCATCCTACTTCATTCAGATTGGAAGTTTCCTTATTAAGGTGTATTGTATGTGTTTTAACGAATTTAGACACGGTAACTATGTCGAAATATGGTAGAATCTGGTTCTGACTAATGATATTTGTTGATATAAACCATAATTTCTCGGTTGTGCTGGAGTAATAAATTGTAGTTTCATCCTACTTCATTGAGATTGGAAATTTCCTTATTAATGTATATTTATTGCATGTGTTTTAACGGATTTAGACACGGTAATTATGTCGAAATATGGTAGAATCTGGTTCTGACTAATGATATTTGTTGATATAAACGATAATTTGTCGGTTGTGCTGGAGTAATAAATTGTTGTCTCATCCTACTTCATTCAGCTTGGAAATTCCTTTATTAAGGTGTATTGTATGTGTTTTAACGAATTTAGACACGGTAATTATGTCGAAATATAGTAGAATCTGGTTCTGACTAATGATATTTGTTGATATAAACCATAATTTGTCGGTTGTGCTGGAGTAATAAATTGTAGTTTCATCCTACTTCATTCAGATTGGAAATTCCCTTATAAAGGTGTATTGTATGTGTTTTAACGAATTTGGACAGGGTAATTATGTCGAAATATGCTAGAATCTGGTTCTAACTAATGATAGTTGTTGATATAAACGATAATCTGTCGGTTGTGCTGGAGTAATAAATTGTAGTCTCGTTAAATCTCGGAAAATTCCACGTTAGATACTTTGGTAGATGTTTTAAGATTAATATCTTTTTTTTTGGAGCAGTAGTAAATATGTATTTTGTGCCATTAGTTAGTAATCAATGTGTAATAAATATTGACATTGTTTTTATTTAGTTGTGCTGTATTTTTAGTGTGGTTGTGCTAGCTTCACTGTGATGCTGGAACAACCCCATGTTTTTTTTTAAAACGCAACAGTAATAAATTTGATTTTTGAGTAATTAATTAGTAATTAATAGGTACGTTAGTTTTTTGCAATCATTGTTTATTTTTGGTGCGGTTGTGCTAGCTTCACTGTGAGGCTGGAACAACCCGATTTTTTTTTAAAAAGGCAGCAGTAATAAATTTTTCTTTTTAGTAATTAATTAGTAATTAATGAGTACTAAATATTTACAAAGGTTTTATTTGATTGTGCTGTAATGGTTGTGCTAGCTTCACGGACCTCAAATTTTCTTCTGTCAAGAATACATGTCAAATTTATAAACTGATTTTTTTTTGATAATTAGCCAATTTTAGGAATCGAACATAAAGCTTTGTATGCAACTCTTACATAATCGGACCTTATAGACTCGCCCTTTTTATAGGCCTTGCTCGCTCGCTCGGCCATAAAGTAAGCTTGTCTATAATGTCTTACATTATGTACTTGTTATATAAATAGCTATTAATTCACGTGTTTTATATATTTTTTTATTCAATTTTGACGAAATGTATCTACCAAAAAAATTGAAATCACACTGAACGGTCTAGAGAAATCATGTAGGTAGGTTGCGAATGAAATTTTCATGACAACGAGTTGTTTAATTTTTCTCAAAAGTGCGAGAATTATCAAGTGTATGTAAAAATATTCAAAAAATGGCCGGAATCTGCGATGATAAAGAGGAAAACCAGGTTTTTGTGCCTGAATTGGTCATTCAAGAAGCCTCACAAGCTATAAATAAAATGGTGCCAGCAAAATCTAAACAATTATAGGAAAAAGAGTATGCGAATTTTTGTGAATGGAGGAAACGGAAGGATGCAAGGGGAGTAGACGAAAGAATAATTTCGGCTGATACTTCTGAACGATCCAAAAATGCGAAATCTTCATCCTTGTGGGCATATTACTCTCAATTCAAGAAAATGTTATCCGTGAAAGAAAATATTGACATAAGCAGGTTTGTGAAGCTGATTTTATTTATGAGTTTTGAACTATTAGATAACTGTTGTAGATTTCATCAGGTGTCTGTTTTTCTAAAACAACAATCTGTAGGGCACAGACCAAAGAAATCTAAGGTGTTCACATTCGAAGAAATGGAAAGGTTCTTGGATACTGCTTGCGATGATGAATATTTGCTGCAAAGAGTCGTTCTAATTGTGGGAGTTTTTTTTGGAGGCTGTAGAGTTGGTGAATTGGTTGCTATGTCAGTTGATCATGTTGATGACAGAGGCAACGTAATTGTGATCAATATTCCTGACACGAAGACTTATAAGCCCAGAACATTTACTATCATCAATGGAAGTAACTCTATTTGTGCAATTGACGTTTTCCGGAAGTACAGAAAATTACGACCTGATAGTATTTTACACAAACGGTTGTTCATCAATTACAAAAACAAAAAATGCACAGTACAACCTGTAGGAATAAATACTATTTCAAAATTTCCCGAAAAAATTGCACGATTTCTTTCTTGGTCTCCAAAATCCACAAGAATATACGGGCCATAGCTTTAGACGTTCGAGTGCAACTTTACTGGCAGACTCTGGGGCAGATTTAGCAGTTGTAAAGAGACACGGCGGTTGGCGTTCAAATAGTGCTGTAGAAGGATACATAGAAGATTCCCTTAATAATAAAATTGAAATTTCAAGGAAAATCATAAACCATTCAACCTTCATTCAGGAGAAATCGTCCTCAAATTCGGAAGCATGTACTTCCGCGTCAACATCAATCATTCAGGAGAGATCGCATTCAAATTCGGAAGCATGTACTTCCGCATCAACATCAGTGTCAAATCAAGATATAAATTTGCCGATTAATAGTGCATATGGTGTACATTTCAGTGGTGTCAGTAATTGTAATATTTATTTTAAATAAAAATAATTGTTGTTCTTCGTTAAAGGTTTTTTATTTCTCTAGTGAAATAATTTTTAACTCACTAGTGAATTAAAACGGTTTTAATTCTATAGTGAATAATAGACTGCTTATAAGGGTTACTATGGAGTTCATAATGTCACTTTATACTGTCAAAATTGAATAAACTTTTTTATTACTCTTGCATCATAATACCTGTTTAAAAAACTAAAAAGCGTGTGAAATCTCAACATTAAAACACTGGAGTGCTTTAAAGTTGCTATAGAAACAATGACGTCATTTTTAAAGGAAGTTGTATTTTTTAATTTACACATGTAATTATTAAGATATAACAGTATAATTATTTTAAATAAATGTTAAATGTACAATTATTATTATTTGATATGGGGATTCCATCAGTTTCCAGCTCGTTATTACTTGCTTTGGTTATCAGAGGATCACCAGTATTAACTGATAACGATGACGTAGTAATCGTCAAACTGAAAAATGAAGCAACAGTTACTAATCTCTGCCAAAACTATCGTATATCAGTACCTTTAAAAACACGAAAATGTCAGCAGGAACTTTAACGAAAAATCTCCGAAGTTCTTTCTCCGTGAAAACGAAAGACATTTTAGCTTCATAACTGTTATTTACCGCCTTCATAAACGCATGCAGTTTGTGAAAAGATAGGTAATTATTCGATATACGGACCCCTATCGTACATGCATACCATACGGAAATACCAAGCGCTACGAGTCTTCGTTCGAAAAACGTCATAAAAACAGGTAAAAATTATGAAATATTCTTATCAGATGACACAAACACCATTTTTAAGCCATTTTCACGTAAATACACCCAACTTTCTTACTAACTGTAACCTAACATCATAACATTCTCACCTCAAAATAGCCATTTTAACATTGTTTTTCTTATTAATTACCGGCGACAGGCGCGATGTTTTTTCGGATTATTGTTCTCTATTACAGTTAGTAATAGTAAGTTATCCTCCACAACTCAATATAATTGGTTTACCTGGGTTCAGAAGGGTCCGTATATCGAATAATTAATAAAAGATACACTCCGTTTCTGTCTCAACATTGTTTGTAATTTTGAATGTATACCCCATAAAGTAGACGATTTATACACACTAGACTGTCATAAAACACAAAATATGAAAAACAAATAATTATAATTGTAATCAATGTTACCATTTCCATAATGTAGGCAAGATTCATTTACACTTTTTGAATTTTTACGTTCCATCCATATAAGCAGTGTTTCTTATTCTTTGCAATAAGCATCTCTTGATTTCCCCTGAATCAATCTTAATTTCGCTTTTTCGGCCAATTTTTGAATTTCCCGTGGAAAACTTTCTTCATTTGATTTCATTTCATTTCATTGACTCATTTTTTACAAAACAGCAAAGTAAACAACAAATGCAAACCAATCTCCATATCAACGACATGACGTAATTGCACAGGCTACTGTACGAAATGATACAAATTCAAAATTAAAATGCTCATTTAAAATATGGATTTCAGTTCTATTTCTCGAATTATGATGCAATTGTAATAAAAAATAGCGTATGACACGCGTGTATAAGTGCTTTTAAAGCACTTACGCTATTAAAAGCACTCCGCTTCGCGTCGTGCTTTTAAACTTGTCGTGCGTGCTTTAAAAGCTTACTTATATTATACACTTGTATCATAATATACTATTTTTATTACTCGACTGTTTTGTCTAATTATATTTTCTTGCTGGAAGTGCTGTTGTGTCAGCGTCCGATCAAATTTCTTGGTCCTGGAAAAACTGAGCAATTCGCTGATAATTTTGATTATTTTTTGTTTCTACGTTTCCTTGCTCAACGCCTCCTGAAACCATGAAGAATAATAAAGCTTCTTTCGGAATTGTTACAGTGACAAAGAAAACTAAAACTTTTATTTAATAAGGAAAGTTCTTCTATGGAATAAAAATATTTAGTATTCCTAAAAAGTATTTTTCACACAATGGCGCCTCACATCTGTATGTATGTATTATTATATAGGTATGTATTATTATATAGGTATGTATACACACTTAAGTGCTAAAGCCTAAAAGCAAATATTAAATATTGATTATATCTAAATATTGACTCTTTTAGATTTTAACGTAGGTAATATACACAATATTATTGTGTTACAACAACGAAAAGTTTATCTATATTATTGCTTGTTGAAGCTTATCAGCAGTGGGCACCCGTGTTACGACCACATTAACACAACGACATCCACGACATTAATTTTCGCATACACCTTATCTAAATGTAAATTTTTAGCACTTTTATTGTAAATTTTAGAATTTAGAAAACAAACAATATACTAATGTCAATCTATGCATACAGTTTTTTTTCTAATAATAACCAATTTATGAACTCCAAGTAAGAAACAGACGATAAACAACTACCAATATAAAAACTATTGGCAATCTGATATTATTTAACTGTTTCTGAGGGTGTATGGGGGTGTAAACTGGAGCACGCGCTAGGGCAGATGGTTTTATTTAACAATGCACACCGTAGGATCAAGTATCCTCTCCCGATCACAAACACCTGGAGTTATTTACCTTTTGGGTTATATTTTCTCTTTAGGTCGTTTCATGTTAGATTCGTTCTTTTTTCAACGCTATAAAACTCCATTAGGTGGAAAAGCGAAAGGTATTGTTACGAAGGGGCAAAAATAAAATGCACCAATTGCATATACGTATACAGTAAAAGTGCGCTCAGCACATGTTATAAAACTTATTTTGATACAATCGACAGCTTTTGTATATAAATGATCAAAATCCATTATGAAAGATGGATGGACCATATGTTGGGTTATTTGGTAAAAGTTTTCGGTTACTACAAGGTGTTAAAATTCGATACACTTTCTATATATTAGGGGGTATCGTAGGTCAATATGTTGTCTGCTCGTTTTGGGCTTGTTATTTTTGTATTCTTGTGAAGTCTTAAATTTCACTTTCTTGATATGAACGTGAAATAAAGGAAAAGTAAATAGAAAGAGTTATGAAATATTGAAAAGTTAAGGTTTAGATGTAGAAGAAACGGACAAAAGAAATGTTGTTCTTAACGCTTACCGTACTTTTTGTTTAGTTTTTCTGAAGTTTTCCCAAGACACCTTTTATCGACTTTACTTTCATGCCTGTCTTTTGCACTGTTAAATTTAAAAGTTCAAATATAAACCACAAATCGTTATTTACAGACTTGCCAATAGTAATATTAACTTGCACAAACTGAAAAACCTGATCTGATGTAAAAATGCGTTATATTAATAGCTTTTCAAAGAGAAAAGCGGTAGAAAGCAGTAGAAGATCCTACCGAAAAATAATCTTAAGGAATATTACTAGTAATCACACAGTGTGTTCATTTGAAAACTTCTCACCTTGAATATTTCCTCACCGCCAAGCATCCTCACTCCCATTACGACATCTCCTTTTATAGGGAATAAGAAAGGAATCTATTGGCGCAAATAGAATTGAAATCGAATCATGGATTGCTAAGATGCCGGAAAAGACTTTCTAACAACCGTGCTTCAATATCATTTACGATCAATATTATTAATTTTTTTTGATAAAATTTTGATAATAATCTCCCCCTCAAAAAAAAAATTGGCGTGTTTAAATTATCCAGGGTGGGAAGTCTTCAAATGAACACACTGTATGCATAGGTACTTTTATACTGAAAATGAGTTCGTTGATTTTCGAAGAACAAGAATAATGATAGTACATAATGATACATATTCACAATAGTCTGTGACCAAACACAAAGGATCAATCAGGTTTATACAGTGTGTTGATAAAGTATGAAATCAATTCTCCAAAAATAGGCAGTTTTCGAAAAGATCCAAAAACACGTAACCTAATCTAAATTTTTGTTATCTTTTAAAGTCATTCACGACACCAACATTTTTTTAATAGTAACCTCACAGATATTTTCGTGGATTATTATCCACTATACGACTGTCCATGCAACCATGTTTGACTTTTTTACTTTGGCCATTGTGTTTCGGAGATGTTCAAAATTTCGGCCGCTTACTTACTACTTGGCAGTGATTAAGACGGTAAAGAAATTCTTGTTGAACGTTTTCGATAACATTTTGTGGAATTTGTCCCATTTCATAACGTATACGTTCCTTCAGATTTTCCAAATTATTTGGTCTATCTCAATGTTTGACCTTTCTATTTAAACAATCCCATAAGAAATAGTTTAACGAAGTTAAATCTGGATATCGTTGGCCACTCGATTGGTCTCCGTCGATCAATCCGTCCATTAGGAAATACTTCGTTTAGGTATTGCCGAACATTAAGTGCATAATGTGGCGGAGGTTCATCTTGTATTTTGGGACAGGTCAAGGTTCTCTTCATTGGGAAACAAAGCAGCTAGAGCAGGTATCAGTTCTAATTGAAGAAATTGAGAAGAACTGTTCTACAACTCTATTACCCACAATTTCTGCTAATACACTGAGTTTTTGAGATCACTGAGAGCTTGATTCCTGCACCCAATGAGGATTCTCAGCTACCCAATATCTGCATTTCTAGCTATTTACATATCTATTTAAACAAAAGGTTGCTTTATCGGAAAAGAATATTCATTTGACGAACAAGAGATTGCAAATTTCGTTTAAACGTTCACAAACCTCTATTCTTCAGTCAGTCATCTTCTGTAAACTCGGGAACAACATTTTAGAGACATATCAACCTATCAATTTCTGCACTGCAAATAGGTACAGACCTTTGTGCCTGTATTTACAGAACCTTGCGAGTATCTTTGCCACCGTTATTAACATACAAGTTGACTCTAAAAACTACCATATTTCAGATAAGGTAATGAATATCTATTTATCAAAGTTAATCTTTACTAGCTTACAATTTCTTTTATTTTCTTAACCAAGAGCTTACAACCGAAAAGATAAAGACAACAGACTGCTGAAAGAATTATCGCTTAATAATGACATAAACGTCACCCACTAGATTATTGTTAAAGTTTTGAACTGCAAAATTTCATATGGATTCACAGAAAATTGACTATAAAATGAAGCAGGTAAAATAAAATATGAATTTGTTTTAATTTTCTGGGGTCGTACAACAAGCAAAACTTTTTATCAAGAATGACATTTTTCGATAAAACTAAAAATAAAAATTTTTCCTCTCTTGTGAACTCAATCCGTGGACACACTGTATACCTACCAACTTCACAATTAGCCAGTTTGACTGGCCAGATAAGCTTGACTGATTACTGAAGCAATTCTAATAAACTGAATTAAAAGGACCTAAATCAGAGTTTATTAGCATTTTTCTCTTCTATTATATTCTTAACAATAATAATAATGCTAAGCTTTTAAAACAATTAAGTTGTGTTGGGTTATTTAGCTAGATTTCTCGTCTTTTAAATTTTAAGTGAACTAAATAGTCTTTGTACCGGACCTTCAAACATCTCTTAGTTTGCCCTATATATACTTGTTTATTGTTTCCAGCATTACTTTGTGGAACTCCATAATCATGAAATAAATAAAGATTAGTAAAAGTTTCACAGTTTTATTAAAATACAACCTGACAATATTGTTTCGACAGCTATGCTGTCATTATCAAAGGTAATATAATTATAAACAAACACGTCGCTAAGGTAGATACAAAAATAGGTAACTAGATAAAATAATAATAATAATCAGAATTAAATATCTAATATTTCCAGTAACGGAGAATTACTGAGCTCAAGTTGTTCATTCATTAAAGGTACCCTGAGTTTGTGTTTGTATATCTCAAAGGCTTCTAAAATGTCTAATTTGCGTTTGTTATTACAAAAATGTAGGAATTTAATATTATTTTGAGGAGTCATTGTGTGATTTTGTTCTAAAAGGTGTTTGGCGTAATTCGATTTTTCAGGATGTTTATTTTTGTAATGACGTACGTGTTCTTTATATCTTATGTCAAAATTTCGAAGTGTTTGTCCAATATATACCGAACTAAAAAAAATTAAACGGTAAATGCCGGATTTCATGATATCATGTGTTCTGTCTTTAGCATTAAATAAAAATGAAAGTGTTAGTGTTGGTTTTAAATGTTATTTTATAATTGTTGGTTTTTCTTAGTATATGTGCAATTTTTTCTGATATTTTGCCAAAATATGGTATAGATATGTAATTTGTGTCTTCTGTTTTATTGTCAATGGGATATATTCTTTTGATAGCTAACCTATAATCTTTTTGTTTAATTAAAGTGTCAATCATGTTCGGATTGTAATGATTTGCATGTGCTAGTTGTTTAATGGTTGATATTTCTTTGCTAAAATCTGATTTTGTTAGTGGAATAGTTAAAGCTCTGTGTACTAATGATCTGTAGGCTGCTATTTTATGTGTATTATGGTGATAAGATTCATTTGGTATTGTTATGTCTGTTTGTGTTGGTTTTCTGTATATGGAAAATTCAAATAGATTGTCTGCGTTAATCTTGATATTTAAGTCTAGAAAGTTTATACCCCCGTTTTGTTCTGTTTCTAGTGTAAATTTTATGTTAGGGTGGATACTGTTAATAAGAATTAAACATTCATTGATAACCTCAAAAGAACTGTCAAAACAACCTAAAATGTCATCAACATAACGAAACCAGAAGATAATGTGTTTAGAGAGGTTTAATTCAAATATTCAATCTTGGAACTTGTCCATAAATATGTTAGCTAATAGAGGACTTAGAGAATTACCCATAGGTAAACCATCCTTTTGTAAATAAATTATGTTATTAAAAGTGAAATAATTTTGACTTATACAAAGGTCAAATAATTGAATTAACTCTAACCTTTTAACTAATTCTATATTACTATTGATCAAGAAACTTTTCTGTTAAAGCAGATAAGGGTAACACTTTGGTAATTCTTTCAAAAGATATTTACATACAAAAAGTTAATGAATTTATTAATAAAGAAAATTTAGAAACTTTAAACAAAAACCCAACCACAAAATTACAAAAGAAATAAAACAAGGTTTAGAAAACTGCAATATCTGCTTTTCAGAATTAGAAAAGCAACAAATCATTAATAAAAACCCACAACCACCTAAACTATATGGACTAGTCAAAACATATAAACAGAATATGCCAATAAGACCAGTTGTATCATACATCAATGCACCTAATCACATTTTATCCAAAAAACTGAACCAGATTATTAACTGGATAGGTTACAAATCGAAATACTCTGTTAGAAATTCATTAGAATTAGTAGATAAGCTGCAAAACATACATCTTCCACCACATTCAAAACTTGTTAGTTTTGATATTTGCAACAGGTTCTCCAGAATACCCCCACAAGAATCCCAAGAAACACATAGTGATCTATAGACCATCTATCTACCATCTACCTCATCTAAATTTCATCTACATCTACTACCTTACATCTAATAGATGTAGTTTAGACACAGTAATTTATTCTGTCTATAACGCTATATCTTTTAGAGATTTTGTAGACATTATCTATAATTTTCAAGAAGGTGTTATTATGCTTTAAATTAACCTGATAAAAGTTTAGCCTCTTGCTTAAAAATAGTTTGTTAGGAAAAATAATGTTAATTTTTCATAAAAAAATTTTTTTAATGTTATCTGAAATGCATTTGTTGATGTAACTTTTTGACCGAAAACACATGCTAAAATATATACCATCTATTTACAATCTAACTTAGATGAATCCGAACTGAGTCTATTGTCTTACATTTAATAGATGTAGTTTAAACATACTATTTAATTGTGTCTATAAGACTATATATTTTAGACATGTATTAGACATTATCTAGAACTTTCAAAAATTTGTTAATTATGCTTAAAATTAACCTGATAAAAAGTCTACCCTTGCTTAAAAATGGTTCCATAAATAATGATAATCTTTATTTTTCAATTTTATTTTTTTTAATGTTATCTAAAGTAAGAATTTTGACACTCCAATCGCCTCCAGTAAAAATAACAGAAATAATATTTCTGCTGGCGGAAGTCTTTTCAAACTTTAATTATCATACATGCACCAAACATTTTCAATTAACTTTGCCTGAGGGACTTTTGGAGATTAGTATTTTTCCTGGAAAAGATCAGGGTTTTCCGACCCCGGCTCCTCGGCATTTGCCTGTCGGTACTTGTTTGTATTTTTACTTGTATTCATATTGAAATAACAATAACATTCTAATAATAAACATAATCAGAAAGGACATCTCCTTTCTCAATAAACCCCCTATATTGCAACCCTGCACCCACGTGATGGCCATGCGGCCTGCTCGTGAATTTTGGATGGGGGCAGGGGGTAGTTATTGTTGAATTACCGTTATTGTTCGGTACTCAGTTCGTTTGTAGAACTACCAGAAGTATCTCTGCTGCTTTGTGTATCTAGTTTTTGCATTTATAATATAACAGCAAAAAGTTATTGTTGTAAACTTGCTAAGGTAAGTGTTATTATTATATCAATAATATTTACTTTTTGAACACCCTCTCTATATTTGAGATTGTAAAAAATTCTTATTTTATACTCTAATAAGAAATATTTAATTTACAGAAAAACAGACTGGCTATAATAGGAGGTGGAACCGTGAGACGACACCCCAACGACACCAAAAATTCAAACATAATTTGATGTATTTTATAAGTATTGAGTACTGTTAAGATTCCATTTGACTTTTTTAATAAAAATTATACAGATTATTGTACGTATTATTTTTAACATGATGAACTAAATGTTTATTAGATGACACAGCGTTCCTTGGGATGTATTCCTTTATTAGATAGTTTCTTGATCAATAGTAATATAGAATTAGTTAAAAGGTTAGAGTTAATTCAATTATTTGACCTTTGTAGAAGTCAAAATTATTTCACTTTTAATAACATAATTTATTTACAAAAGGATGGTTTACCTATGGGTAATTCTCTAAGTCCTCTATTAGCTAACATATTTATGGACAAGTTCCAAGATCGAATATTTGAATTAAACCTCTCTAAACACATTATCTTCTGGTTTCGTTATGTTGATGACATTTTAGCTTGTTTTGACAGTTCTTTTGAGGTTATCAATGAATTTTTAATTCTTATTAACAGTATCCACCCTAACATAAAATTTACACTAGAAACAGAACAAAACAGGGCTATAAACTTTCTAGACTTAAATATCAAGATTAACGCAGACAATCTATTTGAATTTTCCATATACAGAAGACCAACACAAACAGACATAACAATACCAAATGAATCTTGTCACCATAATACACATAAAATAGCAGCCTACAGATCATTAGTACACACAGCTTTAACTATTCCACTAACAAAATCAGATTTTAGCAAAGAAATATCAACCATAAAACAACTAGCACATGCAAATCATTACAATCCGAACATGATTGACACTTTAATTAAACAAAAAGATTATAGGTTAGCTATCAAAAGAATATATCCCATTGACAATCAAACAGAAGACACAAATTACATATCTATACCATATTTTGGCAAAATATCAGAAAAAATTGCACATATACTAAGAAAAACCAACAATTATAAAATAACATTTAAAACCAACACTAACACTTTTTCATTTTTATTTAATGTTTCTTTTTTAGTTAATGTCTTTTTAGTTCGGTATATATTGGACAAACACTTCGAAATTTTGGCATAAGATATTAAGAACACGTACGTCATTACAAAAATAAACATCCTAAAAAATCTAATTACGCCAAACACCTTTTAGAACAGAATCACACAATGACTCCCCAAAATAATATTAAATTCCTACATTTTTGTAATAACAAACGCAAATTAGACATTTTAGAAGCCTTTGAGATATACAAACACAAACTCAGGGTACCTTTAATGAATGAACAACTTGAGCTCAGTAATTCTCCGTTACTGGAAGTATTAGATATTTAATTCTGATTATTATTATAATTTTATCTAGTTACCTTATTTTTGTATCTACCTTAGCGACGTGTTTGTTTATAATTATATTACCTTTGATAATGACAGCATAGCTGTCGAAACAATATTGTCAGGTTGTATTTTAATAAAACTGTGAAACTTTTACTAATCTTTATTTATTTCACTATATATACTTGACTACAGTTATTACATGATATTTTAGATATTCTCGATGTATCCATGTAAATATGTAATCTACTTGATCCTTTGAATTTCTTAAAACATTCTTAAGGCTGTTCTTCGAAATCGTAACCGTTTTTCAACAAAATTTTGTAAAAAATATAGTCTTAAGAACTTTTCTAAGACATGTATAAAACGGCAATTTTACAAAGAGGTGCTGAATATTTTCAATACGTTTCGAGTAATGTATCTAATACCAATAGTTAAGGTATTGTCCAACACAACTTTTTTTGTAATTTGTCCTTTGTTAATCAGGCACAGAAATATGGGCGCCGATCTAATCAGATGCTGTACTATATCACTTTTGCATTTATAACTGGTTCCTCACCAGTGTTTATGAAATTGTTCCATTTATTTATATAGGGTTCTTCGTACATGTTACTAAACGATTTCTTCAAACATTTTTTTTGGTTTACATTGATTTTAGACAACTTCTTGTTAAATAGCACATACACGGTCTCTCCCCGACGACGTCGGCGAAAACGTCGTCGACGACGTCGGGGACAAGGTCGAAATAATGAGGTAATGTTTACATTTACTGTAATTTAATGCATGACTGTGTATAATAAAATTATGAATATCGTATTTCTTTTAAGACATCAAAATGAAAGAAAGTAGTTTTGAGCATAATAAAATGCGTACTGAATTTCTTTAAAGTATTTCGAAATAGCTTATGCAATTAACAAATCATTTCATAAGCGGAATAATATTGATATCCATCGATAGAATTACAAGTAACCCTTTATTATAAAACGAAAACTCTTTGTTTTTTTTATTAATCTCATTCTTAATTTAGTTTAAAAATGGATATAATTAACGCAGGATTTAGGATTCTGAGTTCTGGCGCGCAAATAAGGATTTCCTATAAAGGACTTTTGATAAAATTTGGTAGTGATAATCGTCGGAAAAATATCATGTTTAAAAATGTAATGGTTTCACCGTCGCTTCCTTTTCCGTGTAGTTTTAAAATTTTATGCTGATGGTACATAACCTTATAATAAAAATCCTTCGGCTCATTTTGTCGCAATTCTTTTAACAAGGACATGTGTGAATATTGTTTGCGATCTAAAAACCAATTCTTTGCCTATTTTCTTTTTTTTCGTGGTGTTTCAGTTTCTTCTTCTTCGAAGCACAAGGCAACTGCCACACCAACTGCAATTTTTTTTCTCAAAGATAATTTATAAAAATCCATCTTATCACTTGAAAGTGTCACAGCATATTGAATTCATAATGTTTTCTTAAAAAGTATAATAAAGAAAGCATATATTTTTTAGTAATCCCAGATGTACCTATATGTTTATTTTGCCTAATAATAATTTACAGTTGACAAGGGTTTTATTTTCACAGTTGTAAACAGTTGTTTGTAAACAAATGTAATAAAAATGAAATAATGCAAGTAAACCCGAAAAAGATAGATATAGTATAAGGTTATGTACCATCAGCATAAAATTTTAAAACTACACGGAAAAGGAAGCGACGGTGAAACCATTACATTTTTAAACATGATATTTTTCCGACGATTATCACTAACAAATTTTATCAAAAGTCCTTTATAGGAAATCATTATTTGCGCACCAGAACTCAGAATCCTAAATCCTGCGTTAATTATATCCATTTTTAAACTAAATTAAGAATGAGATTAATAAAAAAAACAAAGAGTTTTCGTTTTATAATAAAGGGTTACTTGTAATTCTATCGATGGATATCAATATTATTCCGCTTATGAAAAGTTTTGTTAATTGCATAAGCTATTTCGAAATACTTTAAAGAAATTCAGTACGCATTTTATTATGCTCAAAACTACTTTCTTTCATTTTGATGTCTTAAAAGAAATACGATATCATAATTTTATTATACACAGTCATGCATTAAATTACAGTAAATGTAAACATTACCTCATTATTTCGACCTTGTCCCCGACGTCGTCGACGACGTTTTCGCCGACGTCGTCGGGGAGACACCGTGAGTGGTGCCCATTAGATACGGCTTGGTAACAAATTTTATGTTCTTCTTTCAGTCATTTTGTCTAATATTTTAGTTGAATGATGTAATTTCAATTAATTTCCGCAGCATTCGAATATATGCATTGTGCATGTTAAAGTTTTTAGTTATTACATATACAGTATGTCAATTTGAAAACTTCCCACCCCTAGCATCGCTAAACTGGCAAATTATTTCAAAAATCGCTGAAACACGTCAAATTTGCTTTCAAGGGGGAAGAATTTTGACGTATAAATTATATCGCCCCCTTCACTCCCCTGCCCCCCAGAGCCACCGCCAAAGATCTTAAATGGGAAAGGCGGTCGAGTGAGACATCATTTTGAAGGGCTTTTTATTCTCTACAATTTGGTGTGCCATTCTTTAAATTTGAGTGCTGAGTTGCCAAGTTAGGCGTCTTTGAGTATTACAAAATTGAATTTTTGTAATTATTTGTGTGATACATTAAACTCATAAATTCTCATTGAAACAGGTTTTGACGGTGGTACGTTGTTTTAATAAATCAATTTTTACAGATAAAGTACCATTATACCTACTAGATTACCGTAAACCACAAACAAATTAGAATGCGTTTTTTAATTTGTTTTGTTAATCATTTGCAAAATAAATGTACAAGAATAAAAACGCATTCTAATTTGTTTGTGGTTTACGTTAATCTAGTAGGTATAATGGTACTTTATCTGTAAAAACTGATTTATTAAAACAACGTACCACCGTCAAAACCTGTTTAAATGAGAATTTATGAGTTTAATGTATCACACAAATAATTACAAAAATTCAATTTTGCAATATTCAAAGACGCCTAACTTGGCAAAGCAGCACTCAAATTTTAAAAATGGCACACCAAAATGTAGAGAATAAAAAGCCGTTCAAAATGATGTCCACTCGACCGCCTTTCCCATTTAAGATCTTTGGGGGGGTGGCTCTGGGGGGCAGGGGGTGAAGGGGGCGATATAATTTATACGTCAAAATTCTTCCCCCTTGAAAACAAATTTGACGTGTCTCAGCGATTTTTGAAATAATTTGCCAGTTTAGCGATACTAGGGGTGGGAAGTTTTCAAATTGACACACGGTATGAGCAACTCAAAGAATTTATATGTTTTAATTATAGGTTCTATTACCGGAAAGCCTGGTAGAAGATTTTGATCAATAGGAATAATTGCATAGTCTAGTCATTCTATAATAATTTGGTTTCATCCAGCGCAAGTCTCTGGTGGAGCGTGGAGAAGATATGAAGACCAAATAAGAATAAAGGGGAAATGAAAAGGAGAACTGATTTTGTGTAAAGTACCCTTTATTCTGAAAACTGACAATTTAAGTAATAGACAATTGTGTTGTAATGTTATTTTTAGTACTAGTACTAGGATAATATAGTATATGTATGTTATTTCTGTTAGTACCTTTTTGGTATTCGCAATTTGCTTCAGTAGAAACCACAAGTGAGAGGTAAACCTCTCCTACTGATAAGGGCTTAGGGTTTACCTATCCTTGGTTAGAGTTTTCTTCCTTAACTTTACTTCAAAAAGGACCAAGAAAATAGTTCGATAAGCCACTGGAGAATGAATACTTACTATAAATAAAAGGAGCTTAAAGCTTGTACCACGATAGGACAAGCAAAAAAATATTTTTGAAATGCTAGATTTTAATTGGAATCCCTCGTCATCGAAATACTTGGATAGCCGAATTTTCTAACGAATGATGATGTTATCAAGATTAAAACCAACCGCGAAAAATATAGAAAGAGCTCTATACTAGAAGTAGTAATAGACGTATAACTCTGTAGCGTCGCAATACAATTCGACTGTGCAGATATTAATATATTAGAAGGAAAAGCAAATTTATTTCCTATCACAAGTACTTAATGTTCAGAAGTCTCGAAATTTTTCTTCGGAGATAATATGTATATAAAATTGTCAACATGCCAACATTGACTATCTTACCTGACTAGCCTGGGAACTTTTCAGAAAATTACGGTTTCCCTTTTGTATTTATTAAAACAGTTACCAAAAGTGTCTTTACTATTTATTGAAAGAAAAGAGTAGATCAAGATCTTGACATATGATAATGACATAATGACAAATACTGAAATACCTTAGCTAGGGACGTATCGGAGTGGTTTCTTTCTGTTTGGCATACATTCCGTACCTAAGAGGTTTTCTTTTTTCCACATGCTACTTTAAAAGTATAACTCTAATATATATATAAATTTAATTGGCTATTACTTGGGCGGCGCTAAACTATTTAGCTATGCTTTTGAAACACCAGCCCAAGAATAGTTTAACATGACATAAACACACGTAACTCGTATGCGTACAGAGAGTAGAACAGGCTAATTATCATATCACAGTGTGCCGTTCATTGACTAGTGCCAACGGAAGAGGTCCATTCAGCTTGTTTGCCGGTTTCCGGTCTCGCACACCGCACATTGTCTTCTACTGATTGTCATTCGCCACCCGCCTACGCCACCGACTCGGATGCAATCTACGTAACGTTGTATGTGTCATTCATTTTATTTCATTCATTATTTTGACCGTTCAAATATGTGCGTGCTCTTAAATACTTATATTAATTAATAGTGTCTTAAAAATTATATTTGTTAAGAAAAAAAAATTCAAGTTAATAGTGTCTTGATGAGATGTTTCTGTAATTTTTTTTAATTAAAAAGTGTGTCTCTTTAAGAGGACGTCTGGGTTCCTTAACACCAGGAAACGTTAATGTGCGCGACGTGCCTGTTTAATTGTTAATTATTCCTTCATTTTTCGTTTCTTATTTGGTTATGTGATGAATGATGATATGATATAATCTGCGGAATTATAATTGTATTTTATTACTGTCCCACGATTGTAGTGATAATTACAAGTGTTTGTTTATTACATACTACATACACTACATACATAAACAACAAAAAACCTTCTGCTTCAAAAGGCAAGATTTGGAATATAATTTCATTGTAGATACTAGATAGATTTACCTTCTATTTGTGCAACAATAAAGAAGGTATCAAATGCAACAAAGTTATCTTTCTACATACTTCACCCGTAACCCGTTAACTTTTAGACGGAAGGGCAGAAGCCAGGGGCGAATTTACCATTTTCGATGCCCTAAGCTAAAAAGTTCTTGAGCCCCCCCCCCCGCGGTATTGTCAATTATAACATTTTAATTACGACAAACGGTTTCAGGGAATAATTACATTTTTGACTAAAGATTTCATATTTTTATTCCAAATTTAACATTTTTACTAAAAAATATCTTGAGAAAAGAGTAAAATATTTATTATTAAAAACGTTAATAATTGCAATACCACGTTTTGCTCATTACATAAACATATAACCATTTTTTCCATTGTAATTTAGCAAAGCTATAATGTCGTTTAGTAATTTTTGATGGCCACTGGAACCTGAGGCCCCAAGATGTAGTTTACTTAGCTTAATGGTAAATTCGGCCCTGGTCGAAGCCTATGTTCGTCAGAGATCGACCCGTCGAGCTATTTGTTCTTACTAGCACTCATTGTTGTGTTTATGCAGCGCTCGCAGTCAGTGTTTTTTTGTTTTCAAATTTAATTTTAGTAAAAACGTTAGTTCTTGCCAGAAGTAACTGCATTTATTAGTTAAGTAGTTCCTAGTATCCTGTTTTCCGGCAAATCGTGAATTTTGTATTAATCGCTTTTAATTTCTGGTAAATTCGACATTTTGTTTTTATTACTATTATAAAAAGATTTTACACAAGATTAATTGCTTTGTTTTATAGCATTATGCCTGGAGAAAAATGTACAATTACTGTTTAAGGATATAATTTAATTTCTAAAAACAAAATCCGAAAAAGATTAATGTTTGCTTGAATAATGTTTTTCATTTATTTGACCTACAAACAGAGAAACTCCTTCAAAGCTTGAAGCTTAAAAGTGTTATCTTTAGTAATTGTACTTTATATTAATGCTAATGTAGTATTAACAAAACATAAATTATTCTCTAATCATTTGTTCTTGAAATATTTGAAAACACCAATTATAAACACTGAGTAACTGATTACCTTAGCTCCAGCCTGACTTCTTGCTTTGTAGTGCCTCCATTATCGTAAACTCATCGATCTCAGCCCTATCTAAATTGTATTACCTATGTTCCAAACGATTACCGATGAAAAACCATACTAGATAATTATGGCGTTAAAACCAAACATAAATAAATACCATTTATAATACATTTATAAATACAACTTTATAACGGCGCACGTATCTTTACATAAATAAAACAGCAGTTATTAAAAACCATTACGGGAGAGGGGGTCAGTTTTGAACGTGGGGCAGTTTAGAACAGTCTGAATATTAAATTTCCCTTAAACACTATGAGAGTCATCTGTCTGTCAAATATTGAACTACTTTATACAGTTGTTGGTAATGTACAGTATTAGTAATATTCCAAGAAGTGCCATAGAAATCTGGTGGTGTATCGTTTTGAAGGTGAAAGTTTGCAAGTTTGTTGAGTAAGGGTTTTCGGAAATAATTGTGTTTACTATTGCTGCACTGTGATTTAGCAAGAGATATTGAAGGTTAGTGTTTCATGTCTGTTAATTTACTTTTCAAAAATCATTCGCTTAAAAAATTTATAACTTATATTTCAAGAACTTGTACACGGGGGTACTTTTGAACTGAGAAATGCGGGGCAGTTTTGAACTGTTCCAAAGTGCCCCACGTCTTTATTTGCAT
Source organism: Agrypnus murinus (assembly GCA_929113105.1). Taxonomy (NCBI): domain Eukaryota; kingdom Metazoa; phylum Arthropoda; class Insecta; order Coleoptera; family Elateridae; genus Agrypnus; species Agrypnus murinus. Next base: position 199,474,316 of record OV816025.1, read on the forward strand.
GAAAAATGTAGGTAAAATAAATTTTTTGTTTTTAATTTTTTAGTGCAACATGGTTAGACAGTACAAAAGAAAGCACCCTAAAATAAATGAAGAAATATAAACAAAGCGGCTGCTGAAGTTTTAGATGGCAAGAGTTTACGATAAACTCCTGATCTTTATGAAATTAAGCGTACGACATTATTTTATCGTGTTAAAAATGAGAAAACGAAACAAAAAGCATTAGAACGTGATGAATCCGTGACAGACTATTCTGATTATTCATCCCTCCAATCAACATCTCAGGTGTTTAATAAAACGGAGGTAAAATGCTGGTAAAGTACATTTTAAAATGTTCAAAAATCCATTATTTACTGACTTATTCACAAGTTAGAGTGCTAGCGTATGATGATGCTAAGAAGTTGAAAAAAAAGTATGTGCAGAAAAGTGGTACAAATCGAAACAAGCTGGAATTGAATTGCTTAAAGGTTTCTTGAAAAAAATGCAACACTTTCGTTGAGGAAACCTGAAAATACCAGCTTGAGTCGAGCATCAAGTTTTACAAAGGCAAATGTGGAGGAATTCTTTGAATGGATTTTCAGTCTTTTAATGTGGCGGTGTATGGACCTTTTAAATCTAAATTAGCACAAGCTATGAATAACTGGATGGCAAGTAATCCAGGTCGTACAATAACTATACATGATTTAGCTGGTTTAATAAACACTGCATATGAAGCATCTTTTACAATCAAACCGGCATCTGGCCACTTAATAATCTTATTTTCTCTGAAGATGACTTTGATGCTGCGTTTGTTACTGATAGACCAGAACAATCAGCATTACTTAATCAGCTTTCCGTCTCAGTAAGAAACTCCCTAGAGTTAATGTCTCATTCTAATGATATAGATTTACACCTAACATCTGAAGATATTCAATTATCAGAATATCAATCGTCAACGTCCTGTGGCATTTCTGATTCATTCGCAGTTTGTGAAAATACTTAATTTATTACCCCCAGAACATGTTCGGCCATTTTCGAAAGCACTTCCACGTAAAAAGATAAGTGCATGAAGGAAAGTAAAATCTAGAATTTTAACCGAGAGTCCTGAAAAGAATAAGCTAGAACAAGAAACACTTTTTAGAGAAGAAAAGAAAACACAAGCAGCGGAGAGGAAAGCGAAGGCCAAGTAAAGAAAATTAAAGAAAGATATATTTAAAAAGACTAAAAAAGCAAAAGAGAGTTCTGAAGAAGAGACTGACACTGAAATAATTTATGATGACTTGATTGACACTGAAGAATTCTCAGATGAGTTCTTTGTTGAACCAACCAATTTTAATATAAAAGATTATGTCTTGGTAAAATTTCAAACGAAAAAAGGCTCTCGAAAGTATTCTGTCGGTCAAATGATAGAAAAAAATGAATATGACGAATACGTAATCAACTTCATGCGTAAGCAGATGATAGTAATAATAAATTTTATTTTCCTGAAGTTACTGATCAATCAGCAGTAACTGCCGCAGACATTGTAACTACGCTACCTTACCTAAGTGGGACCACAGGCCGCACCACACATGTGTTTAATTTGCCAGAACACATTTCAGATATTACTATAGGATGAATAGTGACATGCCCCAGGTGCATTCAAAACAGCCCCAACGATGGGGCACTTTTGAATGAAGATAATAAAATTTGTATGTGCCATATATTATATGTTTGCGTTAATCTTTTTTTTAATTGTATTACAAAAGCTGTGTAACATACCAGTATTAAATATTATGTAACTAAAATGGAATAAATTCCAAGCACTTACGTTTTTTTTGATAAAAAAGTGAATTTTGTTCTAAGCTGCCCCCCTTTCCCCTACGTGTTGTTTATTTCAAACTTATACTATCGCTAATTGAAAGTCGATAGTTTATTAAATAATAAATGCGAGATTATAAAGAATTATTGCTGAATTGAATGACGAATTTAACAAACGAAAATTTCAAAAAAAGAAAAACATTTTCGAGAATAATAAGCATTGATTCTTAATCTATATTTCATTTTGTATGCAATTCTGTCTACCTATTAATTTAAATACAACTGTAAGCATTGTGCTTATTTACACTTTTGTTGCGGGTATCGTTTAATTATTTGCATAAAAGTATATCTACTTATCTACTTATGTATCTTATACGTGCTGAAATTATAAATTTTAAATTGTAGGATGCCTGAATGGGATAATAACGAAAATTGGCCTGAAAGATAATTTTATTCCATCTCGGAAATGAGATAATCTCATTAGTAGGATTATGTTTAACCAGTTCAGTTATATAAGTTTAACCTATTTTAACAAACACTGCAACTTCATAGTAACATATTTGATAGCGTAGGTTACAGAGTTATAACCCAGTAAAATTAGATCATAATTGGGCGAATAAAGGAAAAAATTGTTAGGAAGCTGAAAATCTAAGAAAATAACTATTACCTACATCTGAAAAAAGAACACATTGATGTTAATAAAGCATTTACCGTTTTTATTACAACACTATAAGCAACATAAGTATAAAAAAATAGAAAAATCGAACTGTGGATTTACTCAGGAGCCTATCAGATTTATTGCAAAGAGGGATAAAATGAAAAAATTTATCAATGAATGAAAATCATAATGTTAAAGAGATATTACAAATTAAAAATGGGGGTGAAATTATTTCCGAACCAATAATACTTGCAATGGTTACTTTTCAATCACATGAGCTAAAATAGCCCAGTAGGAAGCTAATAATCCACAGCATTGCATGATGTGTCTAAAACGTCGGAATAACTTCACAATCACAAAAAATCCAATTGCAAATTCAAGTAATGTCTCTCCTGGTTTAAGACAACGTTACTGTTACTGTTTTAAAAGAAACCGGGCATATAAGGTATAATAAATTCTTTGGTATATCTCAACTCAGCCTTTGAAAAGGGCGTTTTCCCTACATATAAAAACGGAACAATGGTAGCCAACATGAACTGCCGAACTATTGACCTGTATCTGTCTTTAGTCATATTGAGAAGGAGTGGATAGCCGCGCGGCTAACTCTTGAGCAGGCGGCCCTGTTCGATCCCTGGAACCGGTGAAAGGAGAGGAGTTTTTCGTCGACATATAAAGGCTCAGTACGCTTCGCCTGCTTACTGTCGGAAAGCGCAGTCGTTCCCAACAAACTCCTACTTTTGGTTGTCGTTAAGAATAACACTTCGTCATATACCATGTACTTATACTTTTGTGGTTAGGCAATGTTATAATTAACAATAATAATAATAAAGTAAAATAGTTAAAAAAAACAATCAAAATTCGTCCCCGAACAGTGTAATATAATTTCATCTAAACATTTGGCTTTAGACAAAAAACCCACTGAAGATGCAATTTTCTATGAAACCAAGCTGCTCTTCACTTAATAATAAAGAAAAAGGCCTTGCATGATTTCTAGATTAAAAAAACTTTAATACTTTTTCCCAAATTATTTTATTTCATAAACGGTTTAAATTATTTCAAACTTATTTAACAAATAGGTAAATAATAAAATAGGCTTATTTAACAAGGTAAACAATAAATATAAAGCAAACAAGAAACTGTAATATACGGAATACCCCGGGGGACAGTCCTAGATCCGATACTTTTTACAATTTGTATTAATAGTCTTTTAAGTAAGTAACACAGCACACAGCAAAGGAAATTGTTTCAAATGCTGATGAGTGATGACACAGTATTAGTATTGGTATTGTTGTTTACTGGGAGTAGCTGGGATTGGGGAAGTGGGGACCGTGAGAAGGTTGAACAATTAAACATGGCATGCATAATGTTTGTTTTTACTTGAATCAAAACCTACTTACTATTAAGGTTGATCTTCAGCTATTGTCTTTAAATCCACACATTTAAAAATTTGAAAAAAAAACGTCATCGTCAGGTATATATGCCTCTGTAAGATATTACAATTTGAGATAAATTAATGTTAATGTTATTGCTTTTGAAATGTTAGCAAAAAAATAAATATTTGCTATTATAACGTACATAGATTTTTGTGAAACTTTTTTAAGTAATTCTTTAACTATTAAGAATACTATGTGATTTTTTTGGAAATCTTTGAATGTGTAGTTTTTTGTTATACGAAATTATAGATTTTTTTCAAAAACTAAATTTATAAAACCTTTTTATAAAATTAAACTACATACAAATTATGATGACAGAAATTGTGTGTTCAACTTATATTAGTCAAACATCTGAAATAAAATATTTGGGGATAATAATTGACAGTTGTTTAAAATGGGAAAAGCGTATTGTATATTTGTATACTTGGGTTTAGCACAAAGTGCAGTGCAATTCTAGAACCCTTGGGAGTTGTTCAGAATCATATAATAAAAATTGTTATTTAAAAATAAAATGTACCCCACTGAACAATTCTTATTATTCCAAGATACATACTGCCTGGTCTATTGGACATGGAAGGTTTATATTTTACTCCCTTTACCGCAGTTTTTGTCTCCCTCCTTTCGCAAGAAATCTAATATTTTATATACGTAATAATAAAGAAGAAGAGTATTTATTATGACACAAACTGATTTTGAATAGATTTTTTGGAACAAATTCTTTTGGTAGGTATAACTTCAAAATTACTTATGATACCTTCACATGTCTCGATTTTTTATTTCATGTTGATGTTTGTGTATTTCTTATAGGAAATACAGTCTACATTCTTTATGCCTACATCTTAATCTCCAAAACCATAAGTCGTAGCTAAATAAAATACAAACCAATTTTTGAGAAATTCCAGAAGTTCTTGCAATTTTTACGTAAAAGCTGCCAAAATCGAGTTATTATTAAATTTCTCCAAGATAGCGACTTTGAGCACACCTTCAACTCGATGCTCATCGGATTCTTAAACTTCATATACAGTGCGTTTCACTTCACCACTTGTTATTTATAATTAAGTCAATTTAAAATTTTTATCAGGTATAGAACATATTATGCCTTGTTTTAACGGAAAAGTTGTTACGAAAATTTGTGCTGGGCCACTTGAAAACCCCAACACTAAATTTTGGTTAAAAAATCTTGACTAATAAAGATAATTATTGATTATTTGAAATTTCAGCTCGATGCCCCTGCATTTGTTATTAATAATTGAAACAATTTCAAATTTGTACCAGGAATAACTAGAACCCCTTAAAAGAAATTTGTGTGTAATTAAAATCCCATTTTTTAGAAACCACCAGCATACTACGATCAAAAGTACCTAAACGCAAATAATAATCGAAAAAACATAGTAGACATTGTTTAATCGTAAAAGTTGTTACGCGATTCTGTATCATCTGTAAAACATAAAATCAAATGGTTAGCAAATCTTGAAGAATAATTATTTGAAATAAATCATTAGAATTGAATTAAAATTATTTTAGTTTTTGGAATTTTAAAACCAAAATTTGTTTTTTGGTTTTTTAGGTGCCCAGAACAAATTTTCTGTAACGACTTTTCCGATTAGATAAGGCCTAATATGTTTCTTTTTAATTTTTGCATTTATCTTCGATCATAGTAGGTTGGTGGTTTATTATATATGGGGTTTTTAATTACCCACAAATTTGTTTTAAGGGGTTCTATACCTGATAAAAATCTGAAATTGATTCGACTATAAATAACAAAAATATAAGGGTGTCAGTCTGTGAAACACATTATATTTTTTCATAGACGTCTATGCCAATTTTCATCTTGCTACTAATCTTTTTCCTATTAGTTATTAAAATTATCCTTATTTTACCGTACTATTATGTGTTAAACCTGGAAAAGATAATTTTATTCAACTACCTTTTACTCTTTGTTAGTAAAACAGCTGACCCACGATAGGCTTACCGGTTATTATTTAATAACTCTTTATTATTTTTTATTTTTATCATCAATTCCGAATTTGATAGTATTCTTCTTCTTCTTCTTCCATGATCTCATTATACCCGTTAGGGTGTATTACCAATTCAACTTTTGTGAATTGATTGTAATACCATTCAAACATATCTCGGTCCTTTTTCATCTAAAGATGATATATTTCACAAAAATATTTATTTTTAATAATGCTATTCAAACGTCTCTCTAAAATGCACCTTCTAAGTAAACAAACCGTCAGTAATGTTATTTTTACATTACCTCAATAATAAATTCCATTATCATACCACACTTCCCAAAAAATACTTAAAATTCCTCCAAACAGATGTGTAAATAATGTATAGAATACTAATTCGGGATTACCCTCTTTTGCTCGTGGATGCCGAAAAATTCACCAAAAATGACAATAAACACCTTTAAGAATAAGAGGATAGAATGAGATATGGTTTACCTGCATTTTGTACTACCAGTTGTCCACCTGTGTGCATGGAACTTGAGGATTAGAGAGGCAATTGTATCTTTTTACTTCGGGGGTGAAATAACCCAGAAATTAGGGATTTTCTCACGACTCATGCTGCTCGTGCTTGGTGACGGGAAGACAAGATTAAAACCGAGACGAATTAATTGTTGCACCTGACGAATAGTACGTTTATTGGTTCAGTTTTATAGGGGGGTTGTAAATTTTCAAAGGAAACCATCGGGTTTTTCAGTCAAGGTACATTTTAAATGTATTGGAAGACAAGTTACAAGTCGGGAAGTTACAATGTTATGTTATTGGGGGTGGTAAATTTTAACAATATGTATAATTTAAAAGATAAACGTATTTCAGATATTAAGTAAACAGGTGCCCTTTAAAGTTGAGAACTAAAGCTGCATAATATGTTGTTTTTTGTCTAACTGCATATCTATTTAAAATAAATACAAAACTGGTGTAAAAACTGATCTGATTATATCTTCTTGATATAAAATATAATATATTGATTAGCGTTTAGAGGCATGTAGATGCAAAACTTAAATCTTAAAGCCATCTTATAGACAATTTTAAGCTCTATTCAAATACGATAAGAAAGAGACACAAAACTTAGTAATTCATATCGAAATTTTAATTGAAGATTTGAAGACAGATGCAAGACTTGGTATTTACTTTGGCAGGAGAGTTACAAAACTCGGTGTTCGCTTTCTGACCATCACGTCCACCAATTAGGTGATACCCTTTTTTTTTAGCAATTTAGCAACCAGTTACTTTTGAATTGCAAAAAACAGTGTCTTATTTGTTTATTAAAAAATAGAAACAACTATCAAAAGCAGTTGAACTAATGTGTTCATTATCTATAACATTGTAGTAGAAGAAAACTTGGTGCAAGTTTGCAAAAATGCATTTATTGGTTTTATATTAACATTTGTAGTGATAGAATAAAACCACATTGTGAGAAATGTTGTTAGATCTGAAATGCCGACAGAAAAAAGAAGTAGAGAATGGAGATATAGTAGAAAATAAAAATGAACAGAAGAAAACATTTATTCAATCTTTAAGTTGTCTAGAATCACATTACTGTACAAGGAAAACTGGTCATCAGAGACTATTTCTTCCTCGCGAACTAATATTTAAGACATTGCGAGAAATGTACCAAGAGTAAGTATATTCCGAAAACTCGGTTAAATTTGACTATTTTCGAACTTTGTTAACCAAGATTATAATCTAAGATTTGGAACACCAAAATCCGATGTTTGTTCAACATGTTTAAAAATTACAATGCAAAGGAAAAATACAAAATACTAATCTTACAGCAGAAGAAACTTTAAAATTGACCACAGAACAACAACTTCATGACCTAAAGGCTAGTGCCTTTTACAAAAATTTCAACTATACACCTCCACGCACAGAAATACTTTCATTTAACTGTCAAAAGAATCTGGCATGGCCAAAGTGCTAGTTTTCTCGGCAAATAAGTTTTTACAAATTTACGATTGTACATACATTGCAGTTAAACATCAAAGCTATACAAAATACGGTGACTATTGCTTCAGCATTTACTTTTTGTATTTCCTTTTGGAGATACAGTGGAAAAGATCCGGTTTTTCGCTGATGGTTGTTGTGGGCAGAACAAGAATGTGATAATGATGACACTGGTATATTTTTGGTTAGTACATAAAGCTCATTAAGTTAGTACATTAACAAGAATAGTGTTTATACATGCCCTAATCAATACAATGGCATTATAGTCAGGGGCTGGGACCAAAATGGAATTTCGGTAACGTTTCGGTGTAAGGTAACAAAAATACAACAAGTCGGATTCTGATTCCAGTGCTTGCCTAAAAAAAATGTTTAGGTTCCGATTCCGATTCGACACAAAATAGTATCGGTTCTTCAGGTTTCGGTTTTAATTATGTCCAAGCTTTTGGTTGGAGACTTGTTTAATGAAGTAATAAACTAAAAATTTGTATTTATTCAGTGCCATCCAAGTACGTATTTATAAAAAAAGATAATTATATACATTACATACTGTGCAGTAATAAGAATACAGTAACGAATAATCGTGATACAGGGTTGTTACACCTTTAAGATTTCTAAATTCCCTGACTTTTCCAGGTTTTCCAGCGCAAAATTTTTGATTTTCTAGGTTAATTTTACGAACTGTTTCTTTAAAGTTTAAAACCCTCAATCAATTGGTGATTTGAAATGAAAAAACAAATAATAACAAAGAACATATTTTATTATTTAAGTCTTCACTTGTGTTTTACAAAGACTTTCTTTTTCTATTGAAAGAATTTCACCTACATTTTTATTTACAAATCCTTCATTCTTGTCCTCGAATATTAAGACGAATTCGTGGAAATTTAAAAAGAGTGAAATAATTCTTGGAACAATTTGTTTTTCTATTGAAAGAATTTCACCTACATTTTTATTTACAAACATTTATTCATTGTCCTCCAATAACAAATGAATTCGTGGAAACTTAAAACAGGGAAATAATTCTTCGAACAATTTGTTTCTATTGAAAGAATTTAATCTACATTTTTATTTACAAACCTTCATTCATTGTCCTGGAATAATAAAATGAATTCGTGGAAATTTAAAAAAGGTGGAATAATTCTTGGAGCAATTTCTTTTTCTATTGAAAGAATTTCACCTACATTTTTATTTACAAACCTTCATTCTTGTCCTCGAATATTAAAACGAATTCGTGGAAATTTAAAAAGAGTGAAATATTTCTTGGAACAATTTGTTTTTCTATTGAATAAATTTAACTTTAACTTGATGAACTTTTAATTTGATATTGCTTATAAGTATGTAATAATTTTCTATTTAATATAAGAATAATACCTACCTATGTAAAATTACTATCCAGGATTCCCGAAAATTCGCAGGACTTTAAAAAAAAGTCTCGAGTTCCGGGAATAGACAAATTGTCGTGACCCAGAACCAGTAGTAAGGACCTTTTTACGCTAATTTGTAATGGATTATGTATAAATATTGCATAATTTCTGTTCAATTTAAATAATGTAGTATTTATAAGGTATATAGGAACCGTTTTCCTCTTCTATATTTCTTGCAGATTGGAGATTTTTCTTGGACATTACTTCTCCTGAAATTTTGCATAGCGAAGATAATCTCCATCTCTCTTCATCTAGGACTGTTAAATATCGTATCAAAAAATTCGGATTTATGGGATGTTCTTAAATTTTCCTCCGAATTCAAGTTTTCATTTTCAGTGAATGGGTTCAATTTTATAGTCGTTGAGCTAGAAGACTCACATTTCTGCAAAAGAGAGTGTGACAACTCAAAGTGATGGTTTAATAAAACATATCTAACATCCCGTACGTACAGCTACTAATAAACTTTTATACTTATTGAATTTTACATTTTTAAGATTTTTCAGAAGCGATTGGCAGAAGTTAATCTTGATAAGCAATTTGCCTACGCCTATTAATCTAAACCGGACATTCTTGTGGTATTTATTAACTATAAATCTCAAGTTGGATTGGTTGGGGAATAAAGAGTAAGAATTATCCCAAAACTTGTAGCGTTATAATGTTGTATCTTGTGACTTAAATTTATTAAACAATTAAAAAACAGATTATATAAGTGTTATTATGTTAGAGTTTAAAAACAATCCGAACAATAAATTACATATAAAACAACCGAAAACACATAAAAAATACACTAAACTAATAAATTGATAGTAAATCTTTTATTTTTATTACGTTGAACCCATTTTCTGGCTTGTTGCACAATCACGATAGAATTTATAGAAATCACACCTATATTTCGTCTCAAACATACAACGTGGATTTTCTCTTTTTAGGGTCTCTATTTTAACCCAAGAACGGCATGGTGTGTCTTGAGGAAGGGTAAAAGAATAAAGACATTAGAGACCGCCACGTCCATTTACGGTTATTCGAACCGGGCATCACGACGAGAGCGCTACCCAAATTAATCCTCGAAGCATTTTTCAGTGTCAAAGTGACACTAAACTACTAAATTCCCACCCTATCTCGTACATTTACCTACCACAAACACATTTAAACTAAATCTAAACAAAAAATAAATAAAGTAAGCCTTGTGTCCACGGGTTCTCACGGCCAACTCCACATGAGTCAGTCGGGGCGCGGACTGCAGACAATGAATATATAAAATAATCATTTAGTCCGGTAACAATCGTGGGCGGCCATGTGTGTGTTCTCTCTGACCAAGCCCAAGCAAAAAATCAACCGCTTAATTCATTCTCTAACACCACTTTTCCTCATCTTCTCTTCTCTATTTTTAAGTATACGTACGGCACCTTCTTCTGTTTTGTCACGGTTTCGTTTGTTAATCGAATCATTTCTCTTCTCTGTTTGTATGTTGATTTTTGAGCGATTCGATTTGGTGCTCCCACCTTTTTCTAATACAAAAGACTTTTTAGAACAGAAATGATTTATTAACGATGAAGTTGTAAACAGATTAAAATGTAATTTTAGCTTAATTAGAGATAGAAAAAAATTCTCTTTATCTTAAATCATCCTTTACTTAAATCATTTATACATCTTGGCGATTGTAATAAGGTGCATGTGATCAAGTGTTATACTGCACTGAAGCAATTAAAGCATGGAAATCTATATAGAATGACTTTAAAATTAATTTAAAATGCCCGTTACATATGAAAAGACATAGTAATAGATTACTCATACTAACGGTTAACGTTGAAGACATTCTTTCCAAGAGATATCTATTATCTACAACCATTTGCATAAATTATTTGTAGGAGTTGTAAACAATAAAGAAATGCAGAGGACTATTAAAAACATTAAAACATTGCTAATAACTTAATTGATTAAAAAAATAATAAAAAGAATGTTATATTTTGCATTATTAATATTATTGTAACGCTTTATTAGTGACTATAATTAGCATCCAATACATTAGATGTTTAGATGCTATCTTATCATATACATAATATTCATAGCTACCATACCACCGCTTTCGAAGTTTCGGATGTTTTACAAAATCAACGATTGCCCCGTACTTTAAAATCTAAAGAATGAACACCACTTCTAGATTCCAATAAGTTTATGACTTGTTTTATAGTGTTTACAATTATTTAATAAGGTCGATATATGTTTTAGAAGATTATAATTATTAATCTCTAATATTAGTACAATTAACTGATAATCAGAGTGATTTAATATTTAATATCCACGACACTGCCTTTCCGCACCTGCCCCTTTACCAGTATTTGCCTGACCCAATCAATCCTGAACGAATTTGAAGTCGAAAGTATAAATAAGCGTTCGTTTTAGCGCTGGTGAATGCAACCGAACTTACGTGACGTGAAGTATCTTCCATTCGTTATATTGAACTGATATATCGATATAACAAACAAAACTGTTGAACAGTATATAGTTTTTAGATTTTGATGGAAATTTGTGGGAAATAATTAATTAAAAAAAGGAAATGATAGAAGCACGTTTAAAACTACAACGTTCAATTATGGTCCTATTTTTTACACACTTTACAAGTTCTAGTGTTCACTTATGTATAACAGCACTCTAAATTCCTCGAAACCAAAATGTCTTAAGAGTTCTGAAGAAATGAAGTGGAGTTCTAGAGTTCCTTACAATATTAACAATAGTTCTGGTATTTTAAGAATTGAAATTGAAAAAATTAATTTTAGGGTGCTGACTTCAGGCGACGCACATGTTTTCGCAAAAAAGAGTTCTGATAGCATTTTTCGGTATAATCGTAAGGGTTCTAGAGTTCCTGATAAAAAGTTTTAATAGTTTAATTAACAAATATATAAACAATTGAAAAATTTACTACAAACTTAAATTTACTAAAATGACAGTTCAGACGGAACAGAGTTCTGAATAGCCCCCGAAGAGTTCTATACAGAACTAGTTATTAATAAATAGACGTACATATAACCAGTATGTGCACACTCGCAAATATTGAAAGCCGTCGTGTGTGACTTTGTTAATTCTCGGGCTGTTAAACAACGGGCTGGCGGGCTACGAAACAACAGTTATGTTGTGATATACGCTCATCGTTATCGGCAAGCCTCGGCAAACTGGTCATGGTTTGTCACTGTTGTGTGCGATATGCGAAGCGTCTTATCAACTGCAAAGTGCCGACAATCGAGTGGTTATGCTGTGGTTTAATTAAAAATTTCAAAATTTATAAACAATTTCAATGGGCCATTTCAGATAAACTCATGTAAACCGGATAAAGTGTAACAAATTCGACTCTAACGACAGTTCTGAGCTGAAATCTGAATAGGACCCGAAGAATTCTGTACAGAACTATTAATAAGTAGACGGATTAACTAAAATTTTTAAAAGTTATAAACATCATAAAGGATCCATTTCAGAGAAATTCATGTAAACCGGATAAAGTATAACCGATTCCACTCGAACAATAGTTTTTCTCATTATATGATAGGTATTTTTTTACTGAAATCGATAGAGTATTGTGTTCTCTTTTTAATCATACTCTTACATAAGAACTTTCAAGAAAAACGTGAAAAAGATTTACTAATAGGCTTTGTATTCTGGTTAGGTACTCCTATTCATAAAACAGAATCATCTAGCAAGCTTAAATAAGATAACGAATCTTTAGTTATTTGGATAGTCTTTAATCTTCAATTAGGGAAAGAACAAAACAGTTCTACTTTAGTTCTACTACTTCTTATTAGTTGTTCGAAGATACGAATTATGTATGGAAAGAAATCGACACCATATTGAACCTTATTTACTATAATACTTCAATTATTTAAATTGTGGCTTTTTGTGAATTTAACTAACTCAATTAATGAATGAATGTTAGTTGAAATGAGTGAGAAGATTACTTTTACTTCAATTTTCAATCTTAAGAATAATTATGTTTTTTAAATTGTCCTGATACTAAAATAAGTTTTTTAATTTATTCTAATAGACCATGATTAAAATTTCGTTATTTTATCTAAGCTTGCTAGATAATTCTGTTTTATTAATTATTAATATATTAATATAGTATTAATTGGAGTAACCAGATTACTAAGCCTTCTAGCCATAAATAATTTTTCACATTTTTCTTCAAAATTTTTTGATGTAGTGTATGAATATTTATTATGGTTGAAAAGAGAACACAATACTCCATCAATTTCAGTAAAAAAATACCTATCATATAATTTGAAAAGTTCGATGTCATCACTCTCACGCCGATTTAGTAAATACAAAATTTTGAACAATAACATAAAGAGTTTTTGCCATTTAATAATAGATGTATTGAGATGATATGGAATCATCAGATTGAAAATCTACTTGACGATTTGAAATTTTGAAGTATTTCAAGACTACGATTTGATCGTAACCACAAATATAATTATTTCGTGCATTAAATAAAATAAAATGATAGACATGCTAGGATATTAGGTTTATTTAATCTAAAAGCTACATGTTAGGTTACAGATAAATTTATCACTTTTAAATAGAAATTATAGAAGGAAGAGTTTCATGCAGACGTAACCTCAATTTTTATATAAAAAGTCTGAATTTATAAAAAGGATATAAATTATTTAGGTTGTTTTATAGTAATACATGTTTTATGCAACCCAGGTCACATGTTAGGATGGTTTTTCCATTTTTCAGGAAGATTTTATTTTCTTGTTAGACATGAGTTTAACGCTAAGTAACGTAAAACAAGTCTTTCTGCTTCCCATGAAACTAAGCCAGTTTCGGGAAAATATTTTACTGGAAATATGCAAAACGGTTCATTATTGTAATGTCTATAACAGTACATTTAACTTACAATCTCCTGTATTTTAAAAATGTGTGTTAATCTTTGTGAAGGTATTGGCTTTGCTGATATGTTTCAATTTTTCCAAATATTGATTTTATTATAATATTTTACACCGTTGTATGAATGAAGGCACTTGGAGGACTGTATGCTGGACAAGTTTGAGTATAGTTTGATTTTACTTATGTTGTTTTTTGTATGGAGTCTTGCAAAGCATCGGTTGGTCTTAAAAATGTATAAACGGATCTTTATTTTTGTGTTTTTTTATTGTAAATATTTTTCTATGTAAACTGCATATGTATGAGTTACCTTGGGTAGCCATGTAATCATTAATGAGTTTTCTTTGTAATTAAGTTTTAATGAGATTTTTTGACCGTTGGTCGTTTTTGTTAATTTTCTCAGTTAATATTGATTTTAGACTATAAGTGTCTTATGTTTTTTTAATCGATATTTTGCCAGATACATTTCTGTCTTTTTAGATTTAAGATTAGTGCTAATTATGAACACATGTTTTTCGTTAGTGACACCATGATAAAACCTTAATGTACGATTGTTTTGAAAATTTGTGTTGTTTTTCAATTGTTTTGGTAAAACATATAAAAACGCCAGGAAAAATTAACGTCAGTCGATAAAACGCATTGGGTGTATCCATGCTCGACTCCAGACCAAAAATCTGTAAAATAAAGTAAGGTTAAGTGATAACCACATGTTTGTTTGTAAACAATCGAAAATCTTAACAAAGTATTTTATGGAATTGAATAGTTACCTGAATATTTAAATCAAAGAAGATTTATTTTCGTTGTTCAACAATTACTTGGAATTATAACGATTTTATTAAAACAAATTAAAAAAGATTTTTATTGATTTCAATTTTAACAATTTGGATTTCAACCTTGATTGGAATGGAAATCAGCTGTTTGAAAGATTCCTATATTACCGATGGTACAAGTGTGGATATTGACGTATAATATACAAGGTTCGTCAAAATAAAATGGTTTGGTTCAATTTTTAAAATAACAAAATCATAAAGATAATTATTTAATAAATTCAGTATTTATTTTCTTAATTGAGTGTTTTCATTAACAAAGTTGTAACATTTAAACAAGTTCAATTTGTTTATTCACAAAAATAATTGATTTTTCGTTAGATGAATTTATTTAGAAATTGTAAATATTTTTTCTTATCTGATTAACTTAATTGATGTCAGTTCGTTCAAATGGAGATCAGTTACAACCCCCATGTCAAGTTGGTAACAAATATTTAACACATTTAAGCAAGCTCAAGGAAGATTTTCCATTTTTCTTAACTTTTCTGTTTAAGTATTTTTTGATTTTCTCTTTCGAAATAGACTTTCTAATTATCAATAATTAAAAATAAAAACTGCGTTTCAATTTATCTATGTGTTTATTTGATGTTTATGCAAGCATCCATTTTTTCTTCTTCTTCACATATAGAGTTTAGTTTGCTGTTGTCCAGTTGCAAAAGTCCAAATGCATTGGTAGTAAGTTCTTTTCTTCCACGTACAAGAATCAATAAGATTTTTTTTATATTTCATTTATCTGATGTTCTATCAAATTTTATACTTAAGTTAGTCTATTGGGAGAAAGAAAAAAAATTGTGGGGCTTTCTGAATTATCATTTAAATAAATTTCATCTTAGTATATAGGTATACCATTTTTGACCAAAAATAAAGTTGCTACAAAGCTGGGCGTTGTAAATCAAACTGATGGCATACATCTCGTTTATAGAGGTTAGACGTTTAGGTTAGAGGTCAGGTTAAAGGTTAGGTTAGCCATTAGGCTAAAATTACGCTTATTATATATTTGTTAAATATATAAATAATCACAAAAATTTAAAAATCTAAAAATCTTTGCATCAGTTTATACGTTTATTGTTCATGTAGTACTCTCTTCCTCGATTATAACTGTATTGTTTTCCAGATTAAAAGGTCTGATGGGGGAATCTTAATGAGGTTAAAGAAGGCATATCTCAAAATTAGTGCCACATATGCAGGGCACTTATACACAAATACCTATTACAGCACTGATGATGTTTTATATGGTTTATATATTTACAAATATATGGATCAATTTCCGGTTAATTAATTACTAATAAATTACTTAATCGTTAATTTCTTTATATTATTTTTTTTACTAAAAACACTTAATTAGAAATTAATATACAGGCTGTTCGCAGTTACCGGCGCACTATTGCTATTTCCGTTATTATGATAACTAGGAAGTCGGTTAAATTAATCGAGTTATTTAATGAATAAAAAATATGAAAAGTGTCCTATAACTTGTTTATTCTTCATTTTAAAGAGGTAATAAACATGAACTTTTGTACTTATAATGTGGCTATTCATGCATTTCTATAAAAATATACAGCGTGTCCCGTTTAAAAATGTTACTTTTGAAAATAACTCGAAAACATAACGTTCAATTGTTTTTGCCTTCAGGATGTTAATTAGCAGAAATAATACTGTTAATTTGTTAATTTAACCGAAGTGATTCGTAGCTCTAATAATAACGGAGATAACAATAGTGCCCCGATAACAGCGAACAACCTGTATATAAATTTCTAATTAAGTGTTTTTAGTAAAAAACTGTTTCAATTACTTTCGATAGAGAAATTTTTTATAAAGACTTTTACCTAGGCTAAAAACTCTAGTTAACATTTTTGTCAACAGCTGTCTTGTAGTTTCGACAAAATGACAAAACACGGCCTTCAGAAATGAACAACCCGCACGGGGTCATTCATTTGACAAATTCAAATTGGAACAACGTCGATAATAACTATGTGCGGGTTATTCATTTCATTTCAGAAAGCCGAACGGTAATACGTACCACCTACCAGAAACTCATGTACAAATGTATAGCAGTCACTGTTATTTTATTAAAAAAAGGCCGATTATGTTCGTATATCCCAGACTTACGAGGTAAGCGCATAAATTCTCGACCCGACAGCCTTCTGCAGGTACCAACATGTTCAAACTCGGTTGCGTCATAGTGGAACATGTAAGAGGCCTACACTATATATAATACGGCTAGACGCGTAATAGATTTTAGTAGCCACTCAAGTATCGTGACGAGTGCATGAAAATGTCGGAGCTGACGAAAATTGAGTACGCCTAATCAAATCAAACAACGTTTAGACGGCGTTTATGGTGATTCATCTCCTTCATATTCCTCTGTAAAAAAGTGATCAAAATGTTTCCGTTTGGGAAAAGAATCTCTTGAAGATGATGAGTGCACCGGACGGCCAATTGAAGCAGTAACGCCTCAAAAAGTTGCAATCATTGAAGAAATGGTATTAGAAGATCGCCGTTTTAAAGTTAAGGAGTTAGCAGTGATGTCTGACATTTCGGAAACAAGCGTTCGCCAAATTTTTCATGACCATTTGATTATGAATAAAATTACTGCAAGGTGGGTACCGCGTCTTCTTTCTGTTGTTCAACGTCGAATGCGCGCGCTAGTTTTTAAACTTGTGTGGAGACGACCCAAACCGATTTTGGAGTCCATTGTAACTGGAGATGAAACACTGGTGCTGTATCTTATGATCCTCTATCCAAAAGGGAATCGATGAAATGGCGGCGACCCGATGAACCTCGTCCCAAAAAGGCGAAAGTCGTTCAATCGACAAAGAAAGTTATGGCAACAATATTCTGGGATTGTGACGGCATTTTACTGATTGATTTTAACGAACGCAATACAACTGTTAACAGTACATATTATGAGTCTTTATTGCATAAATTGAGAAACAATATTTGTGAAAAACGTCGAGGAAAATTGACAAGAGGTGTTAGATTATTACACGACAATGCACCCGTTCATACTGCCGCAATTTCACAAGCTGCCATTCTGGAATGCGACTTTGAAGCATTGAATCATCCACCGTACAGTCCGTATATGGCTCCTAGTGACTATTATTTATTCTCCAGTTTAAAGAAAGACCTTAGAGGACGTCGTTTTAAGGATGAGAACGAGTTGCAAGTACACTGTAAAAAATGAGGTAAAATTACCTTGGGAAAGAGGTAACTTTTCGCTATTATTTGCGGTATTTTTACCCTAAAATTAATTTTACCTATACATTTAGTAGTTTTACTATTTGTGGTAAAATGCCCTGTAATTATGTAAAATTATACAAATATAAGTAATTCTACTACATTGAACTGGTTAAAATCACTATCCATAATATAAATTTACATAACTCAGACAATTTTTTCCTTACAAATGTATAATTGCTCAATAACTTAATTCATTTTTAGTGTAATATTAAAGATAAGATGAACTTGAACAAGAATAGTGTAATTTTACCCTTAATATTTACCCTTAATTAATATTTCGCTGATCGCACTTGTTTGTGACTTTCGTTTCGTGAAAGAATTCAGGAATCCATTATGAACAGTCCAAATAGGCTTTTTGGGGAATGGTCGGAATGGTGTGTACCATTCTTTTATGATTTCGGCGAGGCGTACTCTATCGATATCGAACGAAGTGTTCATTCTGTTGCTCATTAATATTTTGTTTTTCGTTGTAGTGTAGTGCGCATTTATTAAAGGCAAATATTTACACGTATGACCGAAGATGGGAAGAATTTTATTTTATAGTAGAAGTTAAAAAATAATAATCGGTAAGTACCTATATGTTAAAATTACAAATTTAAACCAATAAAATAAAAATATTTAATTTAATGTTTTTCTAGGATGAATCAAAAATTGAAGAATTCGAAATAAACTAGCATAACTGTAATTGAGAAAGGTACTCGTGTATAATTGTTTATATAATTTATAATTTTTTAATTTTCTAGGTGGAATCGAAACTTTATCTGAATGTCTTTGAGAGACCAAATATTTCCGAAAGCCCCTGAAAAGAAGTTCTGTTAATGTCTTATATTTTATATAAGTACATACGTTCAATAAAAATTACTTTGATTTTATTTTGTTTCATACAATTCCTTTACCTATGTAAGTAATATTCAGAGGAACGATTGAATTTGCAAGTACTTTCGCAAGTCATCGTTACATTCAAGAAGTATTTTCACATTTGTATTTTAACCCTGAAAAGTACTATTGCCATGAAATATTAACTTTGCCATGTAACTTTACACAGGTGTTTTAATGTTAAAATGTAAAATTACATTGAGATTGTAATTTTAATCTGTAAATTTACTTAAAAAGGAAACATTACAATGCAAATTTAACCTAATGTTGAAATTTCCCCACTTCCTATGAAAATTACACTTTGAAGTAAATTTACCCCAAAAAATGGAGGTAACATAGTTGCCTCCATTTTTTAGGGTATAATTCACCGGTAATTTTTTAGAGTGTAGCTGTAATTGAACATTTTGAAGGAAAAACTTCAGATTTTAGATTTTTACAAGGGCATTGAATTATTAATTCCACGTTGTAATAAGTGTGTTGACATTAGGGGAGATTATATTGAAAAATAAAAATTATTATATTTTACCAATTTTATTTTTTCTATATCAGGCCGAGAATTTATGGCGCTGACCTCGTACTTTTCGACAATGCGGGTTATTTGTTTTTAGAACGCCATGACAAAATTACAATAGCAAATGTAGAACTATCGAAAATAAATTTCAGATGCTGGCTAATCATAAGAGACTCTTGGAGTATCAGCAACATTTCAATATAGTGAGACTATTTCACCTTTACAATTCAACATTTTGGTTGCATAAGCAATAAATAGTAGGTGGTCTACAATGGATTCCAGTAATTAAAAAGATCCTAATAGTATTTAAAAATTATCCTATAACTTAGACCTTACTAATACTGAATAGCTGTTACAAGTAAAAATAGCCGCAGTAATAAGGTAAATTACAAGTTTAAACGAATCATTTTAATTATAAATTATGAATTAACAGGAAATTAGTTGTTTCTATCAGGATGGGATATTTGCATTTTGGAAATCTTATACAGAGCATGTTTAATCGATTTTAGTTTGTAACAAATACAATGACCTTTATTAATTAACATAATCGACAGCACAAACAAATTTACTATGTAGTAAATTCCTAGCATTCTAAGGTTAACATTATCTATCTTCGAAATGGAGATAAATTGGATCTGCTTATTTATGATTGGTAAAACAACACAAAATTTTACCTGTCTTATCAATATGGTTGCTGCATCATGTTCTTGCGGAAAACTCACCTGAAACAAGTAAGGGCAAATTAATTTTCATCGCACAAATAATGTATACTTTCTAACACAAACATCTTTTCACACTTTTCTTAGCATTACAAACCGTCACAGTATTATGGACGATACACTGAAAAGAGGTAAACCAGTGTCACCTCAAGTTGTGCACAAATTCATATTTTGCCATATGAAGTTTTCAGTTAACAACATTAAATTCTTACATTTTTGCAACAACAAACACAACTTAGACATTTTAGAAGCTTTTGAAATATACAAGCATAAACGCACAGTACCTTTAATGAATGAACAAACTGAGCTTAGTAATTCTCCTTTATTAGAAGTGTTAGATGTTCAGTTTTTGTATGTATTATATCTAGTTACCTATTTTCTGTATGTATTTATCCTTATCAACGTGATTGTTTATCAATCTTATCTACCTTTGATAATGACATTTTAATGTCGAAACAATATTGTCAGGTTAAGATAAACTAATAAAACTTGTGAAACTTTAAATTAATCTTTTAATTTGATTATATTTCATAAAAATAATTTATCTAATTTATTTTTCACTAGATTAAGTCGTCATTCCGCATCACCTATTACTTTTTTAAAACATGGCAACCTTGTAGGCACCTTAAGGCACGAGTAAAAATAGGTCAAAAATTGGCTGCGCTTTGAATTATTTCGTTTAATTAAATCTCTTTATTTACTTGTAAAATAGAAGAATTTGTTGAAGTTTGCACCAATTTCCTATGTGAGCTTTTGCCGGGGTGTACCGAAAACCTTGAACTTCTTTCCGTCTCTTGCAAATAACTCAGAACGACGCATTTCTTGGAAGATTTTGCTCTTTTATAAATTAAAGTATCTACATTAAATTCTGCTTCGAATGGGCACGTCGAATGTCGAATTAGGTGAAGTGGCGTAGAAGATATTTAAGTTTAAAAAATGATTTCTTCTATATTTTCACTAAAGGTCACCAATTCCTGCGTTTTCACTTTAGTAATAATAATAATACATCTATCTACACCTTTTCTAATAGTATTTCAGAAATCTTCAATTGTAAGTATTTCAAATTAATTTCAGAAATAATCAGTTGTATTTCAATACAACTTAGTCAATTAGTCAGACACTGTGGATAAATTATCTTAATGATAGAATGTTTACAATGAAGCAAGTATATTACGAACTGATAACAATGAATTCGCCAAAAAATTAAACAAGAAAAGCAGAATATTCTTATTTATTGTTTCCAAAAGCAGCATATGTTTAAATTTTGAATGCGTGGATTGATGAGATAAATCTTAATTTGTTTTGCAGATGGAAATAAGGTCATGAAAGAATTGGAAATCCAACTTCGAGCTGCATCAAAAGGACCAAACATTCACTTAATCGGTGCAATATCTGCCGCAGAAGTTTTAGGAATGGATTGTAGAAGAGGATATTTTATAGCTCAGTCTGCCAACGAATGGGTTGTGTCAGTATTTGAAAGGTGGCAAGGCATGGGTAATCAGCTGAGTGATTTAGTCATAGTAGCTAATAACGCTCCTTGCCATGCCTCTCTTGAAAATGGAGTAGATGGAACTCAGGTTACCCTATTCAAGTTAGCGCCATATTCACCCATGTTAAATCCAAATAAATAATAATTTAGAATAAAATTAAAGCATCAGTTAAACGGCAAGTAGAATTCCTGATGTGGAACGTCCTGGAATTGGCGAATGAAGACTGGTCTATTTGGGAAATCTTGTAGATCAAGCAAAAAATATAATTGGTAATGTAGATTGTGCAAGAGCAGCACAGCATACTACCATCCATCATATAACTGCTTTAGCAATGGAAGATATGCCTGTTGGACGCTAGCTTTTATTGTATTATTATTGTTTTTGTTTTGTTCTTATATGTTTTCGTGTTTGTTTTTGTTAGATATTAACTGAGCTGTTCTTATTGTATGCACGTCATACTATGTATGTCCATAATTATGTATTACTCCTAAATTTGTTAAGGTAGTTACTTTTATAGTACTTGTACTTTTATAATATAAATAAATTGATTGGTACCTTATATATATAATTTTAGTGGAAATATGTGAACTATTAAAATGTTCTAGTTAATGTAAAATGTCCAGAGAAAACACGCAAAAGTGAATTGTGGACTCGCACTTTTTTAAAAGCAATTTATATTTTCTGATATAATTGACGTGTTCTAAAAATATACATACATACAGATATCTAATCTGAAATACAATTTACTTTTTCTGAAATACAAATGACGCTTTCTGAATTTAAATTGACCGATCTGAAATATAAATGAGACTCTCTAAAATTACATTGACTAATATGAAATACAAATATCGCTTTCTGAAATACAATTCACTAAAATTAAATACAAATGATGCTTTCAGAAATTAAACTTCTGAATAATAAATTAAAAATTAAAATTAAATTAAAATTAAAATAAATTCTGAAATACTACTGGAAAAGGAAATAAAAACGGAAAGTCAGAGAACGCCGGCTTCTATTTCCCAATACATAAAATGTCTAAGGAAGTTGAAGACAATATATTTTTTACAATATAATTTTTACACGGCTTCAGTGGATGCGTCTCTACGTCTGCATTGCTTAGTAGGGTAAAATGAAATTTTTCCAAGCTTCTTGGAAAAAAACCTTGACATACAACAGGATGTACAGGTCTACAAAAACTACCGTGCTACTGCAGATGAAGTAGTTACTGCTGGCAAGAAATTCATTACAGCTTTGTATGCTGGCTGCTCCCATCGACTGGGATCGCTGAACGGATCTCGCTGAAAACTCTCCTGTTCTTTCTTCTACTAAAGAAGCTGCTGAAGAACATGGATTACTCCCCATCATGACAACGGCCAAACAAGCCCCACAAACGCACTTCTGAACGCAATTTCTTGCAAATATGCCAATGGTTGTAAAAGTGCATGCAGTTGCAGAATGCATGGAATCAAGTATTGACCAATTTGCTTCGAATACTGGGTACATAAAATCGGCTATATGCGAAAAAAGGCCCCACAAGAAGTAATCAATGAATGCGGCTTTGAGGAATTACAACATCCACCTTACAGTCCCAATCTCGCACTATTATCTGACTATTATCTTTTTCTAAAACTCAAAAAACACTTGATAGGGCGTCGCTTTTTATCGAATAATGACTTGGAAAACGCTGTGGAGTTATATTTTGCAGAATTACCAAAAGAGTTTTTTTTTCGAAGGCATAGCGTTATTAGAAAAAGGCTGGAATAAGTGTGTTAGTGTTAATGGTTGTTATGTTGAAAAATAAAATTTTATCTGTTCTCTAATTCGTTGTTTTCATAGCTAGGTGGATAACTTAAAAAACTCCCCTCGTATAAGTGAAAATTGAGAAAAGTTAACAAAAAAGTAAAATGTATCTAAATATACTGCGTGTAGAAGAAAATGTAGTCTTATGTAAATAAATAAATGTAGTATCTCCATTTACCACGTTTGGGTGGTGGACACCCACCTCTTTATCAAACCTTAGCCCGTCATTTTCTGGTGCATGATCATACAGTATCAATTAAGGCAAATTTAAATAATATAAAAAATACCAACAAAAAAAAATATCCACTTCTATTGATGTTTAGTCTGATGTAATCCTACGGTGGTTGATACCGACTGCAGATACACTACAGCCTCGAAAATTGGCTACTGGACCTATTCTGCGTAAATATGATAATGTTTCAGAGATGAAGGTGTGATTCAGCTCGTGCACCAGGAAGACTGTGTTCCCTTTTTGACAAAACTGCTGCACAAATTGGTGTATATGACTAGGCGTTATGCTACAGGGTAGCCTAGATTCCCTAAAATCGAAATTGAATAGTAGAAAAGATTCAAAGAAGATTTGGAAAAAGAGCGTATAGACTACAAAAGACGTACCTTTATAAGGGAAATCTTCATCAACAAAATTCCTCAGCTTCAATCAAAGGCCAAACAAAATAGTTGTGGATACTCTTCACCGAGAAATTTATTTCAATTCAGTTGCTCAAAAAATGAGTTATAATGAAGAACGCTTGGTCAAAAATGTGACCAAAAACCAATCCTCCCTAGAGAGGTCTTTCTAGCTCCCACAACAGAGAGCGAATCCTTCTCTCGAAAAATCGAACGCGCTAGGCCGTCATTCCCACCAAAGAACGTTGATATCGGTATCCAAATTTTGGATAAGAAAGTCATCAAACAATAATGTTCAAGGAAATTATTGGTAATTAAAAGTAAACTCAGGGAGTGTACATTTAAATATATGCAACGAAAATTCATCAATATGAAAATTGTAAAGAGAGAAAATGGTACTTTTCAAAACCCACAAATATTTAAAATAAATACATCTAAAGGTGAGTTCATACGAGGACCCTTTCAGTAAAAGAACAAAATACGGAAAAATAAATGTTACAAGTCTACTAAACTTTTTTCTAAATATTTTCTATTTCTAAATTCTAACTTTTTTATTTATGGTTATCTCGATTGGGGATCAATATTCAAAAAGTTCACCAAAAATTCGATTTGATGTTGCCAATTTGAATAATCTTTTTGCTTTATCTCGTAAATGAATGATAGTATGGATAAACATTATTTAACTTTTCAATCTAGATTTTAGTATAGAATAATAGCTGTATAACATTTTTTTATTAATAAAAAATAACATGTAAACATAAATTCGTATTATTATAAATTCTATTACTGTTAATTCTCAAATATTAACAATGATAAGAATAGTAGTAGAATACTGAATATTACTGAATAAAAGGTTGCAACAGACAAAAAAGCTATTTAGCTAATGAATATACAACAAATCAAAATTATATATTTGTAAAAACTTAATAAAAATGTTTAAATAATGGAATTTGTGACTTGATCTAAAATGTAAGCTATAGCTACTACTAATATGTATTTATTGCAGTTTCTATTTCAAAGAATTTGCAATAACAAAAAGTCCACGTTTTATACAATACACAAAGTAAACACAACTTCTTAAACAAAAGGTAGAAAAATTCCTCATTAGGAGAACGTTTCCAAATCATTTACTAATTTAATAAAGTATTTGAAATTTGAGATTAACTATAAACATTCGTCTAATATGTAAAATAATTAATAACTGCACTTTTCTTCAAAGAAAAACAGTGTGCTTGTTCTTTATTAAAGCGACTGTGTCAAAATTTGTTTTTTTTTCAGTATTATTATTTAATCGTATTAGTACAAACGCGGCATATTCCTTTGTACTGTTATTAAAAATTAGTAAATAAAAATAGAACTTGAAATCGAGACGCCGAAACCGATCTCTTCGTAGGTACCTGTTATGGGATCATGTCAAGTATTTATGTAGAGATGTAGTAAAATAGACAAACTGCCCGATCCAGATATGAACTTGACTAGTCGACACGACGCGGGTTCGACTATAAATCAGCAGGATCACACTTAGAGGTGCTGGCCAGTTACATGGCGCCTTCAGGAATTTGGTTCGATTTCATCGTTCGATCTTGATCTAAAACCTTACAAGGGCAAATACCATACGACTATGATACTTAGTTTGCATTAAATCACACATTTATACTAGATATACATACAAGTTGCATGTTTATAGCTGAAACTTATAAACGCCAGGGTGCTACAAGTTTCTAGCATATTTTATTAAAAAATCGATTTCTTTTTCTTTTCAAACTTTAATTTTTGTTTATATTTTTAAACACAATGGAATTTTGAATTAATTTACATTATTTATAAATCTATCTAAATAGAGAAAAAGAATTTACAAAATTAAAATGGTTTTTAAAGGCAGTGAAAGAATAAGTAGACGCTAATAAAAATTCGAAAAATTCCTGCTTTATCTAGTAGTGATATCGTTTACGGTTGGTGGCCAAACTACCCTAATTAGATTAAGGTTGTCACAGTTTAAAGAAATAATTGACTGGTTTTAGTTCGAGTGGTCACGAGAGCAAACCAGACCCTGAAGATAAGACGATGCACCTTTTATAAAAAGGACTTGCCATGAAAATTAAGACGTTTAGATAATGTTTGACATTACTAGATATACTACAAACTTATAATACAGCACATTTTTAAGCAATCAGTTTTAGTGGTTGTAACTTTAATATGAACGATAACGAAAACTTAAGTTGAGTGTATTTAAGTTGGCAATACCAGTTAAAAAGCGGTAACAATATAAATGAAATGTATGTATTAAAAATAATAAGTAAAATAAGAAGTACATTACATACGGGGCACATACAATTCTCAAGGTAAGCGAAATATGAAACACAACATTGCAAAATAATAAATTGTTGAAAGCTTTTTGTTAATATTTAATCGCCTTGCTACCTATTCGCTATGTGCATGGCGACTCGTCGCGACCTCTGGTCGTAGACTGAGAAATAAGGACGGAAACCATAACATTGGCGTTTATAGACGGATATCGAAAGTGTGAAATAAATCAACTATAAAGACTATTTTTTGTTTACTTTCTACATGAGCGTGTACAGTATTTATTTTTATGCGATTGAGAAGAATAAGCATGTAAGTAAATTGTATTTAATATACATATTTTCATGTTATTATTTGACTTTTTGACGTTATATCCATATACGCACATTTGAAAATTCAATAAATGGTAAAAAATGATATAAACTTGCACTTGCTATTTGAACCATTATTTTTGCAATTCACTACGCAACAAGTATTCCCACCCATTATATTTGCAAAGTTTACTGAAATCGTCCGTCGTTATTGCTCTATTGCTCCACCTAGCGCGCTTCGGGCGATTATCCCATCCCCTCCAAGCCGACGCACATAGCGAATATACTAGAACTAGTTTCACGTTTCA
Organism: Agrypnus murinus; assembly: GCA_929113105.1. NCBI lineage: Eukaryota > Metazoa > Arthropoda > Insecta > Coleoptera > Elateridae > Agrypnus > Agrypnus murinus. The sequence goes on from OV816025.1 coordinate 199,501,448, forward strand.
TTTGCTTCTGACTTTTATTCTATAACCGTAGGACTGCTCTTTGAAAGCTCTGATTATTTGATACAATGAACTTATTTTTTGGGATAATAAATTAATTTGTAGGTATTATATTACGTTAAGTACTTAGATTCAGTAAAAACTATAAATGCACAGGAAAATAATAAAAGTGTTGTAATAGTTATTTACTTGGCAAGCTTTGTAAATTAATATTTACGGGCGAGCTGGAAAGTCTGTAGGGCGAGCACCGAGGAACGAGCCTCCATAATCCTGTGAGCCCAGTAAAGATTAATTACAAAGCGCGCAACGTACAAAGTTCTATTTCCACCTTCACACAGCGTTTATTTTATTAATGTATTATATATTTTTTATAAAAAGACATTTTGTAATCAAATGAAGTAGGACAATTTATAGATAGACATAACAACAAATTAGTTTCTATTAGCTTTTTTGTTTTTTCTTTATTTATTTCTTTATTTATCATGGCACCGATTACTATGATCATTTGGCCGAGCCCACTAGAATCCCGAATCTGGGGGAATTCCACCCCAGTAGGGATTTTTATCGTGCCAAGCATCGCATTAACATGGGACCTACAGTTTTACTTCCTATATGATAAGAAAGCATGCTTTTAATTTTTCTCCACTATGAAAAATTACCAGCTTCGGTCGGAGCTTTTTGTTGATGAGCACTGTAAAAGTCTCTTTTAGGGGTCCGTAAACAATTACAAGGTTATGGCTGTAACTATTCATTCACTTTATGTATTATTGAGTTGGTAAAAGATATCTTTACACGTCCAGCAATATTGTTTTCGAATGTCGCGAGGCTTGGAAACTTTACCAACGAAACATGTATACTATTTTATTCACAATCATTAGACTTAAATAATCAAGTAAGTTTACATGATCATTTTAAAATACGCCGCCATATTGGGGCAAAAGAAGCAGGAAATTGTTCATTTTTGTATCTGTATTGCATTTAATTAAATCCACGTTTACTTTAAAAGGTTTTTCTTATTCTGAAAGATCAATCCTCTAATATCTCAAATACGTAAAACGTGGTTTTAATTTGTCCATTATTAAAAATAACTCTGCCCCAATATGGCGGCGTTTTGCGGTATTCTATTCGACCGGAGCGCCCTAGGTGACTAGATGTAGTGACTCTAATAATAAACACGGCCTACTAGATTAATATAAGCTTCGCTTATATACGGCCGTCTCATTTCCAGTTTTTTCATTGTTGAAATTAGGATCCAAAAATTACAGATTCGTACGTTAAGTAGCGCCCACTGACGGTCATTTTGCAACAAAGTTGGTTTGTAGTCAGACTGCAGTCATTAATTTTTAGGTTATACGTCATGTCAGTAATTGTCATTTACTATTGTGTACTAAATACTTCATTAATTTATTGGTATTTGTACATACAGATTTGAATATAATGAACATAAATATGCCAAAAATACGTTACAGTAGGAACTAGGAACACAAAATATCCTACATACTATAATAAAATTTAGAAAATTTTATTGACCTAACGCAATGTTTACTAATGCCTCAATTCTTAGACTAGAAACATTTAATAACTACATGATAGCCACAGTATAAGTAAGTACAATTTCATATTTCGCAAATTGGAAATGCTCTTTTGGGTTTTGTAGCACTTGAATTACCACAGCATCACACATCATATGATATAAACACATAATGTCAATGCACGATCTACGAACTAAAGCTATGATTAGAAGTATTAGAAGTAGGTATTCAGGGAATGATGAATTCTCACTGTGACAGTCATTACTAAAAATAAATATTTTTTAGGCATAAGAGCTGATGAAATCTACTTGAATTTTAAGACCAATCGTTTCAGTAAAATAAATATAAAACTGACAAAATTTGTCTCGTAAGGCATTACCTTTATATAGAACTTGGTTTATATGATGTAAATCAAAAGCGATATCGGAGAAAATATTTAAAAATTTTGAAGGGCGGTTAAGAATCTAGGATAACGATAATTAAATAACGATATTCGTGTCACGTCTTAACAGATTTTATAGTAAGAAAGTAGAGGAAGTGTTCCAGGAAGAAGATGGAGTTTGAAACTTTTCTTAACTAACTGAATGCATGATCTAAACGGTACAGAATCAAGTCAATACTATTAAACTTCTACACACATTAAAAACAGACGTATACAGGCTTTTGAGATGTGGTGCTATAGAGAAATGCTAAGGCGAGATAGATTGACCGAATATCGAGCAATGAAATACTAGAAAAAGTACAAGAATAACGATAGTTAATGAAAAAGACCATGAGAAGCAGAGATAGATTAATATAATATTAAGACATTCGGGTATTACCTAAAAATAATAATAGAAAGCATGATCGAAGGAAAGAACACCCTAGCTAGACCTAGACTGCAATTTATACTTCAAATAAAAGAAGACTTAGGCTGCTCCAGCTATAGAGAATTGACTATAGAGAAAAGACTGACAGCATACCGGAAAAAAATACCATAAAAATAGGTGTATTTTTTAAGTGGTTGTTAAAGAATGTTTTTTAGTTTTAATGTAACTTTTTTTTAATACTAGTTTACCAATTTTATTTGGGGACTGGCAGCCTTTTTTATAAAAATAAGACATCGAAAGAATAATAAATAAAATTTTAATGTAACGTTTTGTAAAGTAATATAATGTACCTATTGTTTTTAATGCATAATCTAATAATATTTGATCGTTGTTAATAAATTTCTTATTAGTAATTACTGTTAATATTCGAGTAAACATTCTTTAATCGGAGACAGTTTGACAGAATTGACATAAAGTATAACCTAAAAATTAACGACTGAGCTCTGACTTAAAATATCTGTATTGTAAAGTTACCGCCAGTGGGCGCCATTTAACGTACGAATCTGTAATAACTTTCAACAATGAAAAAACTGGAAATGAGACGGCCGTATATAAGCGAAGCTTATATGAATCTAGTAGGCCGTGATAATAAATCACAATCGGCGTCATCTATCGACTACAAGAAGTAATTAAGTACGATTCTTTTGTTAGCCGTTAGATGGCAATGTATGCTCTCAGTATTTATTTTGCTTATGTCCGCAGTATAATTGCTTGTGCTAGTGTGGTTTGGAATCCGCAGTATTGCATTTATATCAATACATTAGAATCAATACAGAAAAGATTTATATCCTATATCAACAAGAAATTCCATATGCCCGCTATTAATTACAACGAATCATGCGTAGAATTCGGTCTGCTGCCTTTGAATATATCCAGAGAAATGTATGATGTACTTTTTCTTTTTAAATTGATTACCGGCTTGTTAGACTGCCCAAATATTTTAGAACAGATACATTTCAAGTTCCTGTAAGTGTAACTAGAAATGATCATCTTTTCATACCTTCTTTTTCAAGAACTAATGCTTTTTATAATTCGCCTCTTATTCGTATAGTACGAACCTATAACCAAAAGTACTTATACCTCATTAGATCTTTTTTCAACTTCTTTAATCAGATTTAAAAAGAACTTGAAAGCAATGTATCACACCTGAAACTTGCGTTTCACATATCACGTTATATTTCATTTCGTTTATTTGCATTACTTGTATTTACTATTAACATCTTAATGTTACGTAGATATTATTATTATAATTTTCTTTTTAATACGGGCTTTTTCCCGAGGTTTTTTATTATCATTATTAAAATACACAGAATTATTTATATATTTTTTTAATTTTAATTTATCAATGTAGTTATTAGTTACAAGCAGTATACTAATTATAATTATTACTTAAGTTTATATATACAAATATGTAGAGCTACCATTACCAACACTTTTTTTTCTTTATTATTGGGTTTTATGTTTGCGTTATTCATTTTGTTTTATTTTCTATTGCAAAAGAAGTATTGTTTTTTGGGATTCTTTTCTGTTTATACTTTTATTACTAAATAAATAAATAAATAAATAAAACTAATATTAAATTAAAAAAACATTTTTAGCGTTAAATCCTACATTTAAATCGAAACATCTTGTTTTACCTTATTTAAAAGTAAAAGTTGGCTAAGACTTTTCTGGTCAGTTTTACATACCCCAATTTCTAGTCATCGCTACGTACCAGAAGCTACTGGTGGAACTATTAAGTTTTTGCCGTTAGTCACAAGCACGTAATTGCTACGGTTTAATTACGTACCTGGAACCAAAATGGGGAACAACTCTTGCGTAGCAGCAATTTCTCTGGAACTTGTCCTTGCTTCGGTTACGTTTAAGCTACGTAGCAGGAACGTGGCGGCGTAGTAATTGCTACTTTCGTGGAACTTCTTTTCTCTTTGACACATTGTGTCGCGTGGTTGCCTCTCTCTTACTCTTGCAACTTAACAACTATTCTATCATTTTCTATACCAATTCTGCGATCGTGTCATTTTTATTTGTAATACATACTTAATAATAAAAAGAGAGATGAAATGTTTGATTATTCTGTCATTCCAGTATACCAAAATTATAAACCATTGCAACTTTTCTGTTAAATGTGATGATGATAAGTCGAAAAATAACAACGAGCATTCTTTAAATATATTTTTTAATAAAAATATGTCTTGTACCGTTCCACATACTTTAAAAGTTACTCACAAGTAATTAAACTACATAGTTCCAATAAATAGTGTAAACAACTACATAATTATTAAAACATTCTGAATTGAAGTAGTTAAACCTATAAATTTAGTTGTAGTTATGTAACATCTACTCAATCAAGGTTCCGATCTCAGTTACTGCTACTTAGATGCTGCTTGGGGCATGTAATGGAAATTGTTAACCACTTTGTTGTTGCTATACCGATAGCTTACATTGGCATAAATATACATATTGCAATAGAGTTGTGAAAAAAAATAAATGGGCAGTAACAAAAACAAACGGTCAGCAAGAATAATAATTTTTCAACAAAAATAATGTACATATGATTAGTACACAAATGACAAATGGTCAGTAAAATAATGCTTGTTCAGTAATAGTTATTTACATTGTAAGACCGTTACTTAAAACTTTACGTGCGAGCACGTAGGATTTGTGTAACGGTCGAGCATTGTGCAAAGTTTTATGGTATACTGATTCGTAAATCTTTAATAAACAATTTTTTCATTTACTGAAGCAGTATAGCACAATACTTAAGATAATAATATATATATATAAACGTTTTAAATAAATATGTATGTTGCTATGGTATTGATGATAACGAGCCCGTAATAATTCTTACGGGCTTTATAACGACTTTATAATCTTTACCCATAGAAACAGAGCTCAATAAACAAATGTTTACAAGTCAGTATACCATAAAAATAGTAAATGACCACTTATCAGTGTAAAAATAAGATACAGCGAGTAAAATAATAAATTTTCATTAAAACAATAACAAACTATCCCCGAATGGTTAATGTGTATAACTGTGTGGAGAATATAGAGATTGGTTTAAATAGACGGAAGACTAGGGAAAAACTGATAGCCAACGCAATTTGTATTCGACACAAACTTATAATCTACATAATTCTATACTAAAATACAAGATTTATAGAATCTGCCCCTGTCAGTTACACAGCAAACCATGGTTAGATCCAGCATGAACCGTCTAATGGAGGCGTCTTCTCGTGAGGGGGCGTGATAAATCTTTCTGTCAATATGTTTGAATCTTTATAGGAGTAGATAGGAGTAAGTCCGGCAACCAAGCCAACTTTATGATTGGACTCAACATGTGCCACAGAGGAAAAACCTTTTTTTATTATAATTTAAATCAGTTCAGCATTGATTTAGCTATACATGATTCAGTTGTAAATCACAATTATTAACTTATACTAACATTGTGAGGATTAGATTTCTCGTATATTAGATTGTACATTTAAATTAATTTAATACGTGTAGTTATGCTTGTTAGTAAGGATTGTGTATTTATTGTAATAAGTCTTGTGGGAGTCTTCGGTGGTTACCTTTTTGGCCGAGGTTATACGTCACTGCACTAGTGCACTCATTAATAGTATCAAAAATTTAGTACATACACAGTTTATTTATGTGATCTAGTAACAGCGGTAAATTAAGTTCTTTGTGTATTTGCTCGTTCCGCACAAACCATGGCACGACTAACTTTGTTTTGCAGAACTTGTAGTTTTCTGTGGTGTGTCTTTGATGTATTCCTCCATTCAGGGCATGCATATGTAAAGATGTGTCTTAGTATTGCTTTATAGATTAACACAATGCACTCAATACGCAGATGCGATTTTCTTTTTATCAGCGGGTACAGCATACCCAGCTTGGCGTAACACTCACTTAGTTTTTTGTTCACATGAAAATCCCATCCAAGTCTGGTATCTAAGTAGACACCTAAGTACTTAATTGCTGAATCCTTGCTGTTCCACTCGATCTTGGTTTGGTTTAATCTTATAATAGGTAAGTTCTGGATTTGTTTCAGAGTAAAGACTTTTACCTGAGTTTTTGTTGCGTTAATTCTGATTTTCCAGTTGTCAAACCATTTGCACATCTCGTCTTAAGCACTTTGTAAGTGATTAACCGCTGTTTGGAGGTTTACGCTTTCGGTTAAGACAGCGGTATCATCCGCGAACATAGAGAGGGGAAAAGACTAAGAGTAGTTATATTTTTATTTAATTATATTAAAACTCTACTGAGAGTTCCGATGGATCTTCATCAAGATTTGAACATGCTCTTCAAATGTTTATTTCTCGACTTTACAATCCAGCTAGTTTTTGCGATCTTGCCCTAATAGCATCTTAAGTTGAAAATTGCCTTTTCTTTCTTCGAATAAATGGAAGTATTTCACAGTTCGACTCGTGCAGGAATTCAATTACATCACTGTAACCCCTGTTAACGATAAAAATATCTCTAATCTCTGCCTACTGTCTTAGGATCATTAGAAGAATTATTAGAATATTGGAGTCGTTATTTCTAACATACAAAAAATAAGGTCCGTGAACATATATTTTATAATACTCATTGGGAGCCACCGTCAAACCAACCTTGAATAGGATGTATTTTTTGGGAGTTGAATAAGACTGCAGTAGGTCGGCGTATAGTACAACCTGGGTATATACGGAGTCGAATTGTAAAGTCTATTTGAAATGATTTCGGTCTTGAACTTTTTCTGTATCGAAGTATATGTGTCTTGTTAGGAATCTTTGAATAAGACTTTTTGAAAGTTGAAGTAACCATTGACACATCTCGAAGAATAATTAAAAATTGCTTGTATGAAGTCATCAGAGAGAACTTGTCGGAATTTAATCAGAAACGTCAGAAGTTGTTTTTTGTGATACACCTTCAATTTCAGTTTTTTCTGTAGTTTTAGAGCCATCTGCTAGAGCCACATGTTAAAGTTTGTCGGAACTCAAAATACGTATAGGTACTTTAAGTGATGTTCTTCATCAACCTGATAACTTATCGACTATATTTATCTAAAATACATTAACTGCAATAACTATTATTGGAAGCAAATTGAATAACATTCCTTGGCATTTATAAGATGCCTTAAAATTAATTTTGAATTATATTTATTACAGAATAATTACTTTTAAGGAAGTGTGGTGGGATAGTCTGAGCCAAAAGTTATGAAGCTTTGCTATTTGACAAACAGAAATAATTACACAATTTTTGCTTCAAATAATGGCTCAAACGATACCAAACGATACTAGTTTTATTAGAATGCATGTGACAGCAGTTTAATTATTATTTATATATGTTTTTAATTAATTATTAGTGTTTTTAAAGTCAGAGATTAACTTTTGACTGTCTAGTCCAAACTTAATAACGTGAAAAGCTAACGAAAAAACAATTCTTCTAACCAGAAACTTCATTCAAGCTTACTTTTTTATTAGTAAAAATAAAATAATATTGCTATGTAAACCCCAATAATAAACAAATGTCTCTAGAATACAAATAAATTATACGCTTCTAGAGTAGTGGAAAAGTGACAGCGTTGTCTTAAATTGGCACCAGTGTCCAGTATTTAATTTGTTGTTCTGATGAAAACAAATTAATGCACTAAATGACGTTGACTCAAGTTTAAAAAAAAATGTTCGAATTATGTATCTTTTTATTTAATACAACTAATTTTGTTTTCGAGATGTAAATTACAAGCGGCCAGAGGTGCTGCATGTAGCTATACAAAGCATTTAAGTTTTCCGCTCGTTGTCGCAATGCGGCGTTGTTACTTTGCGAGCTATATCAAGCGTTCAATCGAAAAATTCTTCGTATTAATTTTTCTTTTGCAAAACTACCTTCGTAACAAATTTGAAATTTTAACCGCACAATCTTACAACGCTTTTACGTAAAATGTTTTGGTGTCAAATTTTTTCATCATTTTTATAAAGTTATCATAATAAATGTATCAACATAATACCAGTTTGCATAAGATCGCGTGTTATTTTTAAATGCAATTTATGCATAAACATATACATACTTCCAAAACATTAAATATTTTTCAGAAAATAATTTTGTAACTGTGACAATTTATCTAATTCATATGGAAAAATTGTCACTTTACTGATAGTCAACTCAGGTATCTCAGAGGCAGAGATGCCGCCTTGATAGCGGAAGGTCCTGGGTTCGATTCCCAGATGGGGTGATAAATTCTTCGCTATGAATTTGCATTCTAAGTATAATTTAAAGTTATTATTAGTACTATGGGACTTATAATTGCTATATATTGCGATGAAATCCAACAATAATGAAAAATTAAAAATTACACAGTAAATTTCGTTTACCCTTTTAAGCTGACTCAGGTTTATATTAATAGAGCATGAGATAAAAATATTTTATTCAACTTTAATAATTCATGTACCTGGAACGAGACTTACTACCAAAGCATTTGGACTTCTGCAGCGAAACAACAGGAACATAAACTTTGTATGAAGATAAGAACAATGGATACTTGTATGAACATCAAATAAAAACATGAATAAATTCAAACACTGATTTTTATTTTTATTGTGGTTAAAACGAAAATCAAAATCCAAAATAAACACACAACACAAGTGTTTAACCAAAGAAATTCAAAATTAGGAAAATCTTCCTAGAGTTTGCTCAAATGTTTTAGGTCTTAGTTACAACCTGCCAATGGGGGTTGAAACTGGTATCCACTTCAACAAACTTTATCAGTCAATAAAATAATTATTTACAAGTATTAAATGAATTTATTAAACTAAATTGAATTATCTTTGATAATGAACAAATTCAAAATTGTTTAATCGTTATATCTTTGTTGATAGTCGACGTGAAGACTGTCGATATCGTCATGACCCGTTCTACAGGAACCAGAGCATAAAACCTGTTCTGGGACAGAACAGACTTGAAGAGGGGGGCAGTGTAACAAGAGAGAAAAGGAACGAACCTCTTTTCGAGCGACAGGTGGTGTGTTCTGCCGCCTTCGAGAGAATGACGCATCGCACAAGCATGTAAATCAGACGCGGTTTATTCTAGCATTTTCTAGAATACATAGAAGGTTCCAGCGATTTCTGGTGCGTTTATATGAGGATATAAAAGCGGATTGCGGATAAAAGAGAGTCAGTCAACTGGAAGTCATTAACTGTGTATTACAAAATAAATAGTGAATATAAATGTTGTATTAGAAATCCATAGTCTGTAAATAATAGTTTTTAATGGTTTATAATCATAGCGTTAATTTATAGTGTATTCATTAGTGTATAGAAATAAATATTTGTTTGTGAATAGACGATTTAAACAGCACTTGTATTATTATTTTGAAAAAGAACGTTACAATATGGTTATAACTTAACCTTACTTTATCTTTTTAGAAAATGTTATACGAGTCGACGTGGACTTTTCAAATACGTTTTGTCGACTGAATTTGTTAGTTTTTCTTGGCCTTTTTATATGTTCTACAGAAAACAATTGATAAACCATCAAATTTCTACAAATAAAAACGAATCGCCAAATTCTTGATGTCACAAACGAAAAACATGTGTTCATAATTAGCACTAAACTTAAATCTAAAAAGACAGAAATGTAGCTGGTAAAATAACGATTAAAACAACATACGCACTTATAGTCTAAAATCAAATTAACTGAGAAAATTAACAAAAACAATTAACGATGAAAACTTCATTAAAAATCAAATTACAATAGAAACACATTATCTCCAGCTATATCTTTACAAGAAATGAACACATAACTACACTAGGTAACTCATACATATACAATTTACATAGGAAAATATTTACAATAAAAGAAAAACTCAAATGAAAAATCTATTTACACGTTTTAGGAGTTCAACGATGCTATACAAGATCCTACACAAATATCAACATAAATTAAATCAAATTATACTCAAACTTGTCCAGCATACAGTCCTCCAAGTGCTTGTGTTCAACAACGGTGAAAAATGTTCTATTAAAATCAAAATTTGAAAAACCTCCAACATATCCAAAACAGCTGATTTTCCTTAATAATTATACAAATCCTTTAATTACAGGAATTAGTAACTTAAATATACTATTATAGACATCATAATAATGACCTATTTTTTATATTTCCAGTGAAATACAATCCTGAAACTGGTTCAGCTTACTAGGATAATGAAAATACTATCTGCGGTCCCATCATCGGGACATCAAATTTAAGAAAAATTAATAAAAATCTTCTAAAGAAATGGACAAGCTATCCTAAACGTATAACATGGGTTACATAGTACATGATGTTTTAGCACTAAACAATTCAATTAAATGATATTCCTTTTTATAAAATATCCTTTTTAATAAAATTAGGTTAAATATGATTCACACCTATTATGGTCCTATTTTTACTATTTTTATTTGATAAAACTATCTATAATCAAGCATGTAGTCTTTAGCATGAATAAAACTACTGTCCTAGGATGTACATCCTTTCATTTGTTGCATGAATAATTATATAAATGCTATCTAGCTAAACCCGATACCTATCGTAGCCTATTAATTATTTTTAAGATGTCGTAAACTACTGAAATTTTCAAACAGATGATCCATATCATCGCAATATACTATATAGTATAAAGATTACAATGGAAACAAAAGTGAAAAATCTACTAGACGAATGAAGACTGTCCTAACTTATTCCAATATTAATTGAGCACATTACATGAAATACTAATAGCCAATATTCCATCAATGAGATTCCAATCCACGAGAACATATTAATTACTAAAGTCAGTATATTTAGTGTTAGCAAAGGCTGAAAATTTGTTTGTATATTTTACAATATATTATAATTTGCTGCAATAAGTGAGGGTTTTGCACTTCTTGCTTCTTGTGCAAATTTTGATTGTCACTTCAACAAAATAAATCTAGTACTCCCAGCAAATAAATCTGTTTCTTTAGCCACGATGGTTACAGAAAAAATAATTGGTATATGCAAATGATACATTTGGTGAGGCTATATTGACACGAAATATTTGCTGCAGTTATTATTCGTATTTTGTCACTAATAGGGCATATTTTTTTAGTGTCCGAGAATAGCGAATAAGTTAAAAATGATTAGTTGTTAGTGCCTAAATAATAATCACTGCCCAACAAACAAAAAACTTTTTTCTGCTGACTTTGATCTGACACTTGATTTTAACTAGAATTGGTACGCTAATGCCAAATATAAATCCTGTTTTTCCCCATCACGTCAGGTTTTTTTTCTACGGCGTTTCTTGTTTGCCGAATCCAAAATTCTTGAAAATCGTTAACTAAATGCAGCAAATTCTTAATTGTTTACGGAATTCTTAGACATTCCAAATGCATTTAGTCATTAGCATAATATACACTTGTACCTCATAATATTTAAGTACTTAATTAGATAATTAAGTAATAAACAATTGTAAAGTAATCAAGTCTACTAAGCTAGTCCTCCTCGTCAACATCTTAGGGTTTAATGAGATTTTATTAGAAAGTATTGATCACTTAGAACTATTTAAAAGTAAGCAAGGGTGATAAGAAAATGCTAGTTACATGTTAGTTGTTAGTGAAGAAACTGCATCATGTCTACTACTCGAAGATGTGTAAATAGTGCCGATTCTTTCTGCTACATTTGTGGCAGCTTCACCGTTCCCAGTCAAAGGCCAAATATTAGTGTTTTCGTTAAGAAAATCTATTTGGCTTATTTTGATGTAAAACTTGCTGATCAAGATAAGTCATGGGCTCCACATAAAGTGTGTAAATCATGTGTAGAAAATTTGCGGCAATGGAGCAAAGGAAAAGTCAGAAATTAGCTTTTGGCGTTCCAATGATATGGCGTGAACCGAAAAACCACGTAGATGATTGTTACTTTTGTGTAACTCAGACCTCCGGTTATAATACCAAGAATAAGAATAAAATTGTATATCCGAATATTGACTCCGCGATTCGACCAGTACCTCATTCCGATGAAATACCTGTGCCAGTTTATAAAGAGCTTCCTCCACTTGAGCACTCGGATGCTGAATACATGTCAGATGTTATTGAAGAGCAAGATGATTCAGATGTAGAGATATAGTTTCTAATTATGAACCACAACGCTTTACTCAAGCAGAATTAAATGATTTAGTAAGGGATTTGGGCCTATCAAAGGAATCATCGGAACTGCTAGCTTCAGGATTAAATGAAAAGAACTTATTCAAGCAAGGTACGAAGATAACTTTTTATCGTAAAAGGGAAAGTGATCTTAAGCAATATTTTAAACAATAGTGTGAATTTGTTTATTAACAATGTGCCAGATTTGCTAACTCAAATGGGCGTTGTACAATATGACCCAAGTGAGTGGCGTTTGTTTATCGACAGTTCCAGCAGAAGCCTCAAGTGTGTTCTACTACACAACGGGAATGTTTTCGGTTCAATTCCTATTGGATATTCCGTTCAATTAAAGGAAACGTATGACGACATTGATAAGGTGATAGATTTACTAAAATATACAGACCATAACTGGGTCATCTGTGTGGATCTCAAAATGGTAAACTTCTTACTTGGTTTTCAAAGAGGATATACAAAATTTCCTTGCTTTCTGTGCCTCTGGGATAGTCGAGATAGAAACCAACACTGGATTCAGAAACATTGGTCTCCTACAACATCCTTAGTTGTTGGAGAGAAGAATATTATAAGTCAACCTTTAGTCGACAGAGAAAAAGTAATTTTTCCACCTCTTCACATCAAACTGGGTCTTATGAAGCAATATGTTAAAGCACTAGATTTGCAAAGTGACTGTTTCCAGTACATATGTGAAAAGTTTCCACGACTCAGTTACGAGAAAATCAAAGCTGGGGTATTTGATGGACCTCAAATTAGAACTTTAATGAAAGATCCAAATTTCATCAACTCTATGAACGAAGCAGAAAAAGAAGCCTGGACTGCATTCACGATGGTCGCGAACAATTTTCTTGGAAACAAAAAAGCATCCAATTATAAAGAGCTAGTGCAATCAATGCTTGAAAAATTTTACCGCCTAGGTTGTAACATGAGCATAAAGCTTCATTTCCGTCATAGCCATCTTGATAGGTTTCCCGAAAATTTAGGTGCTGTAAGGGATGAGCAAGGCGAGAGATTTCATCAAGATTTAAAAACCATGGAAACTCGGTACCAAGGACGATGAGATTCTCATATGATGGCCGACTACTGTGGGAGTGTTCAAAGGGACTGCCAAACCAAAATGCACAGCAGAAAGTGCTACAAACGAAAATTTATTCTCTGACTGTTGTTTCTTTATTACTAACACTTTTGTAGTTTTTTGAATGATCATTGTGTAAATATTGTTCCTAAATAAATAAATGAATTATTATAATTTTATATTTTGTTTATATCGTATAAGTTCTTAAGTTACAACTTGTCCGCATTTGCAATTCTTCAAAGAGTATAAAATGATATAGAATTAAATTTTGACGTGATACGCAAAAACCAATATGATTTTCGGATTCAGCACACCCAAATTAGTAAAGAACAAGTCTCATATGCAAGTCAGCAAAAAATGTGTTCGCCAGTGACTCAATCAGCGTGAGGATATACAATTTACAATTTAATATTCCCGCTTGCAAAATTTTCATATATAATATCACAAGTGGTCTAATTTTTTCCAACAAAATTTGTCATTTCAGATATGAGTAGCTTTCGCAACGAAAACTATACGAGTTGACGCAGGAGACGAGTGTAATTTTCCAAAAGCAAAAGCTACGAATGTCTTAAATGATAAATTTTGCAAGAAAAAATTAGACCACGAGTTGTATTCGGCTTGACAATCCATCGAGCAAATTTTTATTTAGCGTGTGTAGTTAATATTATTTAATTAAATTTCATTTTGACATAAATTTTTTCACTAAGAAAAAACCTCTAGTGGTTTTTTCACTATAAAACTAATTTCATTGGTCCCATTTTGAAAAATTCTGCAATTTGATTGGTTAAAAATTTTCGAGTTGGATTGTCATATTTATAAAAATTTTAAAAATACATATTTAAATAAAAATTGTAGCTTCAAATATGTAATAATTTAAACATTAAAAAAAATCTAGCAGGTTACTAAAGCAATAAATTTATTATTCATAATTTATTTATTCAATAGTGCTTAATGCAAGTACTAATTGGGTAGAGCCAACTAGACTTTAAAAGAGTGTTCTTAATTATTATATGAATTATTTATTAGGAATTATTTGTTTCTATTTTTCAATTGCAAGGTGCACTTGCGTATATTGGATGACAATAATTGCAATTAAACACGTTTACGTTTAACGAATAAAAAACATATCAATAGAGTATAAAATGAGATGAATAATTTCAGTAACTAACTTACTTAATTAGGTAGTAGTTGTGTTCAAATCAGGCTAATAAGTTGCCCCTTTACTGTTAATGAATATTATGTACGCACTATGTTAACTGCCATTCTCGTATTACTCTGTGCATACTTATTCTCGTTTATACTTTCGGAAATCAATACATAATACTTATATCTGATAAGTTACATTAAGATGTATTTGTGTAAAACTATTGATTTCACGCATTGTTCTACAAAATTTATAGTAGTCCTTATTTCTGAACCATAAACCAGAAACCAGACTTTTAAATAGTTAAGGATACCTGACTGATCGCTAATCGAAATAACTAGCGTGAGAATACTCGTGACAAGGTGGTCACTAGCATTTTATCATTCCAGAGCAACCGATTACAGAAAGAAACCACAGAAATAAAGTTTGGAATTCAAGACCTTCAAGCACTAAAATTAAATCGAAATCGAAGAACAAATCAAGTGCACATATACAAAAATTACAATTTTTAAGTTAAGAAAGTAATAAGCACATAAAATGGACTTATAAAATGGGATATAGCAGTAATTATTGCTGAATGCACTTATTAATAATGACTTCCCAGATGTAAAGTTAAAGCTATTTATTATCAGTTATTAACAATTTTACAGAGTTGCTATAAATATGTAATATGAATATACAGTTATTGTATGAATAAGATCTTGAAATTTTAATTACTTATATTTTTAAAAAAGAATGCACAAAAACGATTCACTTAATGTTACTACGGCATATCTCAATATCTATAGAAAATAGAACGGAAATTCCTTGCAAGTTGCATCTTTTTTATGAGAATATGGATCGTATGTTTATTTAGGTATAACACATAGGTATTCAGTTACCTATGTTTATTAAATTTGCTGAATGGTAATGAAGCAAACATGAGTTTCAGGTCATTAATTTAGTTGTAAACATTACCCACAATTTACATAAAAGTTTTTTGAAATGAATCTTACTCATATTAAGTCATCATTAAAACTTAAATCTTCATCAAAACTTTTTAGGAGTAAGTTTTCTCGACACACACTGTGATGTTTCTGTGCTGTAGTTTATTAGAATACAAATTCAAATTTTTATTAGTAAAGTATACTAGTGCACCATCCTGTTGGAAGTATTCGATTTGCAGTTCTGAAGGATTCAGGTAATGATTCCGAAGCCAAATGAATAAATAGCATGGAAATGGTAAAACTTTCGTTGTAAAGTTGTAATCATGTTCTTTTTTCCCCTCTTGATTTAGATGTAGAGATAATAGACCGGATCCTGACTCGTTCCTAGACTCAAATGTAGTAAATCACAAATATTGATTTGTGAAATGTAAAATGTAAATTGTGCAAATATTGATTTTGATAATTGATTGATTAGCAATATTAACTT
The DNA here is from genome assembly GCA_929113105.1 of Agrypnus murinus. Classification (NCBI taxonomy): domain Eukaryota; kingdom Metazoa; phylum Arthropoda; class Insecta; order Coleoptera; family Elateridae; genus Agrypnus; species Agrypnus murinus. The sequence continues at coordinate 199,517,608 of OV816025.1, forward strand.
TTATTGGTAACGTTTAAATACATTGAGTTTAATGGCGCCCAGAACAGTAGCGTAGCGTGTATGCGTAGGCTGCAGCAACGCAACTCAAGTCGCTGTTTCCCTATAATATTTGCTGATGGGAATAATAGAGATATGGGGGTTTCTCCCGAAATCCACAATTTGTATGTGAAAAATTCTCAGAAAAGAAAAATGTTGAAATCTGTTTTTCTAAGAAATAGTATGAGTAATTGATTGTATATAACACATACTGTTGATTAGTAGAGCTTAATCTGGACATTTTCGACCTTACAGTGTTAAAATCCACGTAAATGATCCAAATAACATGCAAATGACAGAAACGATTATATTTAATAAAAAAACTGAACTTTAATATTATAATAAAAAGGTATTTCTAACAGGATAATGCTTAATAATGGCTTAGTAATGGATAATAAGTAAAATAAAAATTAGTAGTTTTTATTTTATGTGATATGAGAGTCATCATGTTTCAGCTTCTCCATTTCTTTCTTTTCTGGATCATTTTTAATTTTTTCTCTTCTTTTCTTCTTTTCCACATTTTCTTTGCACCTCATAATGTAAGAACATCAATGTATCTAGCAGTTGTCATTTACGTGGAGAAATTGTATTACATGGAATTATAAATCCACGCAAATGACGCAATGAAAATGCCACGCGAATGACTATTACAGTATTAATATAACATAGCGCCTAGAGTATTTTCTTTGGAGGCTTCATACTAGCTATGATTAAACAACACAAGTAGTGTATCAACTTACGAAAAATTCTTTTCTAAATTCAACACCAGTAAGAAATTATGACAACCACGTGAATGACGCGAAATAAATGTACTCTTACATCAAACCATATAAACTACCTCTATAAAGTTTATAGATCAACTGAACAAGACACTACAAGTTGATTTCATTAAAATTACATATGCAAGCAATACATGTGTAATACTGATACTATACGTGAAATTTAATAATGTTCTTCTTTCATAGTTAGATCCACGCAAACGACGAAACTATCAGGGACAGCATTTTATTGATTGTGTAGTAGTCGATGCTTAATATTTTATATATTAAATGACTCTGGATGAGAGCCCTATACTTGTTTTACAATTATCCTTAATTAGAACAATAATGATTAACTGATGCCGTAAAAAAACTGCTTTTTACTTTGAGAATACATACTAGGGACATGCCACGTGAATGACATATGACATAATAAAGTTTACTTTTTATTGTTAAAAAAATAGGTCGGTTGTTAATATATACCTGGCTAGATAGACTGCTATTACATCTTCACTGTACTGAACTAACAGGTAAAAAGGTATTCGTAATATAATATTAATTAAGCAGGGACAGTAAATTTAATATTTCTGAAGAATTACCCATATACTGCCGCTGCCTATCCATTTTCGTTTACAAGGCTCGCCACTAGCCCAGAAACACAGCCTATTTACTTTGCGACAAATCTTTAAAACCCACTTTCTTATATAAATTTAATTAAGAGTATTTCTCTTAGCCTGAAGTTCATGACACGGCCGAATAGTTTATTGTTTTTTTTACTATGAATAAGCTCAAAACTGTTACAGTGCAGAGATTTGCTCTACTGTTCGTTAATCTTTCTATTAAATTTTTGAAAGATCCCTACCTCTCGACCGCGGAGCGGAATGGGACGTTTCGGCGCGATTATTCGGAGCAAGGACGTTTCGGCACGTTTCGCTGTAAAGACGATTCGGCGCAAGCCAGTTCTGCGCGAGAACGTTTTGGCGCGAAATACCCAATCATAAACTTGACGTTGATTTAACATAAACCCACGTAACTCTTAAATTTTATAGATTTATTCTGTCCAGACAAAAGTGCAATTTTTAAATTATGCATGAATGCATTCGAACAACACTGTAATTGTTTCAATATCTTTCTGCAAATTATAATTTTGTTTTCATCAACTCAAATCCGTTTAGAAATATATAACAATAACTAAAACAAGAATTTAGGAAGATTTAAATATTTATTTCCTGGTCGTAATCTGTCTGACAGATGATTTGGTCCACAAACAGACTTTTTTGAAAATTTGAACAATTCTGTTTTTCTTTGTGCATGAACGATACGATAAAAGGAATTAAATCAACCCCCACACCTGTGTGGAAGCAATTATTATTTTCGCATTTTTTAAGTAATATTATATAACTTTCCGATATTCTTAATCGTATTAAAATTGTTGTTTATAAGATAAAATACTCCAAATTGTACTGTTGTGTTTTGATACACATGTTTAGGTTTTCTAGTAACTTCAATTTATGTGGTAGTCAAATTATCCGCTACTAGTCTAGACAGAATAGATGTATTAGAAATAGTACAGCAAAACCTAAACAATCGTTATACAAACATATTGTGATGTTGTAGAATTTTGATGTTTAATTTTAATTTGATTTTATTTTATCTGCAATCACACAATAAAAAAAATTTAAAATGTTTATCTCAGGGTCGATTTTATTATACTCTGCTTTAATTCTGAAATCAATACTGAACTCCTTTATGGGTTCCTTTTAAGAATTCAGTGTTTTGTTGTTCCGGGATTTTATATAATGATATTACTATAATATGCAATGAGAAAATTTAATAAATGGGAAACCTTTTATCCCCATGCACTGTCGACAGTGCTTGAACATTGAACGAAGTGCTGTTTGACATTTGCTTGAAAGAAAAAATATTTAACCTCACTTATGAAAACACAAGTGACGACTCTGATTAGGTAAGTTTTAATTTATATTTATTACGATTTATACGAAATAATAAATAGGTACCTACATATTAACTGAATATTTGTAAAAACTCTTTAAACTATAGTATGCAGCTAATAGTGTAACATTGGAAAAAAGAGTATGTAATACATATGCGAAAGAGTCATTACAAAGTTTGTATGATTAATAGATCACATGCCGACGCTTGGGATTCAACTGTTATTATACTCGTTTTGTAATAAATCACTTTCCTTACTTGTATTAGAATATACTATATCAAACATGAAGCCTAGGATCTACTATAGTTTACATAACCGCAAAAGTTTTCGGCAATGCATTTTCAGAAAGTGTAACGATATCGTTTACTGTCTCCAGCCTTACTTTGTGGAACTCCATAATTATGAAATATAATATAAATACAATAATTCTAATTATTAGAAGTGCTAGATATTTAGTTTTTGTTATGTATTGTATCTAGTTACCTATTTTCTGTATGTATCTATCCTTAGCAACGTGTTTGTTTATCAATCTTATCTGCCTTTGATAATGACACAAAGTTTCGAAACAATATTGTCAGGTTAAGATATTAATAAAACTTGTGAAACTTTAACTAATCTTTGTATTTATATTATATTTCATGTAACGATATCATTTAGTATTTTTAACATTTACAACAAATTACAGCATAAGAATAAAAAAATAATATAACCTTATTATAACCTTATTCTGTATTACCATTTTCACTTCTACAATGAAATTGTGAAATTTAACAAAATTGAAATAGGATCGACTGATACTACCCAAGCAGCATCTAAGTAGCAGTAACTGAGATCGGAACTTTGATTGAGTAGTTGTTACGTAACTACAACTAAATTTATTACTTTATAGGTTTAATTACTTTAATTCGGAATATTTTTAGTAATTGTGTAGTTGTATATAGTATTTATTGGAACTATGCAGTTCCATTACTTTTCAGTAACTTTTAGGGGGCTCTCACATTGAAGCAATAGGCAATCAACAACTAGCAATTGGAAACGCGTAATATTATCGCCATAGGGTTCTTTACATTGAATTTAATCAGAAGTCTCACATTGGAACAACTTGTTATCGCTTCTACAAAAACGTTGCCGGTTGCGTTAATATTTGTTGCCGGCGATATGCGCTGCATGTCGAAAGACGATTTTATTGTGTCAATAAAGAGCAATACTTGCATTATTATTATAAATAGAGAGTGGAATTTTTATACAACAGACATGACGATTCAGCATTTGTTAGAAACATAAAGACATATGTATATAACAAACTGTTTTTTTTATTTCACGCCTACACTACGGGGGAACCAAGCAGCTATGGTCATCTGTCGCCCATCTAACATGCAACACGAATACACACACCCATAGTTGAGGTGGCGGAATTTTCCAATTAGAAAAATCCCGTCTCCTCAAGTGGGATTCGAACCCACGACCCTTGGAACACGAGTGATGCACTGACACCACTCGTCTACCGCCAGCCCAATAACAAAGTGTTATTTATGCTATTAGTATATTAGGAATACTTGCAAATTATTAATTTTATATTATTTACTGGAATTAAATATTAGTTTTATGATTGCGGCCGAAATATAACTCAAGGTTATGAGGTCAGTGGCTGATGTAATTAAAGACGGTCTAAATAAGAAATGTGCATATACAGTGCGATTCTAAAGTATGGAATAAATTCGATAAAAGGGAAAGTATTGATTTTTGGAAAAATTCCAAAAATAGCTCAATTTAGTCCGCACTTTTTGACATATCGGATATACAGGGTGATGCATTTAAGTGTGGTGACTATAGCACTTTCCTGTCTTCATAATTATTTTTTTTTAATTTTGTATGTGAGATAACAAACTTATTACATTACCATGTTGGTAATTGGATGAAGTGTCAGAATATGGAATAAAAAATAAAAGTTGATATTTAAAAAAAATGCCGATGACGTCACCACTCTTTAACGCATCACCCTGTATATTCGAATATTATGTCAAAACATGCGGACTTTAAAAACAAAATTGTTTTTGGGATTTTTCCAAAAATCAATACTTTCCCTTTTATCGAATTTATTCCATACTTTTGAATCGTACTGTATATATTTAGCAGAAAAAGAAAAAGATTTATTATAGTTATTGGAAGTGGTTAGAAATCTTTGCGTGCAAGGCTGACGCAAATGGATTATTCTTCATCTAGCACTTAATAAGTTTGAATGGTTGTCACAACTTATATTGTTTTCAAATAATCTATTAATAAATTCGAAGTTTCGCTAATTTCTTCGTTGTTATTAAATTTATGTTCCTTAAATGCCACCAAATTAAAATCGCATATCTAGAGTTGTTAGAGGATGACATGATTGTTTGAGATTGCTACACAAACTAAAAGGAATCAGTTGCTGCAGTATGAGAGGTGGTAAAAATAATATTGTCTGTTGCTTATTGTCAGTTTTTAGTTGCTAGTTGATCATTGCCTCAGTGTGAGAGCTTACTTAAAGTACGTGGAACGGTATTGCCACTTAGTATAATTACTTTAAAGTCGTCGCAACTTCAAACTGGTATTATGATTGTAGCAGTAACTTGCCCAAAGCTACTATTAAGTTTTTAAAACTTTAAAGTAGTTCTTCCACCTGCCTGGGACCATTGCTTAACCCTTTAAAGTAACGGAACCTTACAGTAGTATTGAAAGTAAGACTTACGTTTTTGCTACCCAAGAGAATCACTTTAAAGTAGTTTTTCGTAAACTACTCCATCTCCATATTTACTTGTAAAATGTTGGAGATCATTAATGAATTTGCAATTTGTTATGATTGTTATTAGATGTTTTACTACATAACCTTCAATAAAACTAACAAATTGTGCCTTAGGAATTGTTATGTATGTAACTTGAAGTTGGCAACATTTATTTGTAGTGATGTAACCAGCCAATCCTGGCACGTCCGACGGCGTCTGTCAGTAACACTTGAGTCGCCTTGGAGGACACACATCTTGTACAGTGTATGCTTTGTGCACCTATCATCACATTCAACAGAAAAGTTGCAATGGTTTATAATTGTGGTTTACTGGAATGACAAAATAATCAAACAATTCATCGCTCTGTGTATTATTAAGTACGTATTACAAATAAAATAGTAATTCATTTTGTGACACGATTGCAGCATTAGTATAGAAAATGATAGAATATTTGTTAAGTTGCAAGAGTAAGAGAGTGTCAAAGAGAGAAGAGAAGAGAAAAGAAGTTTCATGAAAGTAGCAATTACTACGCCGCCGCCACGTTACCTGCTACCCAAAAATTGGTTCCTATTTTGGTTCCAGGCACGTAATGAAACCGTAGCAATTACGTGCTTGTGACTATTGGCGAAAACTTAATAGTTCCACTGGTAGTTGCTGGAACGTAGCGATGACTAAAAATGCTGCTTCGGTAGGCTAGGAGATTATAATGAATTTTATAGAAACTAGAGATAAGTGTAACTCAATACTATACTATTTAACTAATTTCTTGAAGTTTTACATTTTAATAGAATTAAGTTTCTTCTATGTTGAATCACAGTTTTAGTTATTTATTGTACTAGTGGTAGTGTGTAATAATGCACATTAGTTACAAGAAAAGTTTAGTCTAATTGTCTTAAGTGACTGTCTTATGTGCAATTACACACACAAAATTCATCCTCTTTTTAATGAGTTTTTATTCGAATAATCTTTTCAATTTGACAAATTAATTTTTGGATTTGTCAAAAAGCATTATAATTGCATTGGGGAAGTCATGGAATTTATGGACGAGAATTTTTTAAGTAGTGACTTTTTGAATATTTTCTCACTAGTGAGTAATGTATCACATTACTTATGCAAAATCACCAGATTAATAGTGACGTTAAAACCATCATAGCGTCATTATTAGGAGGTGTTGGATAAAATAATTTCAGCTGCTCTGATGCTTGAACTTTTATTCTGCTCGCACCTGCTTTGAAGAAATGATCGAGTTTTCCGCATTAATAAAATTCCTCACAAAGTAATAATAGAACTTTTCCCAACATCGCATACATACATACCTTTAAACTATAAATTACTAAACCGTATCCTTATGAAGTTATTATCAAATTAACACATACAGTTATCAACAAATAGAATTTGTAATCAACATTAAGTTTTTGCAAAAGCACACATTACAAATAAGTTTGTTCAATTATACTTTCTATGTCTGCAAATGAGTTAGAAAGAGAAAGAGCTAACGTTCCGATGTGTACGTATATTTATAAGAAGTAACAGGATTTTAATTAAGCTTTTAATTGTAGCAATAACAAATACTTCAAAAATGTTGAAACGGTCATTAAGTGGAACGAATTTATTGGAATCAACAGACCACCTACTCAGATATATCTTGCAGCAATCGAGGATTAAATTAAAATGAAAATGTAAAGACTTTAATTTAATAAATTTGTTGCTAGAGTGTGAATATTATGTATAATATTATGTGAGATTGAACATCGGGATTGATGTGGTGTTAATTTGTTATTTACATTTACAATCAAAATATGTGTATTAATATTTTATTAACTAGTCACACCGTACTAAAGCCGAAAAAGAAGTTTTGAATGAAACGGACTAATAAGTGCAAAGCTAACTATCCTTGCAAATACTTTAATTCACTATTTCTAGATGTGTGTTGAAGTTGCAATTTTCAGTTTTATGATAATTTATACAGATCGAAAAGAAGTAAGTAATAGTGATCCAAAAGAAACCTACTCTACTCAAAAAGCAAGAAGAAACGACTAATACCACAGCGGCGTCATAGCCTGTATCATAAAAATATATTGGAGTATTTACTGGCACTTCCAGTAAAATCTGGTAAAATTCATAATTTATGCATTAATTCTTGACCTTACTTATGCAAAATGTTGGCAAGTGATTTACCCTACATTTGCCACACTACTGTAAAATAGCCAAAGCTCTCACTCCACAGGAACAATTTCAAATGGCACTGAATTAGTTTGCTACAGGCAGTCAATACCATTTAGTTGCAGATATGAGAGGATATCCAAGGCTTACCAGAGTTTGCTGTATTGCCAGTGACCAAATAAGGTCGTTTTAGAAATTGCTAAAATACTTCTTATATGTGGAATCATAGAACCATTGATGTACATTGATGCCCCCATTCCAGTGAAGATTAGGGGCAATTTGAGAATAGAGATGACAACAAGATGACAAATATTCAGTAGGTAATTGTGATGCCATTATTAGGTCTAACTTTAATTTGATGATTTCTAATTTCAGTTTCTTCTTTTCCAATTCTTATACTACTACTTCTTGCTTCTTTCTGTTTTGTATCCAAGACGAAGGGCTTTTTCAAAAAAATTTGACAAGTTTACCTCAAAAATTACCCATAGGGAGTACAGTAAACCTATTGATCGTCTCACGTTGAGACTACAGTGTGTGTTCATACGGACAACGGGGTTGCCAACATCTTGCAAGCAAAAACACTTTCTATATATTGTATTGTAACTGCATAAACCTTTATAATCCCTATTGTTCCAGCAAGTTATATTGCAGGTAGTCACTTCTTCTGACAGCGGTAGTAAAACAAAATTTCAAAATTTGCTGCTGTTCATGTAGTGCGCATATAAAGTCTGGAACTATCGAAATCAATCTTTTATTAAATATTTTTGAGAAAAATCCTCGAACACGTCGATTTTTATCTTAAAGGAGACATATTTTAGTGTAATCGTTATTTGTAGATCGTCTTTTGTTTCCGAGTTATGACGATGACGAATTTTTTTTAAATAGAAACCCTAATTCTTTATGATGGATTTGGAAAGATAATGTAATGCTAAGATCAAATATGCTAAAAAAGTATGCTAGGGGAGAAGGAGGCACAATGATACAATTTTTGCCCTGATTACGATTTTGTCGAAGATAAGATATTTGTTGCGGTTTCTAAATATTAGGCTTACAGGCTGTATATTTTTCTTTCATATAATACCCTATTTAAGTAAAAAAATGAAAGCAATTTTGGAGTTTTCATAATTTTCTTTAATAGTTACATTTGCATCAAACTACCTCTCCGGTGGGGTAAATTGATACAGTGCTGGGGCACATTGATACACATACAATACAGTACAAAAAAGTAATTTTGTCGTGCAATATTTACTGAATTACAAGATTAGTAACTGTCGGAATATAAAAAGATCTGTTTTGGCGAAGTGTACCACCAGCAGCAATGGGTTTGGGTAGTTTGAATACCACATCTCCTCGAAGCACTAAACTGATGTTTTGAACGTTAGGAAAAACAAATTGTCCTATTGTCAGTTTTCTTTTTCCATAAAAATCTTTTCGATTCTATGTTGAAGTGTAGCAAATTTTAAATTATGATCAGCAGCTGCAACTAATTGATTTTTAATTGTGATGTTTAATGACATCGGTTATTGCAGCCTTTATAGCTACTTCGTCAATGAATGCTCTTCGTGTCTTTTTGTGATAAGTGCGAACCATTCTCATTAACCTGAAACAAGTAAATCATCCTCATATAACATACTAAACCTTGTTATACGATTAATAGTTATTTACATTGCAAGACCGTTACTTAGAACTTTACGTGCGAGCACGGCACCTAACAAGCGAGTGATTAGCGAGCTTGTTATCCGTGCAAGCACGTAGGGTTCATGTAACGTCTAGCATTGTAGAACGTTTTATGATATACTGACTCTTAAATCTTTAATAAACAATTATTTCATTTACTGAAGCAGTACGTAATACGTAACATATATATATATGAATGTTTTAAATAAATATGTATGTTGCTATGGTATTGATGATAAACGAACCCGTAATAATTTTTATTTTCACTTTCTATGTAAATGACACTTTACAGGCATTTATGGTAACTAAGTAAATGAGTAGTTACAACTACAGCCCTGTAAAACTTTTCGGGCTCTTAAAAGAGACCTGTAAGATTTTAAAATGCTCATTAACCAAAAAGCTATGGAAACTACTTTGTTGCTTAACCATAACACCATGACAACGCCTAGCTATACATCGTGCTACCGCCCTTGATTACAAAATGTCTTTTTATAAAAAATATACAATTTATAAAAAAACTCTGGTAAAGGTGGAAATAAAACTTTGTACGCGACACGCTATGCAATTAATCTTTACTGGGCTCACTGGATTATGGAAGCTCGCTCCTTCGTCGCTCGCCCCACAAACGTTCCAGCCCACCCGTAAAGATTGATTTACAAAGCCTGGCACGTAAATAACTATTACGGGCTTCGTAAAGGGCTAGCTCATGACAACAATCTTTATTCATGGAGACAGAACTCAATAAATAGATGTTTACGAGTCAGTATACCATAAAATATTATATAGAGCTACATTGATACGCTGTAGGGTACATTGATACACTGCATCAATATACCTCTCTTATATATGTATCAATGTGCCCCAAATGCACTCCGACACAAATAAACACATGTTGCATATCTAACTTTACAGTGCATATACTTGTTTGCAAACAATGTTTAAATAATACTTATGTGTAGGAATGATGACACAAGCCACGCTCTATTACTACCACGTTGGTAAAAACACACACATGTAAAAAATTATTAAAAATTACTTTCTCACGTCAAAATAAACACAACGCATGTAACTTCACTCATACTTTATTTTCCGTTACTAAATTTTTATGACGAAGAGCCCACACTAATATCATCTTGTGGTAACAGTTTCAAACAAATTAACCTCTTCTGCCGGGAAATTTTGAATATGTACAATGTGCCTCGTGTATCAATGTACAACCTCTTTCTCCCCTACAGCATTGAGAAATTTCCGAGATAATTGCTTTTAAAATTTTAAAACAAAAATTAAAAAACAATCAAGAGTTCCAAGTTTTAATAAAAAAATAATTCTTTGAAGAACTGTCATAAGTTTAACGCTAAGTCACTTGTTACATGGATACTTGATTTTTTTATTAAGAAAATTAAACTCTTGATTGTTATTCAATCAAAGTTCAAATCAAGAGTTCAAATTTTGTATTGATAACAAATCAAGTAGTCATGTAACAATTGACTTAGCGTTAAATTTATGGCAGTTCTTAAAAGAATTTTTTCTAATTTGCGTTTGTAATACGTTTATTAACGTCTATCAGTAGGAGTCGTTTATGGATATCTATAAAAGTACACTGTACTTTAATGAATTATACGGTTATTTAGTTTTTAAGGGTTGGATGGGTAATGCGTGGAATGTGACAACTTCAAACTGCAAGTATCTGTCAAAATTGTCAACCTCCGATAAATTTTTAATTAATATCGTTGAATTGGTTCGCTGTTTGTTGATTGTCACTTACATGAAATTTCACTTGAAGTTATGGTCTATTTTTACTTGGAAAGAAGGTTAGGTTTTGGATATTCCTAATTAGTAACATAAACAAGTCTCGTACCTACATTAAATCTGCTTGGACAAATCAGTAAGTCCAATTAATGTTTGTAATTTTATGGTACTATAAACAAGACACGTATCATCGATTTAATCATCTTTGCTTTTTTTCGCGAATTTCGGGCGGAGTGCAAATTAAGTTGTCTTCCCTCATATTTTATTTATTTGTAACATTAATAAAGTAACAAAAGTAATAACTAATTTATTTGAAGTGACGGATGATGATAAATGATTCAAAAACTCAAGTGGGCGCCGAGTGTTACCAACTGTTACCAACTAACACAAAATTCTCTAGATGACCAAATTTTTTTTTTTTGTATTAAAATAAGAAAAAAGGGGGCTCAAATTAGAAAAAAATAGCATAAAATACTCGTTTTATAAGGGCATTGGCGCACTCATCCCATAGAAAAACTCGCCTGCGGCTCGTTTTCTAACTTGGGATTCGTGTGCCAAATCAACCCTTATAAAACTTGTTCTTTAATATACTATTTAATTTTTTTTTATTAAAACTTGGAACTGTTGATTGTTTTTTTATTTTTGTTTTAAAACTTTAAAAGCAATTATCTCGGAAATTGCTTTCCAAATCCATCATAAAAAATTAGGGTTTCCATTTAAAAATATTTTCGCTATCGCCACAACTCGGAAACAAAAGATAACCTGCAAATAACAATTACACTAAAATATGTCTCATTTAAGATAAAATTCGACGTGTTCGAGGATTTTTCTCAAAAATATTTAATAAAAGATTTATTTCGATAGTTCCATACTTTATGAGTTAACGCCAGTACTATTACAAAACTAATAATTTTGAGTATAATTAAAAGTCAAACATTTTATTTCGAGTTTTTGAATTTTAGGTAAATAAAAAAGTACAACACAAGTTATAGTTATTTGGTTTTTATTAAATAAAGAAACATTAAAACTAATAAATTATTGTATACTATCAAATTGTATACTATCAAACTACACTTTTTTAATTGTACAGCTTTCATATAAATCAGTGATAAATTGAAAACAAATAATATGAGTATAAAAAGTACAACAGCAAAAAGTTCAGCATTAGCACAAATCACTCGAAATCACTTTCGTCTTCTACGTCACTTTCACTATCACTTTCCAAATTTATAAGTATTGGCTCAATATCGTCCATCAATCCATAAATTTGCCACATGTTATATTCTGTTTTAATTACATGGTTAACATAATTGTTCCATTTTTCCGCTGTCACTTGAACGTCGGGTGTTCGGGAGACCACACGACGTTCACCCGTAAAACTGGCTGTCTTCTACCCTATCCTTGGAACATGGAAACATGACTGGGCAATGGATGAAGCAGTTAGGTCAAGTGTGTGGTAGAGAAATTCGTAGAGAATTCTCGACGATCATTCATACCGATCAGGGGGAGCCCTGGTATATGATACCGGTGTGGGCGGATTTGAGTCTCGCCTTGGTTAAGGTCATTTATGGTCACCGAACGGAACCCGCTGTTTGACCAAGGTCATCTATGGTCACCAAAGGAACCCGCTGTTTGACTGAATCTTAAGGAGGAGAATCGAAGTGAAGTTTATCTCGGTATTGAAGGAGTTTATGCCTATGGGAAACTGCATGCCGCCAGGTAACTGTGCTTAGGAGCTATCCCGACCACCCTATGATCCGGACTGCAGCTGGGTACAGTGATTGGGAGAAGTTCTAAAAGCCATTACACTTAAGGAGAGTTGAAGCGAATACATAGCCTCTCACAATCAAGACAACTTCACCTTACTGAGGTACACACTGGGAGTCTATAACGTGTAGTCTTACGAACAAAGCTCTGTCGAGAGCCCACCAAGCCTATATATTGGTAGATCGGGATGGCAAAACCATTAAAAAACCAAGTCCTGCCACAATTGAGGTTGGATTCGATCGGGCAGTGGCCCCAACCCCTGTCTCGGGGAGGAACTGGTGAAGGTATGAAATAGGACTGAAATAGGACTGGAGGGTTCCTCTATCAACTGAGTTATGTTGGGAGAATAGTCCTATTGCTGGACTAGGTACTTCACCCCGTATGAAAGAGGACGGGAGGGTACCGGCGGGTGAGCACGTGTTAAGTCGATCGCTCCGGTACTAGCCTGGATAGGTAACCTCGCTCCGACCAGTGAGTTGACTGGGAGCAATTGCTACGCAATTCGCGTGCTGATGGAGCGTATCTCAATTACTTCCTCCCAAGGGAAGGAACGTGGAGGTATGTTTACACGGGGACTCCACGTAAAGCATGCAGTTAATCTGTCACTTGAACGTACGCTTCACTAATTAAATTTTGAACATCTCCTTCTTTAAATGTGGTATTTTTTTAGCGATATACAGTTTTACATCACCCCAAACTAATTCAATGGCATTTAACCCGCAATGGTACGGAGGTAATCTTACTATTGGAATGCCGTATTCTTTTGCACATTCTTCAAGAATGTATTTGTCGTAATTAGATTTGAAAGCCTTCACCACGTCCAATAGATCTGCTTTCAAGTAATCATCGTCATTATATATATCTTTTGACCAAAGCCACGATCGTATTTTTTCTTTTTTCCAAGACTGATTTGGTATCTTTTCAATTTTTCGGCAATGGTATGGTGCATAGGTGCATTATCCATTACTACAACTGATTTTGCAGGTAAATTGGGCAACAAAGAATTTCTAAACCAAGACTCAAAAGTAGCTCCATCCATTTCATCATGATAATCTGTTCTTGGTTGCTAGAAACGTCAACTCTGCCCCATTTATAAAACCTTGTTTGCTGCCAGCATGAAGTAAAATAAAACGAGGGGCACGCTTTGTGGGAGCTTTCAAACCAGTGGTTAATCCTCAAATGAAGGCGTCCCGATATGATTTAATTGACATATCCACCCATTGAGCTTTGACGCTGTGGCCAAGATTGACCAAAGATTCATCAATATAAACTATATTGTAATCCTCTTCTCTATATTTTTTAATTTGTCTTAAATAATGATGACGCCATGCAATTATCTCTTCTCTTTCAATTAAATAAGATCGTCGTCCTCTCTTAACATACTGGAAATTCATATCACGTAATAATCTATTCAACGTACTTCTACTAAAGTTGGGTAAGTTTTCATGTCATATACAGCTGCTACAATATTGTTCATCATTGGTGGTATATTTTGTGAAAAAAACTCGTGCACCTTTCTTCTAATTTCACTCCTAATTCCATCACAGTAGGTTATATTGCCAGATTTTGAAGTATTTTTATTCTTCGCTCTTTTTCTTGGAGATTTCATTCCATCAGGTGAAATACTTTCTTGACGTACTGAGAAAAAAGTTTTTTCGCTAATACCGGTTTCTTTAGAAACTTTTCGAATAATTACTGATAACGACTGCCGGGTCTCAGTAAGAAATAAATATTTTATCAAATTTGTTTTTCACCAACCTTTAGTACACAACCCATTCTGTTTTTAACAATATCCGCCATACTTATGTATAATGTACTATGTGTGTTATGTAATACTACAATACGAATAGCTACAACAAACAACACGACAATGTTAACAATAATTACAAACGATAAAACCCAAACAACTAAGCGAAGATCTATAGACACACAAGCTATCAAAATTTGAAACCAAATAATTATTTCTGTATTAAGAAATTTGCTTATATGCGTTCGGTAACAAATAATAATAATAATAATAGTCCCCTTTCGCAGGCCACGAAGGCCCATTGGGGTTCATAGCAGGGCAGGCCGATATCTCTCGAGCCTGTTTAACAAATAATAGTGCCGACAAAAAACGTTATACTATAATTTAAGTAAGTACAAACTGTATTATGTAGTTCCGCGAAGTAAAAGTAGAAAAAACGAGAAGGGTTTATTGTTTACTAGAATCCTTTGCATTTGCTGCTAATCCTAAATTTCCGTTTTAGCAAGTTTTTTTTGAAACAAGTTGAACAAATGAATGATTTTATCATGATGAAATCATTTTACCGTTAAAATTACGTTTGGGACTTCCTGTATTTACCTGTGAATTAAAAGATTAAAAAGATCATACAGAAGCTAACCAGTCGTTATTTTTATGTTGAAAGAATTTGAAGACGAAAGAATTAAACAAAAAAGTATAAGTAATAAAATATCGGATATTTAGATACATTACACTGTAAAAATCCCAAGTAATGTTTAATAAAATAACAAATACATGTTAATAAGACTTTCTTTTAAATGCTTCTTTTGTATGGTTACGATTACACTTTTTCGGTTACTGTTTTCAAAGGTTTAGAACTTCTGGAATCTTAATCCACATTTCTATAGATCCATACAGTGAAAGAGGTGGCAACAACGAAGCACAAACTCCCATAAGAAATACATTGGCTATCTTTCCTTCACTGTAGTCCCAACGTGAGGTGGTCATTAGGACCTATTATCCTGAAATTATCTGATTTTGGTGTTTGTCTGGATGATATTTAATAATATTTTCGAAAATCTCAAGAATTCTTAAGTGTGAAGTTGATTTTCCTAGGCGTAAACACGAAATAAATACGTTCAGTGCTATTAAATTAAAATGCAGTATGTGCAATATACAAGGCTGTTGTTCTGATAAAAGAACTGTTTTGGAAAATAAGAAAACAAGCAAAATTTCAATAAAAGATTTAAAACCCAGAACGACGTGGCACAACGACGTAAACGAGAAAGTGATGAGTTGTCGCAACACATTTCAATAGCCCTACACTAACAACGTAAAATACACTAAAACCTATGGCGCGAAAATCAATCCGTCCTCATTCATTTTGGATCACACTGTACTCTATATTGCATTTGAAAATAATCAAGTAAAAGCATTATTCACATAGGCAACCAATTATATAGCAAGTTATTTTATACGATTTATACTGCATAGTAAATAAATAGCACTGTATAGTGTATAATATACAATCAGTTCAAACGTCAAGAAACATTTCATTTCATGACTCAATAACGTTAACGATTGACTTTTTTGCCGCTGACTGGCCAACTGCCGGCCGTCCAAGTACTTTTACTACCGCCGCCTGTAATAGGTATTTGTAGCAAATACTTTAATATTATTAATACCGGAAACTCCATATACTTTACCATATGAGAATAGGCGACATCTTTGTGGCGCCATCTTCGCAGATGGGTGTGCAACTAACAAATGGTTTTTCGGTGAGAATCCTGCATCTAATGAAAAAATAGCATTATTTATGTTAAACGATGGTTTATTACTGTTATGAAATATAATATAAATACAAAGATTAGTTAAAGTTTCACAAGTTTTATTAATATCTTATCCTGACAATATTGTTTCGCCACTTTATGTCATTATCAAATGTAGATAACATTGATAAACAAACACGTTGCTAAGGATAAATACATACAGAAAATAGGTAACTAGATACAATACATACAGAAACTAAATATCTAACACTTCTAATAAAGGAGAATTACTAAGGTCAGTTTGTTCATTCATTAAAGGTACTGTGCGTTTATGTCTGTATATCTCAAAAGCTTCTAAAATGTCTAATTTGTGTTTGTTGTTGCAAAAATGTATGAATTTAATGTTGTTTTGAGGTGTCATTGGGTGGTTCTGTTCCAAACTGTGTTTGGCATAATTCGATTTTTCTGGATGTTTAAGTCTATAAGAGCGTACGTGTTCTTTGTATCTTATGTCGAAATTTCTAAGTGTTTGTCCAATATAAACCGAGTTACAAAAAGAACAATTCAAACGGTAAATGCTAGATTTCATGATATCTTGCGTTTTGTCTTTAGCATTGAATAAAAATGAAAAGGTGTTGGTGTTAGTTTTATAGGTTATTTTGTAACTGGTGGTTTTCTTATTATAGTTGCAATTTGTTCTGATATCTTGCCAAAGTATGGTATTGATATGTAGTTTGTGTCTTGAGTGTCAATTGGAAATATTCTTTTGATAGCTAACCTATAATCTTTTTGTTGAATTAAAGTGTCAATCATGTTATGATTATAATGGTTTGTATGTGCTAATTATTTGATGATTGAAATTATTTATCAAAATGTGATCGTTTCATTGGAGTAGTTAAAGCTCGGTGTATTAAAGATCTATAAGCCGCTAGTTTATGTATTTTATGATGACATGAATCGTTAGGAATAGTGACGTCCGTGCTTGTGGGTTTTCTGGTACTCGCAGACTTGTACACTTTTTGTGTTGCGCAATCTGAAAAATGGCGCAAGTGTGGTAAAATGGCAAGTTGCGATGTGTGAATACCGCTGCAAGTTCAAGAATTTGTTGTCAAGTTGCGTACACTTTTAAAATGGCTATGTGTGAACAGTTACAGATACTGAAATTGCGCAATATAAAAATGGACCGACGTGTTGGTTATATAAAGTGGCGCAATATTTGCTTTAGCGAAACTTTACCTTTAAAAAATTATTTGTTTTAATGAATCACGTTACATATTTACTACTCATTTGATTATTAAGAATATAAATTATTGAAACATTACTTTAATTAATTAACAACTGATTTTGGTGCGTCAGAATTATATTTTCATAGGGATTTTTAAATTCTTCAGGTTTAGTACTAATTTCCAAAAATTAAAGAAACTTTTATTTTCAAAAAACAGTTAATTTTGCTTCTTGCCACAGCTAATAACATGGATATAATTCAATCTATAATCTACAATAGAATATTGTAGTGTGAAAAAATGTAAAAATATAAATCGAACATATTTTTTGAAATTCTACTTTTTCCAGTGAATTAAGCAAATGATTAAGCAAATATTTAGAATAACTTAAAATGCACCTTTACAAAACTGAGTTATTTTTCTCAAGTTTAAATGTGATGGAAATTTAATTATAAACAATAAAAACTCTTCAGTGTATACCATCCTAAGAAACATTAGAATTGATTAATATAAATTAATGAATGGCAAATGAATTAACTAAAATAAATGGAAAAGATAGTAGACATAAATATGTAGTTTTACTTTTAAGTAAGAAAAATTTGATTATATGCACTATAATATTCTGTGGTACTTAAATCAAATTGAAGAACGGCCTTTTTATCGTATTCGCAGTAAACCAAGAACTAAGCAGAAAAATTGTAACCCTCTACTAAAAGTTGCAGTTTGAGTTTATGAAAAGTGGCGCAACAGAAGTGGAGCATTGTGTGTGAATACCCTTGCAACTCTAAAAATTGTTGACACTTTTAAGTTGCGCCATTCATTTGTGGCGCAACTTTAGACTTATTTTTTTAGACAAAACAAAAGGTGTTTTTCAACTAGTGCAAGATAACACCAGGATAATGACATAGTATACCCTTTTATTCACAAACTACTGTTATTTGTTCTTTCCTACCGAAATTCCTGTAAATTATAAAGTATTTACTCTCAACTTTTAAGTTATGTGTTAATAAATACAAACTATGTTTGGTATAGTTAACCATTTACACGGTTGCAAGATTTAATTTAAAAGCTACTTTTTCTGCAGTAATTGTATCGTGTAATTTTGGATATTTTTCTGTTTAGCTCTAAAGCCTTAGTAAACTAGGAACTGTCTAATTTAATCTAATTGATTGAATGGTTTAGATGATTGATTTTAGAAAGAATTACTGATTAATTATTTGATCAATATTGATTTTTTAAATGGAATATTAGTGTAATATTATAATTTTAACTTGATTGAAAAACTAGCAATAGTTTCAGGTTGTGTTATTAATTTAAATAAAGCGGGACTTCTTATTAACACCGCGAGCTAGTCGGTCAGGGAGTTCCCGTTATATTTTCAACAATTTATATGAAAAATAATCCTGGATCAGAACTTTTATGCTATTTTTTAGCTTTAGAACTATTCGGGTGATGTTACATCCGCCATCTGGAATTATGAATTTATGACTTAAAAATAAAAAATTCGACTTGGAAACCGATATGAAAAAGGAGCATCATTCGAAACTACTCGCGTATAGTATCACCTAAAGCCCTATACTCTATACCCAGGACTCTTATATTAAATTGCATTTTACTTATATTCTATATCCCATAAAGTCTCATAAGGTGTAAAAAATTAAATTACACACAAAAATCCAATGGAATATTATTTTTAGTTTGTGAGTCTCCAGAATTGCATTCATCCAGAGTCCTCCATTCGTGTACCTTCGCTGTTAATTATACATAATTATACATAATCTTGTTTTACAGCAGTATTTCACCTCAAGTTGTAATTAACACACTTATATTTAATACTACAAAACAATTATTAATTCACAGCTTGTTACATAAGCAAAAGTATACCTACTCTACCTAGTGCAAGTTGTAAATTAAAAGATAACACGACAATTCTATTCTTTTGTTTAGATATAATTACAAAACCATAAAAGGAGTTAATTTCAAAAATATTTTTAAACATCTTTATCTTATTTAGAATATGTTTCCATTTTCAATTGTAGTTATAAACTTCATGCTGCCGCTATAAAAATTCAAAAGGTAATTTTTCTTTTACGATCGGAGTGAATTAAAAACATTTTTTCCCACAAAAAGAATAAAATATTATTTTACGAGCAAGTTTTACTAACACTACCCATAAAGCTACCTAATAAGTGTGATAAGTAGATGAGTAATTTATTGTCGTGGTACCTGCTGCGGTGGCCGAACCCGCGTTGTCCAAAACTCACCTTGATCCTGCGGGGGTGCTCTTATACCTGCCAGTATGGCGCTCCCTATGTAAAGCCGACACTATATGAACGGTGTTAACCATTATAAGTCAATATTAAAGATTCTCGATATGTTGCTTTCTAATGCAAATCTATGATGATCATACATCTCTTAATGAGTGACAAATTCAAAAAATACAAGTGGAAAACTAATAGTTCCGAAAAAGGTTTTCATACTTCAAGAACGCTTTGTGAGTGTAGATAACCTTTTTGTATGAAACCTTCCAAAATGTACCAATTTCAAAGTTCAGGAATAAGACGTATATCTTGGTAACGACGAGAAATTAGTGTGTATTGTCAACTTACCCCCGCGCAGCCCCTGCACGCCACACACGGTGACATCTGCTATGGCCGTTCAGGATTCCGGAATAATGCCCGGAAAATATGTCTTTCAAAGCTTTTATAAATATTTTGTTGTGACCACTTTGTCGGCATATTTATCCGAAAAAATCTATTTTGTCGTGAAATTCCGATGTATCGAGATTTGTCATTCTATATCCTGTCAAGTTAATTTCAAAGTTAGAAATGGCTTTATGCAACAGAAATTGCTTTATTAATGTGGAAAGGCGTGCGTAAATTCAAATTCTTCACTGATATTAGGTAGACTGGCAAGAAATTTAAATTCTGATTAAATATGAGAAGACGTATACTCTGAAATATTTTTGTATACATTGAAAAGATTGACTTTTCTATATCTAATATCATTGATTAATGTAGCTCATTTAACTCTTTTTGCATAACCTCAAAAATAACTTGAAATTGAACGACAACATTCGCAACAATAAGATTTTTATCTAATTGGGACGTGTCCATAAATATAGATAACATTGTACTTAACAAAATTAAACAAAATGACGTCGATATGCATTAGTTGTAACATAACCTTAAAATTTCCACTTTGACAATTATTCTACCGCATAATTGAATTTAATAAAATTCCGCTAGAATGCACGTCAATCTTTGGCGCGTCCAAGGTCCGTAGATGCAAAGCAAGCTTTGAAATATAGGTCATCTCATACACTTCCACTATGCAGTAGCGCGAAAATGGCGGAACACGATAATTAACATGAAAACAGGAATAATCGACACCTCGACTTGTTTGTAGTTAGGTATTAAGCCTTAATTCAACGTTTTAGAACGTCATGCGCCTCATATGACGATCGTGTCGGCTTCGATAGCAGCCGTATTGCAACTTTTACTGAGCGCGAAAATGGCGGCATTGCGATGACCTATATTTCAAAGCTTGCTTTTTATCTACGGACCTTGTGGCGCGTCCCACTTCTCGATAAATTCTCTGGGGTTTGATCGAAGTAAAAGGTTTAAATGCAACGAAAACCTATGCATATTTACTATATAAAAGATTCAGAGTACTAATTGTTGAATGAAATGAACTATGAATACCGGTGTATTAACTTTTAACGTATTAAAAGTAATTGAGTTAACTAAAATCTTTATACTGTTCACTTTAATACAAAACTACAACATGTTTATTTTAAGCCTTTCGTATAAACACATGGATCAGTCTTGCAAATCTAAATTCTACACTGTAAGTTACTAAGCAATAAGTATCACATTCATTTAGATATATTTTATAAATATGAAGGATTTATTTGTTGTTAGCTCGCCTGGAAGGAAATATGGGCTCACTATCGCTAGAGATGAGCGATACTATGTCAGTTAGATTTGTGTATGACTAACTAAATCAGGATTTTAAATATACTGTAGTACTAAATAGTACAGATATTTGGAAGATGTATAAGCGCCAATACCAATGGTTAGGTTTTATTAGGAAAAATTAAAAACAACCCTATTATGGTAAAGCTTAGTCTGTGTGTGGAGAATGTTACTCTAAACATTCTAAACCATGTCTAATAAACAATTAAAATAAAAAATCGTAGGATTCAATTCTGGAAGTCGTCAAAGGTCAGATGAGGAAATCTTTAATAACCAAAATTCATATAAGGTTAGGTATTGCCATATTGGTAGTTATAGGTTTGTCTATGTATTTATCTCTTCTAGAACTATATTTTACAAAAGTAAGTTCCTATCTTGATTTGTAAACGATCGCGAAAGTACCTTGTAAGATACGTTTTTACATAAAACCCCAGTATCTAAAGGTTTGGTATGTTGAATAGGGTATACTACACAACCAACACAGGCACGGTAACATCTCTGCAACCTAAGCAACGATAACTTCAAAAAGTGGACTGTATCAATGTAAGAAACAAAATAAGAATTCGGTATTATGCTTGAATTGCAAAGAATTTTTTAGAGAAAAATTGAAAATTGATCTCCACAAATTTACTACTTTACTATAACCATGTCGCGAACAATCATTAAAAAAATCATTAAAAAACTCGCATCATTCGTAGGTGCACGCGCACTCAAATAATTACAATTAAATAATGTCTCCGTAAAATCAGGTGAATTTGGAGAATCACTGAATAAATCCTAATGCCATTTTCACCATTCGATAGCTGTTCCTTGGAGAATGTTTAGTTGTATAAAGACTGTTCAAAAGGTCTTTCGAAAGTCGAATAAAGAGCAAAATGTAAAAGAAATAATCAATAACATTTGAAAAGAAACACAAAATGTCTTACGCTGCGAAACCTGTAACAGATAAAGGCAAGCGAAGTGTAGATCTCAAAGAGTTTATGACAAATCGCCGAATGGACAAAACGGCGAATTTTGGTCAAAACGCGGAAAGGAATATCTTGATAAATTACCGAACCCGATCAAAACGGCGACTCATCGGACTCGGACAAATCGCCGAATGTGGTCAAATCGCCGAAACATATCTGTGTACAAATGACCGAACGTGGACAAAACGCCGAAAAGTACAAAAAGATTGGAAAGAAGATTCTCAAAACTATATATTACATATCAATATTGCATCTTTAATTTAAAAAAGCAACCTGCCCCAACTTTTCAGAATAATTTTAAAACTTTATTTTATTACAAAATATTAAAAATACGATAAAGAAAATGTATTATGTAAGAGTATTATTTAAAATGTTATTGCGAAAAAGTTTATATTATTTAATGTACACATCCTAAGGAAAATTTGTAAAAAACCTCTCGAAGTAAGTAACTAGAATAATATTGTATTTAATGTTGTAGTAACGTTTTGTCACTAAACTTTTTACTGATAGATACCTGAATCGTTTAATATCATTCAACGGAAGTCATTTGTTACACTAAAGTAAAGGTGTTTCAAATAGCAGTGAAACAATAGTGTTTGTCGGTTTCAATTTACAACCTTTACTTCAGGTTTTGGTATTGGTGCAAAATTCACTTTTTTAAATCATATTAATAATTTGAGTGTAAAATTTGACGTTGGAATCTCAGAAACTCACACGACAGACAGAGAACGAAAATTTAGGAAAAATTAGTTAGAATAAATACAAATTCATACTGCCTTGTCTTTATACTTATCATAAAAATTCTTTTAAATGTATCTACAGTAATGATCTTTATAATTAAAACTGGTATTTCGTGTGAATTGTTTAATTATAAAGTAATGCTTACAATAAATAACGTCTAAAACTAATTAACACACAAGAAGACTAATCACTAAACGAATGCATGTATTTAACACCACGAGATTATTTCTTTCAAACGCAAATTATATATTTCATTTCTATTGAGGTCTATTTATTTTTATTTATATTTATAGATATAATGCATGAGTCGGACAATGGGCAAATATTTGGCTAAGTCCCCTTACGTTAGTCGCACGTTACTCTGAATCGAGCTTTTCTGTTCTCGGAAAACGCACACATTTTCCAAAGGTGGACTACGTTATTATTCTCTTCATAGGGCGCCTAACAATGGGACTCTATTACCTTTGGTTTCCCTCTTGGCAATTTCTGGATGCGGTAGATCCAGTAATTTATTTGTTCCTTCACCCGATATGGGTCGTCCCAATTCCGCTGTAGCTTTGGTGATAATCCACGACGTCTTTGCGTATTGTATAACCAAACCAGACCCCATCTTAAAATCCTCCTTCTTGTACTCTCATATCCTACATAAGTATCCGGTCACTCGCGATCTGGCTATTTTTTCGGACCCTGTCGTGAATATCTTCCTTACTTCTAACTTAGACGGACGTAATCATTTCCAGATACCTCATGCCCCAGATGTGCTTCCCAATTCCAGATCATACGGTAATCGTAACTTTCGTCCAACCATCATAGAAGCTGGTGTCTGTTCGGTAGTTTCTGAACCGATGTCCCAGTCTCCTTCATGATCGGATACTACTTTAACCGAATATTCTCCAATTATTTAATTCATACGTTTTACCATGCCGCCAGACTGCCGATGTATCGGTGTGGTCCTGAGGCTTGCGAATACTCAGTAATCGGCAAAAGTCTCCAAAGAATGTGAACACAAAACTACGGCCTTGGTCTTAGTGCAGCTGTAGGAGTATTCCGAAACAATTGATGAACTCCTTAACCAGTACTTCGGTAATAGTCGCAGCTTCCTGGGTTGGTAGTGCATATAATTTTGGCCATTTAGTAAAATAGTCCATTGTCACCTAGATGTACTTATTATCAGCGTTAGACTTTGGAAATGGTCCCGCCATATCTATAGTAGGGTAGCCCATGGTTTAGTTTGTTGAAAAAAATGTGAATCCCAAAATATAAATGTTTTTAAACAAGAATAACTCATGTCGGTAGAAGATTGAACTTTTATTTAAATGTATTTTAAATGGGATTTTAGCGTTTTAAGAGAACATAAGACATCATCATCATCATCTGCCTATTTCGGTCCGTTGTTGGACGTAAGCCTCTCCAAGTATCCTCCATTGGTCCCTGTATTATAACATAACATAACTTTTTGAATTTTCAATGTTTTGACTTGAAAACTTGTACCTTGTGGTTTTTGGGGTCGTTGAACACGAATTCGGTCAAAAATAACTTTTGACAGATAACAGCTGTCAAATTCATTTAAAAACAATTACTTAAAGGCAACTTTCATCTGTCCAAAGTCATTTTTAACACAGAATTCGTGTTCAGCGATTTCAAAAACTATAAAGTACAAGTAGGCATTGAAAATTCAAAACGTTATGCCAAGTTATTCTCCGAAAACGATAAAATCCCATTTAAAATATATTTAAAAACTCAATCTTCTAGCGGCACGGGTTATTCTTCTTTTAAAACTTTTATATTTTGAGAATCGCATTTATTTCAACAAACTAAACCGTATTTTAGGACGAGATCGATAAAATTCTGGCCTTGCTAAAATATGGGCTACCCTAATCTATAGTTACTTTTTTTTAGAGAACTACCCACATTGTACTGCATCATAAGTTCTCTTCGTTTTACCAAGGGTCCATTACCAGTGGAACACAGCTCACATTTACGGCACTGCTTTATCACGTCTTCTTTACAATAAAGAGCCTAACGGTGGTGCTATCTTCGCTCTACATTAGGGTGGTCCAACAAAAAAGCAAAGTCGGAAATCTTATGCTCTCACCCCCTAGGAATATTGTATATCGAAAAAAAAGTACCCCTATTTTTTTATTTTGAAATCGGGCAATGTTTAGGGGTGCCTCAATTCCCTTAAAGTTTCCCATGTATTTTATACGGGAAAAACACACGTTTTCGTAGATTTGGTATAGAATCCTAGAAAATCAATATTTTTCAACCGGACTACTCTGTTTCTCTTCAGAAATGTTCAGAGAATGACATCCAATAATTTATTTGTTAACTTTTTTATATTAACTATTTTTTACAGACCCACAAAAAACCCATAAATGAAAGAAACACAGAAAAATCGTTAAAAAATATTTATTACTATTTTTTAATATAAAGTATTTTGATAAATAAATTATTGGATGTTATTCTCTGAACATTTCTGAAGAGAAACAGAGTAGTCCCGTTGAAAAATATTGATTTTCTAAAATTCCATACCAAATCTATGAAAAAGTGTTTTTTCCCATATAAAATACATGGGAAACTTTAAGGGCTTTGAGGCACCCCTAAACATTGCCCGATTTCAAAATAAAAAAATAGGGGTACCTTTTTTTCGATATACAATAATCCGAGGGGGTGAGAGCATAAGATTTCCGACTTTGCTTTTTTGTTGAACCACTCTACAGTCTACACCCTCTTCAGGAGACCGTTTTCCACCTCCAGTATGCCTTCAAGGCTCTGTCACTCTTAAACTGCTCTGATTTTATCGGAGTCGGCTGTCATCTTGTTTTGTGATACAACATGCCCGAGGTAAATTAGTCTTTTCGGAATATATGGCACTGTTTCGAACTTAATTTCAGATTGGCTCCACATAGTATTCAGAACAGGACAGTTCCCTCGAAATTGTTTCCAACATACGCTCGAAGGCGGCGGCGTTACATACACCAAAAGGCATATTCGTAAACTCCCACAATCCGGAAGCTATAGTGAGAGCGGTCTAATCTCAATCTTCGGTTTCCAGCTCGACTTGCCAATAATTACTTTTCAAGTCCAAAGTTGAAGACTATCGTGAGCCAGAAAGTGCAATGTGTCAGCGAGTGTGGTAGGGGGATAGCTGCCCTTCTTGGTCACGCAGTTCATCTGTCTATAGTCCACACAGAATCTCGTTGAGTCATCCTTCTTGCAGACCAGGACTACCGATGATGCCCATGGGCTGCTTAATTGCTCAATAATCCCTCGGTATTCTATATGCGGTGATAAGGTTTTTGCTCGCTTTGCAGAAAAGGTAGACGTCTCGGTTGGTGACGGATGGATTTTTCAAAAAACCAAATCTTGCACCTTCTTCAATTCCGTTCTATCAAGGTCCTTGCACAATTTACTATTCATGCCCACTAATTTTCCAACGTGGATACTAGACAATGGTCTCCATACATCATCCATACATTTGGCATCTCGGAATACTGGTAAACACTGCTCTACAAGGGAACTCTAAGTTTCCGGTTCCACATTAACGTTCATCATCTTCACCAATGCTAGTATCGTTTTGCATACAGAAAGTAAATCAGTTGGTTGTATTGTACCATTAGCACATTAGGTTTCCGACTGCGCTCGATTTCATTTAATAAGATCTCAGCAGTTATAAATTGATTGCAATTTATGCATTGTAAGTAGGTATTTCCTGGAATGGGAAAGCTCGATTCGGACTAACGACTATGCAAATATTTACTCATTGTCCAATTCATGCATTCTACTATAAATAAAAATAAATATATAAATAGACCTCAATGGAAATAATTATAATAAAACTGTGCATTTAAAAACAATAATTTCGAAGTGGTGTTAAATAAATAAGTTCGTTTAGTGATTAGTCTTCTTGTTTGTTAATTAGTTTTAGACATTAGTTATTGTAGATATTTCTCTGTAATTAAACAATTCACACAAAGTTCTAGTTTTAATTAAAAAGTTCGTTACAGTAGATATATTTAAATGAAGCTGTTTCCGGGCGTGAATAGAATCATTAGCTTTATCGCTCTATTACATGTTTGTTATTAAATATACAAAAAAACTTATTTGGCGTAAATTATAGACAATTGCTTCCTCTTTATCTTAATATATCATTATCAAATTAATAAATTATTCCAAAAACTTGCAAGATGTTTTTTAGATTAAAGGTCCAATATTGGTATATAAGGTATAGTTTTGGCAGTAAACAGCTCTCTCTGTTTTCAATCTTTTTTTTTCTTTTCGGCGTTTTGACCACATTCGGCCATTTGTACACAGATATGTTTCGACGATTTGTCCACAGATGATTTTTGGCGTTTTGACCGCATTCGGCATTTGTCCAGATATTCTTTTCAGCGTTTTGACCACTTTAGGCGGTTTGTCCATAGATGTGTTTCGGGGTTATGTTCCCTTTCGGTGATTTGTCCAGATATTCCTTTCGACGTTTTGACCAAGATTCGGCGATATGTCTACAGACCCTTTTCGGCGTTTTGTCCATTCGACGTTATGTCCAGTTCTAGTCTCAAAAAGATCTACAAAAATGTTGTCTTACTCCCCCCTGGATGAAAAGCCGGGAATTTCTGTACTTCGTTACCTTTAGAATTGCTTCAAGTATAATCTTTTAAATGTGAAGATTTTAGCTTACGTCATTCAAGAGATGTATAACTATAATGATTTTTGAAGAATTGCCTCCCCCTGCAACCCCCTTAGGTTTTTTAGGATTAAAAATATACTCATGCACCCCGTTGGGTAAGGCCCACCTGTCTACTAAGTCTTCTAGCTTTCGAGATATTTTTTGGTGGACATCTGAACTGGCTATTATTATTATTATAATTATATTTAAGTATCCCAAACTACAATAATAACGTTAATGAAGGGTGTTCTATTTCGATTTGCACACTTTCACTTTAAAAAATGTTTACATTCATTTTTAGATTACCATCTTGTAGGTATGCCAATAGTTACTTTTACCACTGTATTATAGTTTCTTTTTGTATTTCCTACTATTCAAATCGTTCTTCCAATTTTAGCATTTAATTCTTCTCTCTTGTTGCTCTTATTTTATACTTTATTGGTTTGCCCTATTTTAAAATTTTTTTTTTCATCATTCCCCATTCTTTGTGTCTTACATTCTTTGCCGTCACATTTAATGCGATTTTTCTGTGTGGTGTTCTTGGTGTTTTACAACATGCAATTGGTGGTGCAAAAAAGCTATGTTATTAAAGTTTAATATGATCTAAGTGTTAAGATACGTTCAGAAGAAAATGAAGAAATTTTACACTTGCTTGAGAAAATGAACCAGTTTAGAATTTAAATAATTCTAGATAAATCTAATTGTACTATATTCTATAACTCAATCAGAAACCTTTTTTATTCAGCTCTAGTGTCGAAACAATAAAGAAATTAACTCTTTAACTACCATTTCTAAACCAGTAGACCATTTTAAAGGTTTCTATAGTCAATACAAACTTAATACCTGCTTTAAAAATTTTTAAACATGTCGGAACATTTGACTGTCAGTCAAACGTTAAAGGATTTAGTCACCTTTTAAGTGACTAAAGTCCTTCTTCTTTTCAATTATTAACAAAAAAAGGTATTATTCAGAGGCCATCCTCTGCCATAAAAGAAAAATAATTGTAAACATTTCCCTCCTCATAATCTTTCAAACAAAAAACAATTCACATTCTAAACAAGGCGAGCAAGACAAGACAAACTCTTTAGTATTTAGTAAAGGTAAATAATTGTATTTCGGCACGGGCTTGATTATAGAGCATCGTCAAGTAGGCTCTGACAGGAAAACGCAATCAGCACAGCATCAAGCAGGCCACGAGGGGCCGCCCGCTCATTACGGATTTCGGGTGTTGGAGTGCGGCGCTGCTAAATAGAGAGGCCACCAGAAATAACCAGCCGCCTGTGGACTGCCCCAACTAGATGATGACCTGTGCCCTATTATCCTTGTGTGTCCTTGCGGAGTAGGTGGTCCGCGAACGTGCGAAATTAAAGGAAATTACAGAAATTCTGATCGACGACCCTGATAGTAAAAGAGTAGGATAGGATCTACTATGAGTTTGATATGTTTCGACAGTACTTGATGATTCGGTGATTCATTCCCACACCGCGGTCTGATTGAAGTGGGCCAAACGTTGAATTTCAAATAGCCAAACACGAAGGGAGAAAATCTCTTTTATGAGATTGATGTGCTCGACAGGATTGGTACATCAAAACAAAATTCCGCTGCGATTAACAATATGTAGGTACCAGCAGGTGTGGCGCTTGCCGCTTGTCAATTATTACGGTTTATTACAAACCGACAACGAGGTAATTTTT
This sequence comes from Agrypnus murinus, assembly GCA_929113105.1. Classification (NCBI taxonomy): domain Eukaryota; kingdom Metazoa; phylum Arthropoda; class Insecta; order Coleoptera; family Elateridae; genus Agrypnus; species Agrypnus murinus. The sequence continues at coordinate 199,547,232 of OV816025.1, forward strand.
AATGTTGAATCATCGTGTGAAGATTATAATATGTAGGTTATAAATAACCACTATAATGTTGCAAAAAACATCAGGTTGCTATTATTGGAAGGGAAGAATTACGTTTCTTATTCGATACTTCGTTTCATATTCTAATGTACATAATCTGACTTTTGCATGCTATTGATACTCACGCAAACAAGAGTAGAACTCACACAGCAAGTTACTGGAAAACAAATTCCATATATTTTATGAATTCTTCTTATTTTTTTAGACGTTCTTTTACGATTTCTTAATTAAAAACAGCAAGCCAGAGTGACAACAAAGAACACCGTGGTGGAATAATCAAACACCACAAGGTGTTTGTGTTGGTTCAAATCTAAAAATCATCAAATAACATCTGTTATATTGACAAAGATCTCACCAAGCAGAGCGCAACACAAAAAAAAAGCAAAATCACATAATTAATGCCCAATTTCACGCGGCATCTTGGTAAAAAGACAGTCGAGAAAAAGGAACACACAACTTTAGAAATGACCACCCAAAGTCCAATGAAAGGGCGGGCTGCTTGCTTTTTTCTCTCCTTACAAAACAAATTACGTATCATATAAAAGTCAAACGAGGTAGGCATTTCTCGTTTTCTAAAGAAAACTTCTCTGTGCTTACTTTCTGTAGGGTTTAAACTTAAATAATTTATTAAATAATAAGAGGACACCATTTAAATTCAGTCTTCTTTAAACAGGATTAGTCATAGAAGTAAGTAGACGAGCTTTTCAAAAACTAAATTTCAATTAATATTTTGATCCAAGAGTATACAATTTTGAAATATATCTTTGCTTCAACTGCTTCAAGATATTTCGAATGTAAGATTATAAACGTATGAAGGAACTTTTCAGAAGAAGGAACGCCTTACACTCAAAACTGGATATTGTATCTTGAAGTCTGAAACTCGCAATTTCAAGAGGACCTTTCTAGATATACCTTTGACAAAAAACTTCAAAGATCCAATACTTTACAAGCTGGGGTTTTGATTATTACAAATAGTGGAAAGCTCGGCCCTATCTACTGATCCACAGTTTGTATAATGCAGACATTAATAATTAAGGGTGACAACTGAGACAAATCATTCTCTAATCTATTTAAAGGAAAAAAAGGATAGTGTATCGAGTAAGAATCCTCAGAACCCCTACCTATACAGTTTTTTTCTTTTGGTTTTCCTCTTTTGTCAAATGTATTTCACTATTTATCAAAAGTATTTCCCACCTATGTAGCTTTGACATTAATAATCAAATGAAATTCACTATTTGTCAAAACTCTTTCACGTTATTGCAAATTATTTTCCTCTTTTTTAATGTTTTATTAGAAAAAGAAGAATATAACAATTTACTAAATATACCTACTAATATTACATAATGTAACGCAATACTTGTAAAAAAAATGTTTTATAATTAATTCAAAATTTCAATTCTGTTGAGGCAACCTCCCAAATATATCTCCATGTGTCGAACATAATTTTGGCAATGTTCTTGTGTAATAGCTTCAGAAGCGTTATGAATTTGAACATATATTTGTTCTTCATCCGTAGGCTGACTTCTTTTTATTATAGTTTTCCATTGGTGAAACAGCTCTTCAATGGGGTTTAAAAAAGGACTGTACGGAGGCAGAAATATTGGTACATGTCCATGAGCTCTGATCAGTTGTTGAATTTCATCCGTTCTATGAAATCCGACGTTGTCCATGACAAAATATGCACCTTGTATATGATCTGCGGCCAAGTGGTCAATCAAAGATGTCAAGACTTCTCCAAAGTGTTCTTCATTGTAAGGCCTGTCTTGAATGGTGAATAAATATAATGAATTAATACACATTGCAGCAGCAATCGAATAATTACGGCCTCTTAATTGGGCCTTCACTTTGTTGGCTCTTGTATTTTTCGGTGATCTTCCATAAGCTCTTCTAGAATTTACTTGAATCCCAAATTCATCAATAAAAAATAGTTTTTCTCTGTGAACCATTATTCTGTTGTATTGAACAGCATATTCAAACCTACTTTGGATAGTATCTGGTGTGTTACGCCTTTCTGGCACAAAAGAAACGCGTTTTACAGAATAGTGAAATGCCTTTGTCGCTCTGTCAATGGTCGATAAGCTCACCTCTAGTTGTGGATTTTGCTCCAACAATTTGGCTTTTACTTGTTTTAGTGTCAAGGTTGTCGAGGTTGCTCCTCTTGAGTAAATTTCTTGGGGCGATGACCAGCACTTCTTTTATTCACTTCGTTCGTTATTTTGTACGTCTTGTAAATTTTTCTTACAGTGTTCGGCAAAACATTAAATTGTCGTCCTATTTGGACTGAAGAACTACCATCGTTCATTCCTCTGATTATTAAAGCACGTACCTCGTTCGAGATTTTGTTCTTTTGCCTTCTTTCAGCATTCATTCTTAATAATCAATGTTAATATCAATGTGAAATAGATTTAACAAATAAGGAAATAGATTTGACACAAGGGGAAATAGTTTGACATACACAGCAAACTGTTTAATAGAGATGGGAAATACTTTTGATAAATAGTGAAATACATTTGACAAAAGAGGAAAACCAAAAGAAAAAAACTGTAATATCTCCTTTAGCATTAAAATTGATCTTAAAACTTCATGATACAATCACTGACTTAACTTTGAGGTCAGTTTTAATGTTGAAGAAAACATTATTAAAGAGAGTTGGAGGCCGATATCAGACGCATTATCCTTCTTCTTCTTATTCCTGTCTACTCTTATGAAGAATGTGGCGTCCTGTAGAACGCTTCAATAGCATAATTTGTGTAGCAGATTTACTAGATCTGCGTACACCTTCCTCGCCTGGATATTATACTCTCTGTGTATTGATTGGTTTGATTTTCATTTTCACACCATAAACATAGTTCTTCAAGTTCTCTCCATTTATATCTATCTTTTGAGATCGGCTTGACTTCGAATCAGAATTTTCCAATACTACTTAGTTAGCTCTTTGTTTGTGTTTGTTTTCCAGTTCTCTGTTGGCCTACCTTTCTTCCAGTTGGTCTGTAGCCCAGTGATTGTCAAGTGACGTTATCTTGTTGTTTGTTGTTATACTTACACATATTTTTTCTTGTTTGGTCTTCTCTCACAGTTCTTTATTACTGATTCGGTCTAGACAAAAATTCTCTAGTATTCTTCTAAAGCAACAATTCACAAACACTTGTAATTTATTATTGTGACTCTTATTTATTGATCATGAATTCATGACTCTACTCCGTATTAATACTATTAAATAAACGTAATTTAGTTTATAAACTTGCTTTTCTTAGAGTACTACAGTTTGTTAGGCGTATTAACCACTACTTGAACTATTCCTGTTGTTATTTTGATGTTTAATCATTTCTGTCTTATCGTCTCACATTTAGTATCTACAACACTCCCCACCTATGTAACTTGTTCTACATTTTCTATGCTATGCTATACACTTCTTTGTGTTTCACTGTTGAGTTTCAGTGGCCACCATAGTATGGTTCGCGCTAGAGTTTTAAGTTTCAAAATAAAACTGGACAACACCATTTTCTATTTTTCAGGTTAGAATAAACTTTTGATTAAAATAACCTGTTTATAAGTCTTTAGCTCGACTCTAATATACATGGGCCTTTACAGCGTAAGCATAAATTTCATGAAAACATTAATATTCTTGTAGCTCCAGTAACGCAATGGTTACATACAACAGAAAAGTATTTTTTGTTTAGAAATATTATGACAAAAATGACATTAAAATTTTTGTATTTTTAAATAGGCCGGTTAATACGTAATAGAGCCCTGGCCAATAAGAAGAAGAAATCTAGAATTAACCTGCGAGACGTTGTTTCTTAGAATATAAAACTATATATACCCGGCGCAATGAGCTTTAAAAGCGACGGATACGACGTCACACTGACCGCCATTAGACACCACCTAAATCTGCTTTTCTCTCAAACTCCGACAAATACGAAGAAGGAAATTACATTTCATAAGTAAGTATTCGTTTGTTTAAAATATTAAATATAAAATTTATAGTTATTCTAAAATTAATTTCAAAATACTATGTTTTAAAATTGAGGTTATGTAGTTTATGTGCGCATTTTGAGACAGTGTGAAAACCTCCAATGGAAATATTTCATTACAAAACCGGAAACACCCACTCCGCCTAATTGAGACTCCCATCCTCGTCGTATGTGGTGGATGATTATGTTCCTTCCTATAGTTTTATATTCTAAGCCTTTAGATAACTGTCACATTGTTGTTGTCAAGTTGATTATCCTTATAAAATTTTAGAAGGGAATGTCAATTCTTAATATTGGCATATTTGGAGATTTTTAAATGTCACAAAATTAATTAAGAGTTAAAATAAAATACAGATTTATATATTTTTATTTGGTTTTTCAACTATTTTATACATTTAATTAATAATTACTATAAATACATAGAAATTACAAAACTTAGCAATATCATCACCTAAAATTATAAAATATCACAGATAGATGCAAATAGAGTCACTACATCTGGTTGCCTAAGTCGCGTTGGCCGATCAGAGTACCGCAAAACACCGCCATATTGGGGGAAAAGAAGCACGAAATTGTTCATTATTTTTATCTATATTGAATTGATTCAAAGGACTAGGCACCACTTAAATGGAAATCTAAGGACCAGTCGATTTTGTTGATTTTTATACCATTGGAAAGATAATGAAAAAACGAAAAATTCATATCATTGGCCCAACACGGAGAAATTCCTAGCAAAGCCGCAATTCGGGATTTTAGAGTAATATAATTCCCATTTAAAATGCATTGCTGTCAATCAATTCGTCTCAACAATAGAATCTGATACTAACCCTGTCAGTGGCTCTAAAACTTCTTAAAATTTTGAATGTAACAATATAAGGTTTTAGTAAGTTTTGTTTTCTCAAGTTGCACATACTTAAAGATTTCAAAATTTGATTGACATTGGTTTGACAATTTATTCTAACCTTCTTGGAATAAATATTCGAAAATAAATAGGGTTTCTTGAAATAAATACACATGAAAAATATCGAATAATAATTTTATTGGGGCAGGAACAAGAAGCAATTTTAAATATTACATCAAAAAATAAAAAGAAACTTCTAATTTTACTAAACCTGCAAGCATAATTTCAGTAAGTACTGATTTCATGTAATATAGCTGTACATGCTTTTATTCTATGGGATATGTACGCTTCTTAAATGAAGAGTTATCAAGGAAAACTGCAATTTTCATAAAAAGAAACCACACTTTACTTATTCAAATGATTTATTTCCTTATGCTAAACAAGATTTAGATTATCAAATGGGAAGAACTACGTTGTATCGTTCTATAAAATACCCAAATGTAAGCAGATTGTATTAACAGTTGTTCTTTTTAGAACAACTACATATTAAAACATAAAAATAAAATTTTAAAAACTATTTAGGTACAGTATTTATTAAGTATTGAAACAATAATTTTTTACACATTTAGATGAAAGTGGGATACATTAAAATGGTAGCCAACATTGAACGTGGCTACATACCACAGATTTAGAAGCAAAATCCTTCTAAAATTAAAAATGAGGGTAAAAGATTTACAGCTTTGCACAAGTTGATTTTAAACTAAGTATTTGTGTATGCTATTTATTTCATTGTAGCTTTTGTATTAACGATTATTATATCATCATTATGTAACCAACTAGTTACATAGCCGTTCTGTATCTTCACATCGTCTTCTATTCTCATGTGGTGTTCTTAATAAAGCTGCATCGTTATTTTTGTAATCAGAAAAATACAGTCTGTGAACGTCTAAAATATATCCATCAGGTGCGACAACTAATACAGGTTTCAGCATATGGTAGCCCTTATGAAAACAATAAGATGTGCTGAATTGATCGACGATATTTTGGGGAACATGTCTTTTCATGCAGAACCCATTTCTGGAAATAAAGAAGGTCCTCCTTGTAAGAGTAAACTTCCAATCTTACTTCAAAGAGCGCTTCCCGAGTAATTTTTGCCTATTGTATATAAAATATTTATTTCGTCTTTGAACTATGCAGTTGAATTTGAGATTGTCTTCATCACCTACATCCACATCAATGGTTTGCACTATACTTAAGTGTGTGGCAATTTGCATGAATAATAAAACGTCATCATTTCTGTCCATATCTCTGGGTTGTAATCCATTGTTTAACCGATGTTTGGTTGCAAGTTGTTGATATTCTAGATAAATATCTAAATTACTGAAACGTTGAAATTCTTTTGGACGTCCTTCTCATTCACAAACGTAATACTGCATCTTACAAAACTTGTATTAAATAGAATGAGTAAAAATGGATATTGTCGATTTTCAACAGCACTACTAGCATACAATTCAATAATTTTGACAATAATGCCATTAGCAGAAAAATGATTTATTTAAATCATTGGTTTCTAAAATAGTTGTAATATTATTATACGCAAATACCTTTCTGTATGCAATATTTTTATATCTTCAATTGATTTAAATTCAGTTACATTCTGCTTAATACAAAAACTAAAAAGAAAAAGAAAATACACAAATTGTAGTTTAAAATCTACTTTTTACAATAGACAATTACAAAAACTGCATGTTTGTATAAGTAAATACCTACCTGATTTCTATTTAGGCTTTATTCGATTTCTTTCATGAGAATTTACTTCAAGAAAGGCTATTTATTTTTGAATATTTATTCAAAAAAGGTTAGAATAAATTGTCAAACCAATGTCAATCAAATTTTGAAATATTTAAGTATGTGCAACTTGAGAAAACGAAACTTACTAAAACCTTATATTGTTACATTCAAAATTTTAAAAAGTTTTAGAGCCACTGACAGGGTTAGTATCAGATTCTATTGTTGAGACGAATTGATTGACAGCAATGCATTTTAAATGGGAATTATGTTGCTCTAAAATCCCGAATTGCGGCTTTCCTATGAATTTCTCCGTGTTGGGCCAATGATATGAATTTTTCGTTTTTTCATTATCTATCCAATGGTATAAAAATCAACAAAATCGACTGGTCCTTAGATTTCCATTTAAGTGGTGCCTAGTCCTTTACGTTTAGTTTAAAAGGATTTCTTCATAATTCTTATTCTGAAATTTCAAAGCTCTAATATGTATAATGCTATTATAATCTGTTCATTGTTAAAGATCACGCTTTATCTGCTCAATATGGTGACAGTTTGCGGTACTCTGATCTACTAGCATGGTCTGGTTGCTTAGATGTAGTGACTCTACATGCAGGGCCGGATTAACGGATGGGCGGAAGGGGCGTTCGCCCAGGGCCTCCACATACAAAGGCCTCCACATAAAATATTTTTTTAATTAAGGTTTTTATCATTCTATCAAAATGTATGTATTGCACCTTAATATTGATTACTGTTAATAAATAATGTTCTTAAACGTCAACAAAATTAAACTTTTTTCTCTGTCTTAACTTTTTTTATGGTAATTAACACATTTACAATTTTGCGGCAAAATATTTTTTATGAAGGGCCTCCACATTAGTCTTCCGCCCAGGGCCCCCACTACGGTTAATCCGGCCCTGTCTACATGCAAATATTGACCAACGCTTCTTATATTTTTGACAACTTAACCTAAAAACTTTGGTAACGTTTTGTTACTAGAATATCCGGTATACTCACTACAAAAAGTATGCTTGTTATTGTACAGTCCCAAAATTTTATAGAAATTTGACACTGGTATTTGCTATTTAAATTGAAAACACTTTACATTGCGAGCTGTGGTGAGTTTTTTTATTTCTCCTTTTTACACATTTTTAATTATATCTAGTTTTTCACTTTCATTCCCTAACTATAAACATTTCACAACTTTAAAAATTTGAGGTTAGAAAAATTGTCAAAAAATCTCTTATTGGTTCGGGATCTAAAACGTCACATATGGCGCGATTAAACTATAATTTTTTTCTCGTAAGGGCTGCTGTGTGGTACGAAATATTATTTCTAACGTAAGTTTTATTGTATTACCTTTCGACTTTAAGCAACGGTTTTCGTTAAATAATTCAATAGCAAATTATTTTAAATACTCGTATCTGGTTATCTTTAAGGTTAAGAATCTTAAAGTTTACCAGTAATAAGAACTTTCATGCGTCTTATTAATTTCTGAACGATGTCTGCTTAATTAGCAATCGTGCCAGCAGTCTAATTAATAATTAACCAGTAATTAGTATGAAGGACTTCTTGTCTAGTAGAATGTATAATGAAAATAATATTTTTGAACCTGAAACTAATTTTATTACAGTTATCTGTATTATAAGTGCGAAAAAGGACTACTTTCGCATGAGGTGTAAAAATAATAAATATTCTTACAAGTCAAATAATTTCAAGTCAAATTAGTCTTGAATTTTCAAACTCCCTAATGCTAGAAAGTCGTAGTTGGTGCTCAGTATGGTAATAGTTGAAATCGTTTTCGATTCTGAGAAAATCTTCCGTCTGGGCTTCTACGAAGGTTTAGAGTTTTTCAAAGCGGATAGTTTCGCTTCGCAGTTTTTCATTTTTGAATTTCAGGTAAGTAAAAGTCTATAAAAATCAACTATACTGTAAACTACTCGTTATAGCAGACCCCGAATAGCGCCATAGCGTCTATTTCCGTGTGAAACAGCGTATAACAGTAATTAATCACAATCCCAAAGCCCGAAAATAAGTGAAGCAAGTCAGTAGTCGGTGTTAAAATGTGTCACTTTTAGTTGGAACACGCTGTAGCGCTAGCTGTATCTGCAGCTACAGGTACAACATCATACCTATACTTGCCTTAGTAGATAAGAGTTGCAGATATCTGCACAGCAAATATTAAATCCCTGATTCAATACTCTAGTCTCTGGTAAGAAGAGTTTAACTACCATGTTTAACAATTTTTTTACTACTATTCCCAAAGGCTTCCCAAAATGAAACTTACACCAAATAGAGACTGCATCTAACCGTATAAGATATTGTATCCCTAGCGAAGTTGAAGGTACACTTTCTTAGATATCCAAAGGTCACATCACGTGGCTTTGAAATGAAAAACTTAATATTTTATTATAAAAAATTTTTATATGAAAACTATGCTCCTTCAACTTTAAAACATGCCTAAGATAAAAGTTCTACTATGATTAGAAGCAAGGTTATGAATTGCTTTTGTTCACCTTGTAAGCGAAGATTTTACCTTTTTTATCATGTTGCAACCCTGCTGTATGAATACCGTGTATCACTGAGGGCTATAACTTTACATACGTAAGTTACTTTATGTCCTCTAGCATCCTACCATATCTCACGAAAATCTGAGATGGTCGGATTGAAAAGTTCATTTTTTGGTAATGATTTGGCATTATAATAAAAAAGGTTCAATATCATTTACTGTCTCCAGCCTTACTTTGTGGAACACCATAATCATGAAATATAATATAAATACAAAGATTAGTTATTAACTAATCTTTGTATTTATATTATATTTCAAGGTTCAATATGTTGTGCATTTCTTTCAATACATAATTTACATCTTCCAACACTAGTGCTATGTAGTAGTAGAACTGTTTTGTTCTACATTTTCCCTAATTGAAGATTAAAGACCATAAGAATAACTAAAGTTCCGTTATTTACCTAAGCTTGCTAGATAATTTTGTTTTATTAATTTAAGAACCAGAAATCAAAGCCTACTAGTCGTAAATCACTTTTCACGTTTTTCTTGAAAATCTTCTGGTGTAAGAATATGAATATTTATTATGGTTGAAAAGAGATCACAATATTCCATCGATTTCAGTAAAAAAATACCTATCATGTAATTTAAAAAAAGTCGATGACGTTATCACTCTCACGCCGATTTTGTAAATACAAGATTTTTTAAACCAGAACATAGAGAATTTTATGCCATTTAATAATATATAGATTTATATTATTTCTGACCGAAAATAAAACTGAACAACAAAGCGGGGCGCTTTAAATCAAACAGACTGTATAGAATATATTGATATTCGATAATAAATCTTCCTATTGACTATGGGTGTATTATCTACGGAAGCTTCTATTCTAATGCATTCAGAAACAAATTAAGCACCGTGGTGTAAAATGTATCCAACCATATTGTAAGGATTACGAAATTCTAGTTTATTAGCCCCAAGTGAATATGAGACCATGATTTTCATATTTGTGTGTCGAAAAACCTTCTGAATGTATCAAATACCTTTGAATTCTTATATTTATTATATAATTTGTCTATAGGTAATTTATCATTATTTACAGTTGCTCACTTTTTATTAATGAAAATCATTTTTTTGTAGTTAATCCCGGATTAAAGTTGTTTTGATGTCTAAAATGCTTCACTATTATTTCTTACTATTTAGTAATAGGAATTTGCTTTATATTTGTATACATAAATTAATTCGTATATAAAAAGTAAGTAATAATAGTTTTTGATTTTAATGCGGAACAAATTAAATTTTAGTTTTTGTATTAATTTTAATAATTTGTTTATTTATATACTTATACAGGTGGTTTTTCATTATCCGTCTTGGAATTTTCAAGACTACAAAAGTCATTTGCACCATTCCCAGTTAACTTTTAAACACGACTCAATTGCTATATTGATACGATTCTTTTAACAAATACATTCGTGGAAATTATTTTTAGTTTAAAATTAATGGGAGTTGGTACAAAATGATTTAAAAGTTATTAATTGGTTAGATGGGAAAAAATGTGAACATTTGAAACACTACTATCCATTTTTTTTCTTAGAGACCTCCGACTATGAAAGCGTATTACTTGTAAACTACTGAACCAAATTAAATATTTTAAAAACGAGCAAATAGTAAATTTATTTCTACATACAACAGTAATATGTTATATTTCTAAATGGTATACGTTTGTTTTTATCGGATGATACGTAATAAAAGGTGCGCATTTTTAGAGACTATTTCATTAAAACTAAATTAAATAATAGTTTAGGGGTTACAAAGAAACCTTAGTTTCTATATGCTATTAATTTTTAGACAAAAAAACGTTTTATTTAAGATTTATATGAAAACATAGGAAACTATGTTTTCTTGTTTATTGATAGAGACAAGTCAAGATTTTTCGCTAAATTTTTCATTTTCACCTTTCATATGTAGGTATTGTGGGCATTATTTTTCTTAAAGAAATGTTCCCAATTTTAACAATAAAAATAGAAAAACAAAAATCGATTTTTTTGTCCAAACAGCTTGACACTAAAAGTCGTAAAATAATGTCTACATATGAAAAGTGTTGATTGAGCGTATTACGTATTCATGGTTTCAGTTCGATAAATGCGGCATTACACAGTACTGTTGTTATAGCAACCCCATTTACCGGACTTAATGTCTGTTTGCTACTACAATGTCACATCTACCAACTAAAATCACTAATGTAAACAAGACTCGCGCATCACAATGACATGTACCAACAGCATTCGAAAATAACAAGTATCTACCGCACAGCGTTCGTTAATAAGCCGCGACATGTATTAGATTCAAAATTTCGGATCTGGTTTCTCAGCTGATACTCGAGGAAGAAATCAGCAACACACTCTCGAAACAATGAGTCCAAAATATTTCAAAAACCTACGAATACTTTGTTCATTATAAATGTTTTAGATCATTGTTTGGAGAATATACATATAATAAAAGTCGTATCATCACCACCACAACCTTTAAATTTGTAAGCGGCGAATGTTAAACGTATGTTAATTGATCATTCGATCCCTCTATCACTTGCAAGTCAGCTGATTAATGCAGTTACCGGAATTTATATAACGTTTCAATGGCAGAAAACGCTCAATTAAATATAACACAGTATGAAATACATGTTTAAAAGACACTTGCGATTTTCTTTATGTAGCTGCTTACCACTTGCCAATATAACATCCAAAATCAGCTGTCGTTCATAAACAACAGGTAAATTTATATTCATAACTCAATTAGTAATTCGATAATGTTTTAATGTGCTCGTTTTCAGTGATGGAATATTAGTAACTACTTAATAATGTTATCTTAAACAGGAAATTATGCTTGTTTAAATAATAGCCGGAAAGACTTGTTAATATTATTTATGAATAAAATCCTCATAAATATACATTTTGGAAATAAAAATTAAAATCAAACGTGGTTAGTTTTAATAAATGTAACCGGTTGAAAAATAAAGTTTGTGGACTGATTTACCTGCCTGGAAGTGTTGTCGTCCATTGTAACCTTTACGCCATGTAGAAATAAGGGCTTAAATAGTATTCAATGTTGGTATTCGTTTACTTGCTTCTTCAGTTTTGAAAGTTGTATTTAAAGGTTGCACTTAAAGATGTGTAATAGACAATGATGCAGTGCCGTTCCGTCTTTGTTACACAATGTTGAAATGGAACTGCATTCAGGGGTAATTTTCAATAAGACGAACTCTATGCGGTATTTGGACTGCCGTTATGGATTAAACGAAAATGTGGATTTATCTATGTAGTATTGTGTAATGTACGTAACCTATACGCTATATGTATTAAAAGATTGCTTTATTTTATAAATACTTTTGACTTAAAATTATTTAATTAAACATTTTCCTGAAAAATGATGCACTTTAGTAACAAGTATCCAGGGCCGTTCCTGGGTTGCTTTCCGCCCAGGTACAAAATTAAAGCGGCCGCCCCTACAAGAATTTTTTGTTGTTTCCGTCTAAAAACCGATTAAGGTTGTATAAGTAAAACATTAACCACATTTTTAAAATATTTTAGCATTATTTTTGAAATATCTCAAAATCGTTTTACACTGATCTATAAAGTTTAGTCGCGTGGGCTAATGACTGTTGGCGTTTACTTAAGCGCGGAAATGCGGATAAACATTCAATACTAATGTTCATTTTACACGCGCAAATTAAACATTACGTTGCAGCAAATAACAAAACCTTTATGTTAAAGGACGTAAAATATTTGCTAATGAAAGTGCCCAGATTACTGCAGAAACTGGCAAAAAAGTGTCGAGCAATCTCAATAAATACAATAACAAATGTGGGATCTGGACCACAAAATTTATATTTTAGTGAAAAAAATAATTTTTACCGTGAACAGTAGAGAGTCGGATTTAGACAGCTTATATATGAGAAGGATCTGAAAGTGATGGACAGTAAGTTGAATTACTTTGAAATTTGAATTTTGAATTATATATTAATTTTTCTAATCTGTTCACAGAATGAAACTATAATTATTTTATAGTGGACGTCGACGTTGTAGAAAATGTTATTTTTAAGACAAACATCTTTTTTAAAATCGGCTTTGTTATTGGTAATGATACATCTAACTTAATTGTGGTGTTAAACATTTTCATCGTTGTTTTAGGTTTAGCGCGCTAGAACGTATACTCTAAGCGGTCAAGGATCATTATGTAAACGTAGCTTTGAGCGGTCATCTGACCACTGTTTGTTTGCGCTTTCCGAATAGCTAACGCGACCATTACTTGTCTTGTCTAAAATTGTCCTGTAATTGGTGTAATGATCTTGCTATATAAATGATCACCAAGTATCATTACATTCATAACTACCATCAGAAAGGCATTGAATCTTTGAATCATAGGGATTGCCATAGCAACCAAAATAAATAAGAAGTAAAAATAAATAAAGATTCTATAAGTCTATATGTCTTTTACCGAGTTATTCCTACAAGAATCCGTTTAAAATAGTGTATCAAAAGGTAATCCGTATCTCTACAATGTATCTCTACAAAATGTATTTCTATCCCATCTGCAGTCTTAGATTTCAAGACTGTACAAATAATCTGCCAACGCTGCCTCCTGAAATGCCTGAATGTTCGAAAATCATATTTATGAATTGTACAGACTGAAATATAAAAGAAAGGGACAAATTGCGATGCTCCTAATTATCTATCTTAAGTATCGGCGTAGATAAAAGAAATGAAGATTTTCATTGACATGTGAATTTAAAAGAATAGCTCTGTTAATTTAAGGGGGATTCGATAAAAAATAAAATAAAAATTTAAAAAAATTAAAAAAATTAAATAAAAAAAAATAAAAAACATTTAAAAAATAAATAAATTTGATACTTCAAAATTTGATACTTTGATACTTCAAAAAGATGAATTTGATAAAACCCCCGTTTTAAGGATTCCTAGGAAAACTAACTGCCAAAAAAATGATACCAAATGGAAATTTGCATTTCTTAATTTTAATCCCAGAAACCAATAGGAAATATTGATTCAATTCAATATTCTTTTTTTAATTACATTATTGAATTAAAAGGAGCTTACGGAACTGTCACTAAAATAATAATTAGCCACATTGTCGCTTCGACGAGATTTTCAACGAAATTAAAAGTTCGAAAAGTTTGTCCGTAGGATTTTCTAAATTTCCAATTCAATTTTGATTTCAGGTTCAGAAAGAGCATCAAAAATGTATAAAAAAAGTATAGATACCCACTTCCTATCACTTGGAGAACTAAATAACTAGATAAAAAGATAAAAATCTATTTTTTGTATTTATATTAGCGTAGTGTTTGTTTATATTTATATTACCTTTGATAATGTTAGCTGTCGAAACAATACTGTCAGGTACATTATAATAAACTTGTGAAACTTTCATTAATCTTTTATTTATTTCATGATTCTGAAGTTTCACCAAATAAGGCTAGAAACAGTAAACAAGATAAATTTAATATTATTTTAAAACTATTTCCTGTCCAAATTTATAGCCTGAATGAAGTGTGTAAGATTTATAGACGGTTATCCGTAGCTGATGAGGCTACATCAAAGTCGAAACGTTGCTTTCCTTGTTATCATTTCTAAATTTCATAAATTTATTTAATTTTTTGTGGATTCTGTTATGGGTCTTTGGTTGTTTTCCATAATGAGTAATCGATGCTCTGCTCATCCACCTGCTCTCTCAAGTAAAAATTTATTGATTCATTTTTATTTCGAAGATTTCTTTTCTCGATTGTCTAAGTTAGTTCAGTTTAGTATTATCCAGTGGACATCTAGTTGTATGCCACTTTTTTCTTCTCTTTTACTAGTTCCTAATTGTAATATATGTTAATTGCATACATATTTTTTAATATTTTTCCTATTCATGATAAGCGTTATTTTCCTAATTATCACTCCACTTTCACTCCTCTCAATGTTTTGGGGATGAATAGTGTGATAAAATATACATTACGAAATTTAGATTATTATTAATTTTGCTTCTTGTAGTATCACATAATTCTAACCGTTGATTAACTCAATCTTCCATAAAGAATTGTTCATTAACACATGATAGAAATGATAACGACTCGCTCGCAAGAAATTGAGTACGGAACCATTACTAACTTCTAACTGTTTTGAAATTTATTTCGTTGAGATTTTCCGTAATACTTTGAATTACCGTAGGTTCGTTGTCTGTATTGTTAACGCTACAATTTCCAACGTTGCTCTTTGAAAGATTTCCGAAACCTTTAAGTTTTTTTACACTACGTGATTGACAGAGGTCTCCTGTTGGTGTACCGGTTTACATAAACCCTACAAGCCGCCTGATAATCTCCACAACACTTTCTTAGGAGAAGTAACATCTGTTTTGTGACTGAACGTCCCTCGTATAATATATGCTACATGACACCGATTGTCTTGACTTATTATATGGCTATTCTTACTAGAATATGGCCGAACCTGGAGGAATCCCACCCCCAGTAGGGATTTTAATCGTGCCATACAACGAGTTGAAACAGGGTCTATGGCTTTACTTCCTTATCTGAGAAAAAGACATGTTTTAATTCTTCATCTTTATGGCATATTATCAATTCGGCCAGGGGTTAAACCTATCCCATGTATTGTGGGCAACATGCTAATCACTAATCCTAATGAGTCGACTTTATGCTAATAATGAGTTGACGTTAAAGATAGACAGGGATTTCTAAATGAGAACAGATAAAATGAGCACCCTGTATAATCTTCACTTTATAATCTAAAATCTAAATTGATAGTTAATTGAAAATAACACTTTGCTGGAGCAAGCAGTGCTTGGGCGCTGAAGATGTATAAATATTTGTTTGGTTTAAGCGTTCATTTGAAGAGTGTACTTGTTCAAAATTATACAAAAAAAATTGAAATATAAATTCATTCATGGATATATATGTAGTATGCACTAATACAATTATTGCATAAATGATAAATAAAGAAAGAATGATTAACAAGTAAAACATAAACACAATTATGTAAACTAAATAATTTGGTAACCCTCTTAATTACATAGTTTCCGCAGGTTGCAATGTTGTCCAACAGGGACTTTAGGTTTGATGTTAACCGCTCAATTAAGTGAAAATCGTTGGTGTGTCAAAGTAAATAGAAGATTTAAAATTTTTATATCTCAAAATGAAGTTACACAGCATTTTGATATTTGTATTGCGAATTGAGCCAATACAACTGTTCAAAACAGGGACCACCCCGGCCTCAACTATTTTGGCTGCTAGATGTATACAAGGAGAAGTGCAGTCAAATTTTGAAATGACAATTTTGAGAAAGTTTTATAAATAAAGCAATAATACTGTTTGTTGCGTGCTAATTTCGTAGCGTCCTGTTTAGCTATGCTTTTGTGTTGTATTGTATAGCGTTAGGGATTTTCATATTCTCTCTCTGTTTACTTCACTTCGTTTTCGTTCGATTGTGGAGCAACTTCTTTAAAAAGAATGTTGTAGTGGCATCGCCGTTAAATTAATTTTCCCTTTATGTTGTTAATTACATTTGTGCAGATCTATGATTAATTTTTGGTGTAATTCCCAATTTTATTGGTAACCGTAAGGATTTTCCACTACTTCTTTTGAAGGTTAGCAGCACGTTTTCGAGCAGGTTCGTAGATATTAGATTTTCTTTACATTCAGTCTCTTATACTGTAATTCTTTTGACAGGATTCAATATTTAATCGCCGTTAGCTGCATTTGGAAGCGATATAACTATTTCAGAAGGTCACCTTCCACCTAAGGTATTTATTCAATGTTTGCTTGGTGTATTCTGGTAATTGATTTTATTTGTTACAGATTTTTATCTTTTTGGTTTATATCATTCATTTTATTTTTACCTCTATACACTTTGTTGTATATTCGCGTTGTTAAAACACTACTACGCTGAGTTAGCCCACGTACAGTTACTTGGTTGGTGGCGTTCAGTGTGCATGTAACACTGATATCTATGTATCTATTGCATATACCTTTATTATATGATCAGTTTACCTTGTAAGGAATATTTGCGAGTGTGTATACGTATAACCTTTGCTCCGTATATGTTAAACAATTAAAATCTGACGATTAATGATTGCGCAATCTCTATATCGCAGGTATTCTCGTTAATTTACCGTGCCAGTTACATTTTGGAGAGTTGAAGTAAAACTATTTTAGACGATTTCTGGCGCCCATTAGCTGGCACCCGACAGATTTAACTGCGGTTAAAGGTTGTTACCGTTCCCCAATAAGCAGCCTCATTTTGAGGGTAACATGTTTCACTCTGGCTACTGATAAAAAGCTACCTTAATGTTGTAAATGTATAAAGAAAGAAGATTTATAATTATTATCATTTATTAAACTATTCTGTTAATACATTATTTACAAGCGTCATCATTACAATGAACCAAGACTTGCTGTCGTGTGTGTGTGTGTGTGTGTGTGTGTGTGTGTGTGTGTGTGTGTGTGTGTGTGTGTGTGTGTGTGTGTGTGTGTGTGTGGTGCATTCACCTAACACTCGCTTATGTTATTTTTTAGGTATGTTCACTTACATTCTAGTTATATATACAACACTTAAACAAATTGACTTGACAAAATGGTAAATGTAACTGCATACCTGCATACAGTAACTCAGAATGTTGGTTAATTCGCGAGAAAGATAATTATATACCAAAGATATTCTTGGTAGGCGTTCTGCTCTCTAAATCGATGGAGGCGAGAGAATTTAGCAGTCAAACTCCGATGTGAAGATCAACAAAATACAGAAGGTACAAAACGCTAACTTTTAACTGAAAGTTTTAATTAGCTACTCTATATTCAGGGTTTTTTATATGAAATTATGACCTTGAAGATACGTAAATCATTTGCAGTTATCTTAGTAAGCTTCTGATGAAACTTGCTTAGTATTACATGAACTCCCCTGTTTACTTTTATATACATTTATCCTGCCGTGTTCAGCAAGAACGCCTTATCCCCTAAACTGCAGTTTAGAAATCTAGGCACTATGTTGAATCTTAATGCGTGCTAAAAAAAGGTATGGTATATGTCTGAGTCGTTGTTTTGGAGATACGGAGTATTTGTTAAGCACGTCAGTATAGCTTTGTTATTTTTCTTGTAGAAAAGTTCAAATCATGCCGTGATCGCAAAAGTTCCAATAGCAAAAGCATGCAAAACAAAAACCACATTCATGCTATAGTACTAAATAAACCAAACACTTGTTAGTAAAAATAGCAAAAACTAATGATGTAGAATTTCACAAAATGTCAAAATGTCCATGCTCAAACGACACGCATGAAAAGTTAACAAAAAAGATTTGCAAATAGGTTTACAACCGCATTCAAACAGCTCAGTCGGTCATACAGATTAAGGATAAAGACCGGGACCGACTCAGCCACTTGGAAAATTATAATGGCATTAAATATCATTGTGGAGGTATACACAGATCATGGGATTTAAATGAAGATTACCGATATTTCAGTGAACGTTTTACTTCTTTTCATTCACTATATAACATAATATAAAAGAATTTCTGATAGATTTTTCTTTCGGATAAAAACTATTGTTGCACTGTTATTATTGTTGACCCAAAAAGATCATATTAGAATAATTTTATCCTTTCATAATAAAAAAGACCGTGTTGATGTTGTTAATAACCTTATAACCTAGTTTCTTGGCTATTTTCCGGTTGAGATTTATATATAATAACAATAACAGCATTTTTATTTGCTAAACGATGGAGAGGATTATTAGCAAATTTTATTGGAACGTAGTTATAGCACAAAACATATAAAGAATTGGCTGGCACTAATACTTTCATAATCCTTTTTGTGTAGTAGAAATAAATTGATCAATACGAATATCGTGATTCATGATACCAACCAATTGAGAAATTTATTTCATTTTCATTAATTTATGGCACTTTTATAGTTTCATTAGTTAGAACGATATGTACATTCAAAATGAAGTCCGAGATTTTATTTGAGAGTAATTAAGTTTTTATTCCAAAGGAACTTTTGATTGCAGAAAGCTTACCCAATATTGAGTAGAATAAATTGAGTAAGCAATTTAAATACACACCAAACGTATAGGCAGGCGCGTGCTGGGTCAATTCTAGGGCCCGGGAAAATATTACTTTAGATAGTAGAGGGCCCCAACACCCCACTTTGGTTAATTTTTTAAGGATAATTTATTTATTTAGATTAATTATTAGATCATCTATTATATGGAATTCATTAGTAACTGTCAGTACAATTTTACGTTCCTCTTGCGGAAAAACTTTCAGAGAATGAAGGTTGTTGTAGCCACGAGTCTGGATGTCCCATCCGCAACAAACTATGATTTAGCAATTGCGAGGGCAAAAATCTGCGCGAGGCACTATCAGCCGGAATATCTGCTGATGGAACGTAATACCATGACGAATAAAAACTACTCGGTTACACAATTGCGTTGGGGTCTGGGAGTCTTCAAAACGATCATATTGTCAAACGTGACCTGCTTCTTCAAAGCATCAATGAAACTTTTCACCAATTCTGCTGCCATTACAGAACGCACAATTCCTTGACTGTGGGATGGAGATAGTTTTGAGAGGTGCAATTCTAGTTTTCCCGCACATCAAGAAAACCCTGATATAGCCGTCAGAATATTGAACCCTTAAATACGTTACAGCAGCGGACCGCAACCATAGGGTTTCGAACCAGTTTTGGGTCGCAAAAGTTCAAAAATGGGACGCATAAATATTTATTTTTATTATATCATTTAGGTTCATGTTAAGAATATATGCTAAAAGGTCCTGTAATTTTAAGTATTCCCCCCTCTCCCTCTCGTATGGAACGCCTTATCATTTTATTGATATTTTTGCGTCGCTAGATAAAAAAAGGTTGTGGAACGCTGCTGGAACGCTGCGCTACAGCGCTGTAACCAATTTCAGACGCATCCGAGAATACATGAAGTTCTTTTGGGCGGCCGAGTCTAAATCAACAAGCCAGGTAAATTAGTATTCGTACTTAATCGACGCAGAATTGAATGCTCTACATTTTTGGTGATACCGGACTTTTCGATTAAACACTTAGTTTCATAGGAATTCGAGAAAGACAGAAAAAATCCGAAAACCTCGAGGTTTTTTTAACATTCGGAAATCGGGGCAAACTCAGATTATTCATATCAGAACCGTGCTTGAGTGATTAAAACAGTTTCTAGAACTCTATTCGTTTTTGTAAGGCAGCTCCTTTTTTGGACCTAATTTTACTGGTATATAATATATCTAGACAATTTTAAATTTGAAAGTTTAGGAAGTTCCAACTTGAACAAATTCCAGTTATTGATCACTGCCTCTGGAACATGGTCATCACAATCTATTTTTGCCATCCATAATTGCTGCATCAACCTTTTTGCAAAGTGAACCACTTAAAAAATCAAAAAGGCCAAAATCTTAAAGGCCAAATTCCTTTTGTGCAAGGGCGATCTACAGGGTGACAAAAGTAGAAAAAACGTCGACCATGGGATCCCAATGAAGACCGAAAACCTTAATAAAGATATTATTGGAATTTCTGGGCAAACCCTACAAAATAATATCCCCAAATTATGTTATAAATATGATTACACAACGTATCCACAACATAAAGATCCTTCGATTCTTCTAAATTAGCAAGTTCTTGAATGGTTCGCTGATGATACACTCATACTAACCAGCAGTGAAGAAGATCTACAGAACCTAATGACAAAAATAAATAATACATGTGAAGATTTTGGCTTAAAGATTAACATAAATAAGATAAAGTATATGGTTATAAGTAAGCAAACCAACATTACAAACAATGGCATCACCATCAACGGTACAAGACTTGTGAAGACCAATAAACTCGTTTATCTCGGAAGTATTATCAATGACCAATGGAACCCATCGGTCGAAATAAAGGTCCGAATAGAAAAAGCCAGGGCATCCTTTATCAAGTTCAAGAATGTATTATGCAGCCGCTATCTACCATTAGAACTAAGAATGAGAATGGTTCGCTGTTATGTCTTACTAGTATTGCTTTATGAAATTGAGGCATGGACACTCACGGAAGCTACAGTAAAAAGAATAAACGCCTTCGAGATGTGGGTATATCGGCGATTATTGAGAATCAGCTGGGTGGATAGAGTCACCAATAACAGAGTTCTCGATATAATGAACAAAGAACTAGAAATAGTAAAAACAGTTAAGAGAAGGAAGCTTGAATATTTTGGCCACATTATGCGACATCCTGAAACATATGAACTGTTGCATTCAATTATAGAAGGAAAAATCGAAGGTAAACGTGGACCGGGTGCGAGAAGAACTTCCTGGTTAAAAAACTTAAGGAAATGGTACGGAAAATTTACAATACAGCTGTTCCGAGCAGCGGTCAACAAGACTATTATTCTTAACATGGTAGCCAACATGATGTTAACCAACGACCGTTAAACGGCCATGGTACCCTAAGAAGAAGAATGGTTCGCAAGGCTAAAAAACGGGGAAGAAGATTAGATTAAAATGTCGGTATTCATCAGGTGTGGTAGAGTTAAACAGCGGCGAGGTATATTGTTTCTACTTAAATATAATTTAATTGTTGATAACCTAAATTTAGTCGTGTCGTAGGACCCTTTGAGTCAACTTTATAAAGGCCCACCGGGAAACTCCCGGTATCCCGGTGGGCCAGCACGCGCCTGCATATAGGTCACGATTTACCGTGTCAGTCATTTACTATCATTTTCCGCGAGAACGTTTTGAAAATTTTGATGAGATATTCGCGAACATTTGCGCATGAAAAAACCCGTATCAAAAGAACGTTCTTCTTGCGATCATAATCGGGAACATACGCGAATGTTCTTATAAGAAAATCCTTGAAAATGTCCATCATAATGGAGCTCAGAACAGTCCAATCAGCATAAATGAGCGTTTAACATCTGCGTTTAAAGCCGAAACTAAACGATTTTAAATTGAATATGCACGCAAAATGTACACTGTCCTGAAATAAGAAAGTGGACCTCAGGTTGGATTGTCCTAACAACAAACCTTACTGATTAATAAACAAATCAAATTTTAAGGAAATAAGCAGCAGAATAAAAAAGAAACTAGGGTACTTCCCCTTAACTATTTATTTTTATAATTATTGTCTGGTAGTGATTCACCAATCTGTACACTTAAACTTAAATTTCTTATTGTTTTTCTTTTTTTCCCAATTGTTATGTTAATAGTACATTATCTGAGTTTCTATACCGCAGTTTCCAAATAACAAGAAGTGATTCATTGATAACATTGCTGTATTAACGAAAGTCAACGTACCTGTAGTTTACGCCAATGGCTGCAGTAAATATCACCACAGCTATTCTAGATATTGACCAAGCGTTCGATAGAGTGGTTTGATATGGGTTTATCACTCAGAATTAAGACAGTTTTTCCAAGTCAGAAATCTTACTTGTGTGATAGAAATTCCCAAGTCAAAATAAACAACGCATTATTAACAGATTACTGCTGGAGTGCCGTAAGGAAACGTGTTGGGACCCCTGGTATATACTGCAGATCTGGGGATTCCATATGTATCTTAGATCCTAAGATCTTATCGTATTAAGTATTCTAAGATATCTGTAAGATTAGCATATGCATATCGCTATGCTCTTGCAGGACACGAAAACGATCTTGTAAATCAACTAGTCCAAGAACCAGTCATACCAAGAAGACTAAGGCGCCAGTGGCCACACAACTACATTCCTTGGCCTAACCAGGTTTAAGCCGTTTACTTACTTGGGAGTAACATCAATGGATGAACCTCCCTCAAGCCGTTAACATTTTTATACGATTTGCTTATTATTTTTACTCACTTATGTTAATAGAGTAGATTGTAAATATGCACCTATGTTAAATAAAAAAAACAAAAAATAGGTGAAGTAAGACGACTAGTTCCTCATTATATTATATATTTTATTATATTATGTATGAATTATGGCCTGTCTAACAATATTAATTAAATCAAGGTTGATAAAATAAATATAACAGTTAATTAAAATTGAGACTTGGTTTACAATATTTATTTACAACGAATCTGTCATATGTTGGTAAAGAAATGTGTTAAAAAGTGTAGGTGATTAATTAACTGAATTGGTTAGAAATCGTCGTAAGGATATACGTCGTAAGTTGTTTTGAAATTATTAGGTCCTTGACGGTCATTCTAAATATTTCTGAAAAACCGTACTAAACCGAAACAGCATCATATCCACTCCCCAGAGCTAGCCAAAGCATTTTTTCTAACGTCTTCAAAGAAAGCAGCACCTTACCAACGTTTCCAAAGCTATTAGAAATAAGCGTTATAACCTTGTAGTCGCGGGATAAGGGACGAATGCAGATGCGGTCCTGTATATTATTTGCCTTTTGTGTATTATCCAAAAGCTCTGTCTTTTCATCTCCTGTTTGCTTAGCTTCATAGAATGATGGGAAAGCCTAGAATCAGTTAAAAACAGTTCTACTTTTTTTGCATTTCTGAAGATTTTAGGGTCCAAATAATACGAACTTATAAAATATTTTCGTCGTGTGTCTGTGCGCGTGGTGTGTCCATGCATATTTTCATGCAATTATTGCATGAAATAATTCAACACCTTACTTGCATTAAATGAAAGCAAGCAACGAACAATTAAAAAAATATAAAAATTAGATAGAGCTATTTAAAAAATAGTTATCTCTATTTGTTTCATCCACGTGTTGATGCACATAATTAATAAATAATAAGTTGAACTTTGGTCAGCCGATGCTCTGGAGGGAACCATCTAATCATACAGCATACTGCTATTTCTGTTTGACGAAGATTTCTGGGTACTAAAACTAAGCGAAATGTGGACTATGCAGGTGCATGTTAAATATCAGTATTCAGTTAATCCACAGAAGATAATTCTCCCCCTCCCCTCCCCTGAGTATCAAGCTGGCGGTTATGAAGAATTTTGTGAAGGCCTTAGATATTAGAATAGCGCCGCATTTCAATATTTAGTGAAAACTTTTCCCCACATAACGCAAGCTAAACTAAAGGAGGGCATTTGCCACAAACTTTTGTTGGTTCAGAAATAAAAAAATATTTCAAGATCAGAACTTTCAACAATGTTTATCAGAAAAAGAAACTGCAACATGGACGTCACTAAAGAATGTAGGAATGTAGTCAACCAGTTTCTGGGAAACAAAAAAAGCGATGATTACCAATTATTCCAGATGCTAAAATGTCACTAAAGATTCATGTTTTAGATTCTCATTTAGATATTTTTCAGGAAAATGTAGGTGCTGTAATAAGCGACGAACAACACTGAGAAAAATATCACTAACTATATTATAGTAAACCGATTTTTGTTGTTCTAACTTAATTTTAGCAGCGTTAACTAAAAATCTAGGTCAAAATAAACAAGCGATTTGTAAAGTGAACTATTTGTTTATGGTCAATCGGTCTTTGGCAGATCTTACTGGGCTTCTAGGGTTAGTATGGGTAAAGTCAGATTAACAAGGATTTTACGTTAGTTGGGTTAAATCTACACGTACAGTTGGCTATTTCAGTCTATAACTCAGGCTAAAATAGCTTAAAAAATGATTTAATCGACTATATAAACAGGTAAAATAAACCAAACCTTACGGTTAAAATTTTTACCATTCGAAATAGTAGTTTTCACTTTGTAGCAAGTTGAATTTAGAATAATGATGTCATACATACGTACATAAAACAAAAGTAGCTTTTTTTTGTTTATTGTTTCTAGCCTTATTTTGTGGAACTCCATAATCATGAAATAAATAAAGATTATTAAAAGTTTCACAGTTTTATTAAAATATACCTGACAATATTGTTTCGACAGCTATGCTGTCATTATCAAAGGTAATATAATTATAAACAAACACGTCGCTAAGGTAGATACAAAATAGGTAACTAGATAAAATAATAATAATAAAATAAATAATAAATAATAAAAAAATTAATAATAAAAATCATAATTAAACATCTAATACTTCCAGTAACGGAGAATTACTGAGCTCAAGTTGTTCATTCATTAAAGGTACCCTGAGTTTGTGTTTGTATATCTCAAAGGCTTCTAAAATGTCTAATTTGCGTTTGTTATTACAAAAATGTAGGAATTTAATATTATTTTGAGGAGTCATTGTGTGATTTTGTTCTAAAAGGTGTTTGGCGTAATTCGATTTTTCAGGATGTTTATTTTTGTAATGACGTACGTGTTCTTTATATCTTATGTCAAAATTTCGAAGTGTTTGTCCAATATATACCGAACTACAAAAAGAACAATTTAAACGGTAAATGCCCGATTTCATGATATCATGTGTTCTGTCTTTAGCATTAAATAAAAATGAAAAAGTGTTAGTGTTGGTTTTAAATGTTATTTTATAATTGTTGGTTTTTCTTAGTATATGTGCAATTTTTTCTGATATTTTGCCAAAATATGGTATAGATATGTAATTTGTGTCTTCTGTTTGATTGTCAATGGGATATATTCTTTTGATAGCTAACCTATAATCTTTTTGTTTAATTAAAGTGTCAATCATGTTCGGATTATAATGATTTGCATGTGCTAGTTGTTTAATGGTTGATATCTCTTTGCTAAAATCTGATTTTGTTAGTGGAATAGTTAAAGCTCTGTGTACTAATGATCTGTATGCTGCTATTTTATGTGTATTGTGGTGACAAGATTCATTTGGTATTGTTATGTCTGTTTGTGTTGGTTTTCTGTATATGGAAAATTCAAAAAGATTGTTTTGACAGTTCTTTTGAGGTTATCAATGAATTTTTAATTCTTATAAACAATATCCATCCTAATATAAAATTTACACTAGAAACAGAACAAAACAGGGCTATAAACTTTCTAGACTTAAATATCAAGATTAACGCAGACAATCTTTTTGAATTTTCCATATACAGAAAACCAACACAAACAGACATAACAATACCAAATGAATCTTGTCACCACAATACACATAAAATAGCAGCATACAGATCATTAGTACACAGAGCTTTAACTATTCCACTAACAAAATCAGATTTTAGCAAAGAGATATCAACCATTAAACAACTAGCACATGCAAATCATTATAATCCGAACATGATTGACACTTTAATTAAACAAAAAGATTATAGGTTAGCTATCAAAAGAATATATCCCATTGACAATCAAACAGAAGACACAAATTACATATCTATACCATATTTTGGCAAAATATCAGAAAAAATTGCACATATACTAAGAAAAACCAACAATTATAAAATAACATTTAAAACCAACACTAACACTTTTTCATTTTTATTTAATGCTAAAGACAGAACACATGATATCATGAAATCGGGCATTTACCGTTTAAATTGTTCTTTTTGTAGTTCGGTATATATTGGACAAACACTTCGAAATTTTGACATAAGATATAAAGAACACGTACGTCATTACAAAAATAAACATCCTGAAAAATCGAATTACGCCAAACACCTTTTAGAACAAAATCACACAATGACTCCTCAAAATAATATTAAATTCCTACATTTTTGTAATAACAAACGCAAATTAGACATTTTAGAAGCCTTTGAGATATACAAACACAAACTCAGGGTACCTTTAATGAATGAACAACTTGAGCTCAGTAATTCTCCGTTACTGGAAGTATTAGATGTTTAATTATGATTTTTATTATTAATTTTTTTATTATTTATTATTTATTTTATTATTATTATTTTATCTAGTTACCTATTTTGTATCTACCTTAGCGACGTGTTTGTTTATAATTATATTACCTTTGATAATGACAGTATAGCTGTCGAAACAATATTGTCAGGTATATTTTAATAAAACTGTGAAACTTTTAATAATCTTTATTTATTTCATGAAAAGTAGCTTTGTTATTTGATATCCATAGCATATATCAGTCACGTACAATATGCATTTATGTTTTGATAAAACGTCTGTGGAATTAAATTTTATTTTCGAGTTTTAAATATACAGCTTATGTTGGGTATTTGTGAAGTTGCTTTTATAACCATTCCTATTAAAAATGCTATATCAGCTTTAGCCTGCAAAAATTAAAAGACATTTTATATTGTGTCTTTCAAACGCGAGTTCAAAAGCATAATTTAATTATGTATTTATGTACTTTAATAAACTTGTTCCACACTCATTAACGCGTAAAATCTTGTTACTTTTCCGGTTTTCAAGTCTCAGCGAATTCATAAATTTTTAAAGAGCAAACCCATCGAATTTCTAGGTGTAAAGATTGATTCTTCGGAATTATCTTGTATTTGTTTTTAAACATAATTTTAACGTATTTCATTCTTTATAAGTTGAACTTCTCACTACTTCATTGTTATTGAAAATTAATTATGCCGTTTATTGTTACTAGAGAAATGCCTGACAGCAGTTATCTCCCGAGATTTGATACCGGTTGCAGGGGACCGCTCTGTTTTTATGTTTAACCTATAGCAGTGAAAATCTACATTCCAAGGGACAGCAGTCAGGAAGGTTAGTACGCCTTAAAGTATAGTTAGTACGTTTAAAATTTAATTATCTACAACGTAAAAACGTGATTTTTCATAATTTTTGGGCAATAACCTTTTAAATAAACATTTCTGGACCTGGTCTCTGCAAGGGAGGGCTCTCGAAATGTTGCCATAAGAAATGTAGTATTATAGACTGAACTTCAAGAACTAATAATTACTATTTATTACAGTAACAGAATTACATTGTTCTTTTTCAGACAGCTGCTACGACTGATCTTCAGAACGTAGATATTGGAGACTTGCCATCACCAGTTGGTCAGTTCACCAGCACTACTTAAAGTCAATCTGAGGCCGCCTATAGTTCTAATCCATCCTTCAGCCAGGATAGTTTTTCTTTGGATCTTGCCGCAGATACTTACAGCATTCCTACACCATCTCCCAGGTCGAAGGGAATAATGAAAGTGTGAGTATTAATAGTTGTGATATCTCAGTAATTTAACACATTGCTTAGGGTAAAATGTTTCATCGCTGCCTCCAGTTGGTTCAACTGTTTCATGATCACTGTATAACGATCTAAACCTCTTTAAACAGAAATACATATCTTAGAAAATTCCATACCAGTATTTTTTGACCACTAGGATAGTCTTATTTTGATTGACAGTAGGTAATTACACTGGAAAGTTCTTGACAATTTATTTTCATATTTGATTTTTTTGAATTTGAAGTTTGGTGTGAAATCTTCGTACCGAATCTCACACGTGCTTGAATTAGTAACCAGAAATTCTGTCTCGATCAGGAATGTTTAAAGAAAATTATTCCTCATCTGTGACTCGGGGCACTTTTCAAAATATTCCTGACCTCGAGATTGTAAGAGATACCTGTAGGTGGTGAGCTCGAAGAGATAAAGGTAAACCACGCCCCTAACGGTTTTTGTCGTTTTTCTCGAAAACTGTTAGGTTTATTGAGATGAAGAAGATTAGGTAAAATAAAGCTTATTTAAATCCCTTTGCCAAAACCCATCAGGCGAGATTATCGATATTCTTATTCTTATTCGATATTCAGGAAACACCCTGTACGTATTGGGTTGGATACAAAAATTAACTGGTACAGTGTACTCTCCTAAGAATTAACTTACTAATACGAATTTTTCAGCCGACTGACACCAAGAATATCGATAACCTCGCCTGATGGGTTTTGACGAAGATATGCTAAGGTAAAAGATGACTGAACCACGATCGCGTCCGGATCTCAACAAATTTTTCTTAGCTACTTTATGACGAATATTAGACCAAAAAAGTTACGCAGGAATGTTCCTTGAGCAAATTTACTGGTGCAAATTGCTGATCCATGTATGACATACCTTCTTTCTTCGAATACACAAAACAAAGGCGAGGTACGAAAAAGCATTTTTGGTAGGTATTTAAATAAGCATTATGTTACCTAATCTCCATCTCAATAAACCTAATAGTTTTCGAGAAAAACGACAAAAACGGTTAGGGGACCTGGTTTACCCTCATTATCTCTTCGAGCTCACCACATACAGGTGTTGACTTTGAGGGGGTGATTACTTACCTCGACTTTCAGCTATTTTTTGTCATTTGACTGTACTATAGTGATTTGACTATTATTTTTTACTTCATTATTTTTGACATACCTATCATTTCTGAAATTTAAATAATGTTCTCTTTTCATTGCAGGAAGTGTATGCTGTAACACTCCAACTAGCCCCACAGGGCAGAACCTTATTAGATCTGTACTTCGAGAAAGGTATCCTAGATCAGACAGCCAGAAAGAGGTTATGCCACCTTATAGTTGACGAGAGCTAAGCGAGGAACCAAGGAAAAAAGTCGCGTCTTTAGATTTACATTTTTATTGGAATCTTTAATTTGTACTTATAATTGTCACATGTTATCATAATTATAATTATTTCAGGATGTTGACTATAATGAATACAATATAATGAATCGTTCTAATGTAAGTTTTTTAAGTAAATATCGTTTTATTTTATTTGTCTTGCCTTCATTTTTGAACAATAACAGTTTTTTTATTGAGTTTGTTTCTTTTCAACTTTTTTTGTGTAAGTATGATATTGCTGATTTGAACTCACTATTATTGCTAGTTGGCCATATTTGCTCTTCAGAATTACTAGATTTCCGTCAGTTTCTGAAAATATTTTCAGCTATCTCTGTGAGAAAACCTTATATAGCAGATGAAGGTAATACACATTGAAATGAGGCATAAAAATTGAAAACATTCATATTTTCAATGTGTATTTCCTCCCATATCATTACAGGTTTTCTCCTAGAATTAGCTTAAAATAAGACTTTGAGGGAGTGGGGGAAATTTGGAGATTATGAAGAGATTAGGCAAACTACCAAAAATAGTGAGTTGAAATCACCAATGTCATCTGGTAGAAACAACCAGAAAATATAGTAATCTGAACTTGAATCGATGGGTAAAATCAACTAAGCAGAATGGTATTTTAGTTATATGCAATGGTCATGACTGCTATCATATGTAGCTGATTCCACCTTAGAAAGATGCTGAATTAACTTGACATATAGGTATTTTTACTATCCAATATTATTACATCAGCCAGAAAATCCAAGCTAATGCAACTACATCATGAGTTACTCTTACTAGTCTACTAGGTTGATTTAACTATATGAGCTTCATTTCTAACTGTCTCATTTCGTATATCTAACTATACTATTAAGACTATTTTAACTAATGCAATGCTGAAACAACCTAACACGGTATGGTAAATTTAACTATTTACCGGTTGCTTCTACCATATGGGAGTGTGATTGATTTAACCTTATTGGGTAAATTTAACCAAACACATTTTACTAAAATCGTATAGTTCGTGTTACCCATAAGTATTGTTGTCACTTTTCGTACCATATTTTCGGGTTGCTGCAACTCATTTTTGGTTAATTTAACCTGAATATTTTTTTCAGTGAAGGAGAGATCTTTTCCAACAAGATTTGCGAACTATACAGTACCGTTGTCAGGGATGGTGGAACGAAAACATGATGGAGGATGCTTATTGGTTGCTTGTAAGGGAAACTGATTAGTTTGCATTCAAAAAACGAAAATTAAGTACCAAACATATTTAATTTTTACGAAATCCGTATATTAATTGATATTAAATTTTTCTAAAATCAGATTTAGATTCAGTAGACAAAAATACCTTAGAAACTGATTTTTATTTACTTGGAGGTATAACCGTGTAAACTAGTAATTGTTGTGTCCAAATCACGCAATTTAAATATATACGAAAAATATGAAAGAATACGAAATTATGAAAAATAAATTTTTCACAACTTTTTAATGCAAACAAGAGTTACATAATGCTGCAAAAGTATTTAAAGATGAAAAAGCTGAAATAAACGACCTTTTTGTCGCGGGGATAAGATGTATTCTTATGATATACGGCGCTGAAAAAGTTATATCTTTGGATACGTATATAGGTAAAGTTACTTAAATTATTTAATCTTTTTTTAATACAGTACTATTATTTATCAATTGCGGTCTTTTAGGTTTAATACATTTACCAAAGCCACGTCGAATAATAGTTCTGATAGTTCTGTGAATTTAGCGGCCTTGTGTCCAACACTCGCTTCTGCGCAGCAACATTTAAAGAGGGTATATCTGCAAATTCAACTATGGCTAGGAAATAGTATGACAATTCAAGACTGGGGTTGGGCAATTAAGAATGCAATTTTTTACTCCATAAGAATGACAGAACCTGCAGCTCCAGCAAATGTATTAAGGATAATATTTTGCGGCTGTAAAACTGGACGTGGAGCAGCATGTGGGTGTAAAAGAAGTGGGCTATACTGTACTTCAGCTTGCAAAGAATGCAACGGGGATGTCTGCTTAAATGTACAATCGATTTTGTCGTTGCCAGAAGTAGATGAAGAAACTAACAGTGGTTTACAAGAAACACAAGTAAATAATAATTAATATCTACAATATTCTTTATTTAAATCTGACGATAAAGTTCCAGACTTAAACGGAATCTAGTTAAATTATGGAGTATGAATTTATTTTAACACTATTCAAACTAAATAATTTCATTCCAGCAATTTGAATTTTAAATAAATAATAACTAATAATTGCAACAATCTTAAAATTGTATTAACTACTATATTAATCTATCTTAAACAAACATGTAGGAGAGATTAATCATTTTGAATTTAAATCATATTTAGTTTCGGTGGGCATTTTGCATCTGGGTCATTTTTTAGCTTAACATCACAATTTGCGACTTTAAAAACCCCCTGGTACGATTTTTCATTCGAAATTTCAAATATTAAAGTTTTGACACCGGCGGCCATTTTGTAGCCGACATTTTGCACTTTGGACAAATTTGGACCCCGGATCCGTAAGCTAAGATCGTATTTCTATCTCTAAAGTAAGATTTCTTCGTGGAACCTCTTAACATGCTGATCGCTTACGGTTCCGAGAATTTATGGAAAGTAGGAAAAGTGTAAGTAAAGAACATTATATTTTTAGTGACATGTAACACCCCAGTGACTTATATGCCATTAACTGATTCTTCACTAACTTATTATAGTACTATAATAATAATAATATCTAGATGTGTAGGTCGGATAGGGGTGGTTAACCATACCATCATTTCACATACAGAGTATCAAAAAATAATTTTTGTAGAAAAAGATTTTATTGATCAGCTCTGTAATATCTACAAATGTAGTATGTGAAGTGTAGTAAAATGTTGAAGTAACTACCTTGTAGTGTAAAAATTTTTATTTTCACGTTCAGTGCGTCAGCAGACATTGGAATCATCGAGTGGCGTAGCCAGAGTTGGCCATCGGGGAAGGATATACAATAATAAAAGAAAATCCTAGGGCTTGGCTCTCAACGTATACCTCTAGTAACTGTTTATTTAGTTTTTTTTTATAAATTATATGGAAAAAAGTGCAAATATTAAAGAATACTGAATAAAAAACAATATTTTTAGAAAACCAGTCTTTATTCAACAAGAAACCTTACAAAACAAAATCTAGGCGCCGTGGTTTTTTGGTCAGTTCGTCAAATATTTCACCTGCTCTTTTAAGTTTTTGACCCTTGGGGGGATATATTCCCCATATCCCCCCCCCGTGGCTACGCCACTGGAACCATCTATAGTTAGTCTTCTGGAGGAAAGTTTAATTGATCAACTCTGCAATAATTAGCAATGTAGATAGCTCGAAAACTACGAAAAGTTTTTGGAATTTTCGTATTATCGGTCATTATAAGAATCATAAGGATGGCTACATTTTACTTTGAAGAAAATGTTAGTGTTGTACAGTGTTGAGATGTATTTGGATGGATTATTTCGCAAAACAAGGATTTTGTTAATTTTACTTATTCTTTTCTGTAACTATAACATTTCTTACTTCATTTCCACAAAAGATTAGGTAGTATATATGGTAGTTAATCATTAATATCCATTTGACGACGAGTGTTGCTATCAGTGGCGTGCGGTGAGAATTTAGGCTAGGGAAGCAACCACGATTTTAATTATAATACACCTAGGTACAGGCGCGGATTAACGGGGAGGGAATAATCCCCCCCCCCCCAATTTAGAAATAAGTTTACATAGAATAGAAACAAATAATGTTTGTTTAATTATTATTTATTAAAACAATTATTTTTCCAAAGATTTCCCCCTCAAAATACTTCTCTGGATCCGCCCCTGCTAGGTACAATAAAAAACAGTGTTATAATTATTAAGCTTAAAAGTTTTTCAAAGAAGCACTTTTACACTTTATACTTATGGAATTTGTTTACTATCATTCTTTATTTAAAAAAAAAACTACTACTACTACGTATCAATTTTCCGGTCTTAGCAAAATACCGGTAAAGGTTTTAATCTTTGTTGTTAAATTTGAAAGTTCTGGTTTTGATCTGCCTTTCTTAATAATTTGTAATTTCTCTCCATAACTGTATGCGAAAAATTCCTTATTAATAATTTACAAACTGAACAAAAAATTGTCCCGATTCGGCTATATCGAAGGTACTCGAACCTTTCACCGAAGCAGTTGAATTTGCAATCGTGACGATAATGCAATTTTAAATTTGCATACAGGCAAACTAAATAGAACTATTTGTCTTAAAAAAATACAACTTATAAATTAAAATAATAAAATGCGACAAAATACAGTCTCATTCGCAGATTTACATTACTTAAGTAACACTAAATCGAACAAATAACCAAATTATAATAAACATTTGGGAACGAAGCACAATAAAAATTACGACCAAACAATGTTAACCAGCCTAACAGCATCCGTCTATTATAACACCCCGCGCTCGCTGATTCACGCCAAGGTTAAGAGAAGAGCATTTGTAAGCAGTGCTTATATGAAGTGTATGTATCACATTTGAATCGGTATTACCTTTCCGTGCAAGTTTAATGAGCCTAATTTAAAATAGTACTCTAAATAATTATACTTTTTGCTGTACAGAGTTGATATTGAGCTTTAATTTGATAAATATTTCAATTTAAATCAACGATAACCATAATTTTACAAAAGTATTTTTGTTAGCATTGTTTTTATTTTTAATAAATTCTCAAGGCAAGCATTGCTTCCATTGCTTCCATGGACCGCACGCCACTGGTTGCTATCATCATTTTGAAATTAGACTCACTCGGATTGAAAAACAATTTCTAATTTGTTTACAGTTGTCACTAATCTCCCCTAGACAATAATAAAATAAATAAAAAGGTGGTAATAAATCGGTTGGGGGTTAAGATTAGTAAAAAAATCTTATAAATCAAAGAAGCTTGTGAATTCCCGGAACGATACAAATTAAATAATGACTCTAATGTTTGACTATTTTTGCATTCCGTCCAAAAAGAAATCGAATTCCCAGAGTTTTTATAGTGACACGGTTAATGAAGAGGACAGGCAGGTACAGGTAGCAAGGTGTGATTAAGGTAACCACCCGCGAACGCCCTTGAAGCGCGACCGTCGCTGCAATGCGCGGAATTCGCGCCTTATTCAAGCAAAAACACTAATTTATCACGCGAACTTGCAACAGTAATAAAAGTTACATTATAATTTTTCTCACAGCCAATAAGTAAACTAAAAGAGAAAAGAAATGTTATTACATTATAGTTGATATTTTCGTCCGGACTTATTTGTTTTATAATTACGCGTTTTAGGATGATGATGGGAACCTCTTTGGATGCTTAGATAAACCTGATTTCAACTGAAGAAGTTAATGTAGGTACAATTATAGATGTTATAAATAACCACTTTTTATCTGAAGCTTTGCTTTTTTTCGCCATTCCAATTAGGTGACTAATCGAAAAATGTTGTTAGGTATGCATGAAGAAAGTGTTTGTTTTTAGTGTCGGATGATTAAAAGTTATATAATATTCATAACATTTTTTGTTTGGTTCTTTTTAACATAATATAATCCTTGTTATAAGGAGAACCTCTTGAGAATTATGTAAAAAAAATAATAATTTCATACATATCTCGGACATTATTGTTGTGGCAATCGTCAAGAGCCGTGATGTTGCGTAAAGTATAACAATTTAACAAGTAACAATTTGTCACTATTACTCTCTAATAAAGATGCCTAGGCTGGCGCAATCGATCACCCCGAATAATGGCGTAGCATAATTAGCAAAAAAAACATATATAAATTTATTTAAAAATCAGTTTTCTTTTTCATAGTACACTACATCATTCAATATACTCATTTTCGAAGTAATTGTCACGTTTTTAAATTATTTTTAACGTGCTCACCTTTTTTCCAATCTTCTGTAAAGGCAGGCAATTGTTTCTTGCACAAGTCCCGTGAAATTCTTATCAACACATAAGTGAAGCACACGCACCTACGCACCCACATCTATATGCACACCAAGTCTTAAAATCTTAAGATACTTAATCTATTGTCTAATGAACACCAACAAACAAATACTTCATTAATTGCAACAACAACGAGAAATCTATCACTACACACATAAAATTAATTTCTCAAAAATAGTATTTATATGTATTCATATAAGTTTATTCGTATTGAACAAGTAAATGTTCAGATTGAAAAATTTTATTCAAATTAAATAACCTGTATTTTTTGGAAACAGAAAAATATATTCTCAAGAACTTTTTTCAGTCCAAGCAATTTATCTTTATATTCATTCATTCATTGAATTTATATTCATCATGAAAAAAGAGAATGTTCATGTTAAAACAATTGAATTCTATAACAGAAAATTAAAAACCTCTCAAAGTAAAGATATGGTTGTTACTGTACATTCTTGTTGTGAATATTATAGTTTTGAAACAAACCTAAGTCATTATTCGAAATGAAATCTGCAATTTGTTCAAATTAAATAGATCATAACCGTTTTTAATTTTCATTTAAACAAATGCTTACACTAATTGTCTAGTATATGAATCGATGAAGATTCATACTGAACTTATTTAGTTTCTTCTTGATTATGTAGTAGTCTTGTGAGCAAAAAGAGTTAGTACTCTTGTACGGAATAAATTGTTGCAGATTTTATTTCCGTTGAGAAAATATGATAGTGTATTCTCAAGACGAGAAAGATTTATTTCGCTTTACCCCTTCCCGTGTCTATCCTAGTGCCACGCCGAGTTCTAACAAGTTTAGTGCAGTTAATATTGCAAAACCAATCGAAAGCAAAGAATGTCCGAAAAAACACTGCTGTAAAAATGGCTATAGACATAAGTGAACTGTTGTAAACATCTGGGTGTTTTAAAGACGTTATAAGCAAATTTGTTGGTAAGTACATAAACATGATAGGTATTTGTTTTAACAATAAACATTAATTCATTTTGCTGAAGCGGTACTTCTTTTAAGATGGCGACGCCTCACTTCTGCGATACCGATCAGGTTGTAGTGGTTTGGCTAGACTGGTCCATCCAGAACCATGCCTCTGTTTTTTGCGTAGTTCTGGATAATTCTACGTTTAGATCTGATTAGCCTGCCGTGTTATGGCCTGTGATTACTGTTGGGTTTCTTTCCATTGAACACACAAAGATCTTTTCTAAATGAGTATGGTTGATTTATTTTGATCATCTCTGAACCTCAGAAGGAGTAACTCTGTGTTCCAAATGAATATACGTGTTTCATGAATCAAACAAGTAATACATTCAGTTGGAGCATAGTGGGGCTGTTAAATATTCAAACAGAAAACAACACATATTCCAAACAAATATTCATTTATTCACATGGTGTTTATTCTCCTCCACCTGAAACTCTGAGAATATCAGGAGAAACAAAAATTTCTCAAACACAACATTTAGTTTTCTTCAACGAAAACTGCGACACTTTCAAAATAAACAT
This sequence comes from Agrypnus murinus, assembly GCA_929113105.1. Lineage (NCBI taxonomy): Eukaryota > Metazoa > Arthropoda > Insecta > Coleoptera > Elateridae > Agrypnus > Agrypnus murinus. The sequence continues at coordinate 199,584,242 of OV816025.1, forward strand.
TCATTTTCACAAACAAAGCATTTACTGTTCTCCATAAGATGATTTGATTTTCTCTGTTGGAGCAAATGGATCTGCTGATCAGAGGAATGTGACTTACTTTAAACGAATATTGGGTCTATTTACCTTGAGTATATATGCCCGAAAATATTATTTCTTTATTTTGTGTAAATATTTATTCGAGTATATACAAATATATAATTTATTTGGAACAAATAATATTTATTTCATTAGAAGAAAAATTTTTATGTGTGTACACTATTTTTTTTGTTTGATATCTTAATATCAATAGAAATTTAATTATACGGTATGAATCAACAATGAACGGGCTTATTATCACAATCAACAGGTTTATTAATGCGGTTATAACCGTTGTGGTCATTTTGGCCGTTGTGGTCACTCGCCACAGTTGGCCGTTATGGTCATTTTGGCTGTTGTGGTCACGCTCCATAGTTGGCCGTTGTGGTCATTTTGGCCGTTGTGGTCACTCACCCTAGTTGGCTGTTGTGGTCATTTTGGCCGTTGTGGTCATCGTCACCAGCGACGCCAATACATAAGCGTCGGTGGCCGTTGTGGTCAAAACGCTCTATGTTTAGAAAATATAATTAATTAAATTATTGCATAGGATGTCTAATTAAATAATTTCTGTAAATAAAATGTAAATAACGCTAAACAGGTGTTTTTTAATAATGAAAGTGCATATATTTATTAAAAATTTCTAATAAACGCATATTTCACGTTTTTATAGTGCATAAGTGCATGCATATTTCACCATTTTTAAGTGCATTGTGAAAATTTATCAATGCAATGAAAAGGGATTAAGAGTCCATAAATATGCGTACAACCAGCCGACAATGACATGGGCATTCTATATTAAAAGGTTGTAATGAACGAATAATAAAACGAATTTCATAAAAAAAACGGTTCCAGAGCTTAATCCCTTATTGGCAAATAACGCTGTTATAGGTTTATTTATACTACAAAGAAAAGCTGTATCAACTCAATTCACTACTTCAATTGCAAAAAATCCCTTATAATATAAAGTCTGGGAAGGCAGCAGAGCTTGTAAACAGTAGGTTCAATTTGCATATTATACCTGTGCTCGTTCAGATTTGACTGTGCATAATTATTATCACGTGCTTGCGTAGTATTGTCGATTAATAACAACCGTTTTGTGTTCATGGTTGTTAATTTATTGCTTAATTAAGTTGCGGATCTTTGTGTTCTATTATATAAAATATAGTTGTTCAAAAGTTTCAGCTGATATTCAGTTATTATAATTTTATAACAACCTTTAAGGTTTAATCTTAAAGAGGTTCTCAACACTACTATAGATGTGTAGTCTTGAGATTCTAGTTTTACAAATTCTATTGTTATAGCATTATTGTTGATAGCACTGATTTATTACATCTTGCTGATCATGTGTTAATTCAATTATAAATTCAATACAAATTCTAAAAGTTTTAGAAGTTTGTCATAAACCAGGGGCGGATGGACGATCTTAGACCGAATCGGGAAGTACAGGCAGATCGGCCCCTACTCATATATACATACTGTAATTAAGGTAATCAGCCCTCTAAACGCCGCCGTCGAATGTTCGAGACTGCATGATTAATCAACACCTGCATGTGTTATTTATCGACGTGACTCATCCACGTGCGTCATCGACGGCTCCACAAACAATACACCACCTAGAAAAATCTAGTGCATTTCTAGAAAGATTATGCTGTATAAAAACGCCGCCTCACACGGAAGAGGGGATTAGTCAACCTCGAATAATTAGACGCGTTAGTAGACGCAAGTGGTAATAGATAAATATCTACGTAGAATATGAATGTGTGTGTAAATAGTACGAAATAAATATTGTGATTAATATAAATAGTTTGTTAATAGTTAGCTTATACAGGTAAGTGTCGTTAATTCGGACTAATTAAAACAGGGGTAATCCGAATCATCGCGGTTTCCGGATTACTGCGTCTGCAGAGTTACAAAGTTATATTTATACATAAATGCAATTAAAACATTCTGCAAAAACATTTATTTAAAAATAAATAAAACTACGAAAATATTTACGCAAAGACTGCTTTAAAAACACAAAAAATAATATTCCGCATTATTATGTCGTTAATCAAAAAAGGCGGTGATTTTTGCTTGTTCCGTGTTTTTTGAAATAAAACGTTAGATATAATTTTTCTTTTAAATCTTCCGGCATCACAATTGTTTCAAATGTTCTACCGCCCATTACAAAGCCACCGCTTTGCAACTGTTTCTTAAAGGGCTTTGCGTGCGAATCATTAAACAGCTTTTCTCCCGCGATTTTTAACACACGCAAATTGTGTCTTTTTAAAATTAAGTATCCAATCTTTACTTGCCCTGGCGTCATCGTTTTGAAAACATCTTTTATAAAGTTACATCAGGGTGCAGAGTATACGAAACAGTGGAACCAGTCACGATACGACGTATGTGCTTTCAGGCTCGTACGCTATGTGTACAAGCGTGATAGCACATACGTCGTATCGCGACTGCTTCCACTGTTTCGTATACTCTGCACCCTGATGTAACTTTATAAAAGATGTTTTCAAAACGATGACGCCAGGGCAAGTAAAGATTGGATACTTAATTTTAAAAAGACACAATTTGCGTGTGTTAAAAATCGCGGGAGAAAAGCTGTTTAATGATTCGCACGCAAAGCCCTTTAAGAAACAGTTAAGAAACACTGCTGGATAGACGCTTTGCCTTTTCGGCCTAGATTTCGGAGGGTTTTGGCGACATATTTAAAACCATGCAGACAGACAACTTTTCTTCCATCTCCGGATATTCCGCAGGTTTTAGATAGATTCGGATCAACGAGACTTCACTGTAATTAGTGTTTGAATTTAGTGTATGTAAATAAATATTTCTCTCTTGTGAATAGACGATTTAAACAGCATTATGGTTATTATTTTGAAAAGAACGTTACAATACATAACAATGATAACAGTTTAACCACGTTCCCAGTAATATATACATACAGGGTGCTTCAGTTCACTTTTATATAAATTAAATGTGTGACAGTACTCGTCAATAGGAACAAAAAGGCCTTATGCCATTCTTGATTTTATACACTTCAAGAAAAAATTCTGAAAAAGGTAAGTTTTTGGGGACTGCTAGACCGTGTCACGACCTGCCTCACATATAAGATCAAATACCTTGTTTAACAAACTAAGCAGTAGGTTTAAAAACAATATTTGGGCAATTATACACATTGACGGTATCACATTTCATTTTGTTTGTAATCTTAGTATATGTATTGAGAATTAGTGATGGCGGATTAGATGACAAATGTAGTGTTTATATTCATACAATACTTTATTATTGCATTAGGAACAAGCTTTATTTAGCTATAACGTAACCATGGAATTCTCTTTGATAACTAATAATAATTGAAATTCATATAAATCAAAACTTGCTGAATTTGGTAAATACATTTACAATGCTTATTGCATAAGATACGTATTTACATCTTCTTAATTGTTGTAGTAATGTTAATTTTTATAAGAATTTGGGTAAGACTTCATTTTAGCTTATAGCCGATAGGGGCACTGATATAGATGACTCATTTCTCAAAGCTGAGCAGAAAAGTCTGTGGAGGGAACACCCGCAGACCATCCATTTATGAAATATCAATTTTACCAATTATCTAAGTCTAAGGAAAATGATCAATTCAAATCATAATGGAAGAAAATAAAATCAACTGTATCTAATATAACTTAACCTAACCTAGCATAACCTAACAAATCAACAAACACATGTACTCATATTCAATAGAAATAAAACAAATGAAACAAAAAGTGACGTGAAATCAATGGAATCAGAAACGAAACTAAAGAAAATGACATCTCAATAACACTATGGAAGCCACAACAAATCGGTTTCCTGTCTTAGTCAATCAAACGCATTTTACTTTACATTGGGGGCAGATTTAACATGTACCCATACATATAAGACATAATCATAGACTTAACATATTCCTACAGACTTAACATGGAATCTACACGTTTCTATATTTTTTGGAAGAAGAGTCTGCTGGTAATGACCTTATGGGCTTTCTTGACTAGCTCGACGAAAGGAGTCCAATAATAGATTCACTACGCCTAATCAATTAGGTTATGCTGGTGGATCGAGTACCGGAAACCGCTGCCATATTGGGGAAAAGAAGCGCGTGATTATTATTCTTATCTGTATTGAATTAATCAAATCCATAGTTTGTACAAATTCGTTAACCCCTTATGCAACTAATAACAGGGACATTGTACCATCGACTGCCTATGTGTTATGTGTATGCCCTATGCCGGTGTGCCTAAATGTAACGGGTTCCTTTTTTGAATGTCCTTGTCTTCGTTAAACAAACGGATTAAAATTTGTTTTATCCATATAAATAAGGGGATGTTATCTGCTTGATAATTCAGGAGTTGCACATACGCCGTTGTGCTTTGTTTTCTTCACTGTTTATTTTCTTGGTCTCTCGACAAATATGTTAATGTGTATAGTAAGCCATTCAAATGATTTTGTAAACATTCAGTAGAGACAATACTTTGATGATTCTCTTGAAACTTACGTTTAAGTTTTTCTATTATATACTGAACAATAAGAACTCGATGCTCTTCGGTAGTTTTCACCCACCATGTTGTTGTGGAATCTCATGTTGGTTTCTTACCCATCTTACGCGGTGGTTGATCTTTTTGCCTCAAGTGCAATTACAGTCCTCTCCTCCCCAGTCACCATTATTGTTAAAAACTGCGCAAATATATTCTCTAACGCTTTCAGCTTCCTTTTGCTTTATGTAAGGTACAATTAATTTTCACTCTTCACCTAACACTACGTACTCAGAATTAAAACCAAGCTTATTTGATCTTAACGTTTGTAATCAAAACAACTGTTGATTATATTTCTCAATTTGAATTTGTTTGGTCCCAATTTGTATGTGTTTGGTGCCAAATTGAAGATGTTTATTCTCGTTTTAAATGTGTTTATCTTAATTTGAAGTTGTTTAGTCTCAATTTGAGTTTGTTTGGTCTCAATTTGAGTTTGTTTGGTCTCAATTTAAAGTTGATTGGTCTAATTTTAAAGTTGAAAAGGTACTTATAGATATCTCAACTGTCTTTTGTTTGTAGCGCTTATTTACATTATTTATAAGTTGGGCAGTTGTAGCAAGCAACTAAAATTGCACTAGTTTGCACATTTTTGTTCTTTTTGTGGTCATTAAGGATTTTGCATTGCACTTTGGTGTTTGAGCAAAAGATAATTTGTGGTAGTGTGACGATGGACAAACTTAAAAAATAATTAATAATTTTGAGAAATCCATCATACTGAAAATGTTGCTATTTTTTTTATTTTTGGATAAAACAAATTTTGTAGTATGTACGTTGGGATAAGTAAGTAGCTTTGATAATTACACTGTGCTTGAAATTGATACTTGAAAATAGAGACAAATGGGGCACTTATTGAGTGACGTTCTTATGGATATACTGAGTTCAGATCCACCGGCATTTGGTTGGATTGGCTCTAGTTTTGGAGAAATCCGTCTTTGAATTTTGCTGATTTCAGTCGGGTTCGTCGCTAAAGACTTCGATATTTGCATGTTTATAGGTCCTAAACCGTTTTGAATATCGCTTTAATGTCTGTGGCAAAGTTGTAGCTATTATTACGACCAACAAATTTGCTGGACACACCAACACAAAAAAAACACATTCAAACAGTGTTTTCGACTATAATGTCCAGAAAACCCCACTTTTTCGTCGATTTTTTGGAATTTTCCGCCTATAAATGCCAAACTGTAAGGAATTTCGCTTTAAAATCTCAATAAAAAAAACAAAAAAGACTTTTTTTATCACAATTCAATAAAAAAATTAAACGCACAATCATGATTTTAACTCAAATTACCCTATTGTATCACAGATGTCGCCATTATGCTGACATTGGTCAGTATACTGGCGACATCCGTGATATAATAGGGTTCTGTGATACAAATTACCCTATTGTATCACAGATGTCGCCATTATACTGACCAATGTCAGTATAATGGCGACATCTGTGATACAATAGGGTAATTTGAGTTAAAATCATGAATTCATACGGTCAGTGTCAATGACCGTATTACGTATTGCTGAACCATTGTTGATGTTTTTAATTCTGACATTCCTAATTATAACATATCTTGTTACAGCTTGATTGTTTATTAGTTTCGGAACGTAATTTTATCTAGTCAAAAAATAAATTCGTTAAAAATATCAAGAATGAGTGAATGCGGTCGACATTCATTTAATAAATATTGTTATGTTTGTGGAAAGCACACTATAATGCCTAGCAAGCGCGCAATTACCCCGGAAATGGCTGAATTGTACTCGCAATATTTCAACCAAACTGTAGTCAATGATGTGGTTTGGGCTCCATCAATCATTTGTACGACTTGTTTGTATAGATTGAATCAATGGCAAAAAGGTAAAATGAAATAACTTATTATTTATTTTTAAACTATTTTAATTAATGATGTTTTTTTTATTAAAGGTGAAATCGAATCTATGCCTTTTGGCGGTCCAATGATTTGGACAGACCCTCAACTGCACAATCCAGATGAGTGTTATGCTTGTGTTAATAGTGTGGTCGGGATAAACAGAACCAAAAAACGTAAAGTGGAATACAGAGAAACACTGTTTGTTCAGTTGCCGTTACCACATTCGAATTCCATTCCAATCCCGAAAAGACAAAGTCCAACAGAAGAGTACAATCCACCTACTTTTGCTACTGTTGGAGAATCGTCTGCATCACTTTACGTACCATCCAATGTGACCGCACCATGTAATCACGTCGAAATCTCCCAAAGCGGTCTGGATAAAATGATTCGTCGCCTCAAATTATCACAGAGTCAGTCCATTCTTTTGGCTCAAGATTTGAAAAAATCGAATATCTTAGCACCAGATGTGAATATATATGGAGCAATCGGTCGTCATCGTCATTTCACTGTTTTTTTCAAAGCCATCGAAGACAATTCAGTAGCATATTGCACTGATATCAGGGGTTTGGTTTTAACGATGCACAATGAATATAACCCAGAAGATTGGCGATTGTTTATTGATTCGTCTAAGAGCAGTCTCAAGGCGGTTTTGCTTCATATCGCAAATGCAAAAAACAGTGTCCCGGTCGCTATCAGCACAAACACAAAAGAAAATTACGCATCGTTGAAAAAAATCATTGATTTGGTGAAATACCAAGACCATCGTTGGAAAGTTTGTGCTGATTTGAAAGTGGTAGCTCTTTTGAGAGGGATGCAGACGGGATACACAAAACACATGTGTTTTATGTGTTTGTGGGATACTCGATTTTCTGGCGATCAATACACCAAAAAGGACTGGCCTCTGAGAGTAGGATTTAGATTGCGCCAAGAAAACATCGTTGAGGCTCCACTTGTGCCAATTCAAAAAGTTTTGCTCCCACCGCTCCATATCAAACTTGGAATTGTTAAAAACTTCATAAAGATACTGAATCCTGAAGGCAATGCATTCAATGAATTAACACGGATTTTCCCAAGATTAAGCGGAATGAAAATAAAAGAAGGTTTGTATGAAACCATACATTCGTACCAATCAAGCTCTCTTGTTCAATATCTAACACATATTTTTGAATGATTTTTTCACAGGCGTTCTCAATGGACCTGATATTCGACGTTTGATGAAGGATCAACGGTTTGAAGCCTGTCTCTCTGATCTAGAGCTAGTGGCTTGGAATTGTGTCAAAGTAGTCATTGAAAATGTTCTTGGAATTCATCGTGATGAAAATTGGCGCATACACATTGAAAACATGCTTGATGCTTTCCACAATATCAATGTAAGAATGTCATTAAAAATTCACTTTTTACATTGCCATATGGACAAATTCGCCGAACAATCACCAACCGAATCCGATGAGCATGGAGAACGTTTTCACCAAGTGACGGCAAGACTTGAGCACTGGTATAGTGGCAAGAAGCTCGATGCTCTCCTAGGAGACATTTTCTGGAACTTGCAACAAGAAGAAGATGAAGAAGAATAAACATGAAAATATATGTTTCACTGTTCAAAGTTTTTGAATCTGCATTAAAATTCGAGTTAAAATCATGATTGTGCGTCTAATTTTTTTATTGAATTGTGGGAAAAAAGTATTGTTTGTTTTTTTTCTTGAGATTTTAAAGCGAAATTCCTTACAGTTTGGCATTTATAGGCGGAAAATTCCAAGAAATCGACGAAAAAGTGGGGTTTTCTGGACATTATAGTCGAAAACATTGTTTGAATGTGTTTTTTTGTGTTGGTGTGTCCAGCAAATTTGTTGGTCGTAATAATAGCTACAACTTTGCCAAAGACATTAAAGCGATATTCAAAACGGTTTAGGACCTATAAACATGCAAATATCGAAGTCTTTAGCGACGAACCCGACTGAAATCAGCAAAATTCAAAGACGGATTTCTCCGAAACTAGAGCCAATCCAGCTAAATGCCGGTGGATCTGAACTCAGTACATCCATAAGAACGTCACTCAATAAGTGCCCCATTTGTCTCTATTTTCGACTAGCACAGTGTTATTATTGCCTCATCAAGAAATATCTGTCTGAAAAAATTTGAGACAAATTTCAAAGCCGTCGTGTGGGTTGTGTTTCTTAGATTGTGTCGGGTTTGTTTATTTTCGAAATATGAACTTCGCTTCATGTTCAACAAATAAAATTACAAGCAGCTTCTATCTTCTTTCGATTCTGTCAATTAGTAGAAGCATATGAGAGATTATGACATATTCATTGAACAGGGACGAATCTAAGGAGTTTTTTTGGAGGGGGGTAACCTTAAAATTGCCAACTTATTACGATGAAAATACCAACTACTAGTAAGAAAATATTTTTATTTGTACCTAACATTATATGAAGCAAAATTAGTACAAATCTTATTTTTATTTAAAACTCTCCAACGTGTATATGTATGGCAATTAGATTAAATTTAAAAAAATAAATTGTTTTGGACACATTTTCTTATCTTCTCATTTTTCTCAAATTGTGAAATTGCCAACTCTCGCTGAAAATTATCAACTTTGAGGGGGAGCTTCCCCTCCCATCCCCCCCATGGGTTCGTCCCTGTCATTGAATGTTATTTTAAATCTGCACTAAAACTTTTTGCATGCAAGACCTCTAGGAACTTAAGAAGTTCTGTAACCTTCATCTTCTTCGTCTATAGATTTCGTTGAACTATTTCAAATGCTTTACGAACAGCATTCAGAGTATCTAAGGTGAATATCCACTTGATTGTCATTAATGAGTGTGTTCCCAAGCAGCAGCTTTAGTCATCGCTACGTACCAGCAACTACCGGTGGAACTATTAAGTTTTTGCCACTAGTCACAAGCACCTAATTGCTACGGTTTTACTACGTGTCTGGAACCAAAATGGGGAACGATTTTTAGATAGCAGATACGTTGCAGTAACCTCTCTGGAACTTGTCCAGCTATGTAGCGGGACGTGGCGGCGTAGTAATTGTTACGTTCGTGGAACTTCTTTTCTCTTTGACACATCGTGTCACGCGGTTGCTCTCTCTTACTTTTGCAACTTAGCAAATATTCTATCATTTTCTATACTAATGCTGCGATCGTGTCACAAAATGGATTACTATTTTATTTGCAATACGTATTTAATAATACAAAGAGCGATGGAATGTTTAATTATTTTGTCATTCCAGTATACCAAACTTATAAACCATTGCAACTTTTCTTAAAAATAACAACGCGCCTTCATTAAATATATTTTTTAATAAAAAAAAATGTCTTTAATAAAAATAGGACAAAAATATTTATAAGTTGATACACATGATGGAAACCATTTTTATATTATTCCTAAGGCACAATTTGTTATTTTTATTGAAGGTTATGTAGTATTATATAACTATAATACTATAACAATCATAACTCTATTAACAATCATAACAAATGGCAAATTGATTAATGGCCTCCTACATATTACAAATAAATATGGAGATGAAGTAGTTTACAAAAAATCACTTTAAAGTGATTCTCCTGGATAGCATACTGCTGTAAGGGTCCGTGATTTTAAAAGGCTAAGCAATGGTTTCATACTGGTAGCAAGAACTTTCAGTTCGACTTTAAAGTAATTATACTAACAATAGAAGCTTACAGCTGACGTGTCCCTCATTTCAAAAATTATTTTTTTAAGTAAATCAATATGTAGTTAATCAAAAGTAGAAAAATAAGGAAATATGTGTTTCTGTATTTAATCTCATAAAGCTTATTTAAAAAAATAACAAATTAACACAAAGAAGACGCAACGTATTTACTTGCAATAAAAACGTTACTCGCAACAGACAGAGTGCCTACGTGGTTAACGTAGTAGTTTTATACACGGTCGACCTAGGGTTCTATTGCTACTAGCACCGTTATTTTTTTAATTAGTTAGTTAGTAAAAATGTATCCCTATTTACAGTTTTCTTAGACTTTTAAATAATTCAATAAAAATTATTACGATTAGAAGTCGTGTATTGCCTAGATCGTAATTATAACTCTCTCTAATTATTATGCACAAAATTGGGACAAGAACCTAACAATAATATATAGTTAAGAGTTACCATAAATTTAATAAAATCATTTATGTATATATATTCGAATAATTGACATAACGTTTAGTAGTTATGCTTTTTAAATTATTTCTAAAAAATGATTCAAAAACTATAGACTTGCGAATTTACATTTTGAATCGACTGTAAGGTCCCCTTGTAAGTGGCAATACCGTTCCACATACTTTAAAGATTACTCGAAAGTAATGGAACTACATAGTTCCAATAAATACCCATATAGGAAATAACAAAGGGTCCGCGGTTGGCTCAGGCTTGGGACGATGTTTATCAACTCTGGTACAAGCCTGAAATCCAAGACTGGCCCATGGCTGGTCTAAAATCGGGATGATAACTTCGTGCCAAGCTTGTTAATCAGTCATGGCCCTAGATTGGTGATACATCTTGACTCAGTAGTGAAAACCAATATAGTGCCGACGTTAAAACTGAGTCTTGGAGCAAGGTATATAACCAATATTGGACCACTCTTAATATTAATGTGGGTATCAAGGCTAATATTTAATACTATACTATAGCTTATGTAGACTTGTATGAAATAACTTTGATGAAGAAAAAAATTATCACGAAAATTCTAAATTATTAACAATTATTCTAATTTGTTCAATTATTAGTAACATAAAAACGTAACTTAAAAAATTTGTGACACAAGAACAAGTCTGAGATTGATTTTATACGAAATTAATAATATTTTAGATATTAAACAAATTAATTTAAAAAAAAGTGGTTTAAAAAATTATTTTCAAGCATACAAGATTAATTTTTACTACAAAAAATTGTATTTTTTCTTATTAGCGTAGCATTGTTTTTAAATAAACACTTTTTATTTCATAGACATTATTTTATTAATAATATTACAAAACGGTTAAACATAGCATCACGCATGGTAGGCGGATGAACACTGACTAATTTAAGTCGGTAAAGGCTTCCCCTTGCAGCTGCCGCGTTACTGACTTTTCATGTCCGTGCTTGTCGAAGAAACGAAGATCGCAAAGATTTAAGAGCTGAATTTATATTTAGTAATAATTATTATAATCTATGTAGGTATTTTAGATTAACTTTTCTCATATTTTCCTCTTAATTAATTACTAGCTGATATAATAAAGACAGAAAACTTCACAAGCTTGATTTGGTACAATATGTGAAGATTGGCCCAAACTTGGTCCCAAACCAGAAATTAGAGAGCCCAGAATTGGTACCTAGACGTTAGTTGACCCATGTGCCACGACAAAGCAGCCGAGGCTTGGGATCTGAAGGTTGGCCTAGGCTTGGACCAATGTTGAAATAACGACATTTGGTTATCCAATATTCAGCCAAGCTGAGGTCTATTGTCAAGGCTGGCAATTCCTACATGGGTAGTAGAAACAACTACATAACAACTAAAGTAATCCGAACTGATGTAATTAAACTTATAAAGTCATAAATTTAGTTGTAGTTATGTAACAACTACTCAGTCAAAGTTCAGCTCTCAGTTAGTGCTACTTAGATGCTGCTTGGGTTGTTCTAATTTTGTAACCCTCGCGAAATTTTAACGTGGTGGTTGTTTTCTGAATTTATTCTAAATTATTATCAATCTGCGACAGTTACAGAAAAAGAACTCTGATGATAAAATTTAATAATTTGTGTTTTTTTCTTGAGGAGGCGACATTTCAAAATTGTTAACACAAATTGAATTACTGTAGCATAACAAGCTTCAAAGCTTTCTTCATATATTTGAGTAATACCTGTGTGTTTTTTAACTTAAGAAATAATGGAACTTCTTTTTGCACGACTAAATTATAAACACTCCTATGTAAAGACATCCCTTATGATATAAAATTATTATAGGTGCTTATTAGAAATTTTATATTCCTTTTTTTATTATTAATAATAAAGTCGTTAAAAATAAATATAAAAAATGTGAAATAGACTTATTTAAAACCGACTCAGCTTATTTTATACACCATCTACGTACAAAACAAAAACCTATAAGGCAAAAGCTTATTCATTTCTACTTTATTCACATGCCTTCCTCCATTCATTTAATTGAATTGAAATGAAGTCGTCTTTTGTTATAAGCTCAAATGTAAGAAATGTCGGTTAACAATATTAACGACTACAAAACAAAAACCATTAACTCATAAAATAGACATAATAGCACTACCATGCAGGCTTTTTGTCCAGTAAATAAGCCCATTATTATAAAACAGCCCTAGAGGCATTGAAATAAATTTAGTGGTTTTAGTTTTGATCCGATTACTGATTGCGGGATAATAATAATTAATTGAAATCACTCACCACATTGACGAAGTCCTGAAACGTGATAGCGGGTGTAGTGGCAGTGCGAGCTTTTTCCATTAAAACTTCTCGTTTTCCAGAGCCGACACGTTGACGGAATTCCGGTTGTCCTAAAGCTACTAATAAATCCGGCCATGGGATTTCGCCGAATCCTTCTGGATCGTACTAAACGAAATTGAAACTATAGTTAAATTGATATGTAAAGTCAACTTTAAAAGGATGAACACTAACCTGATCGAAAAATTGTCGCCATTGCTGAAAATAAGAAAAAGAAGTAAATTAGTTTATAGTAAGTCTAACGAAATAAAAATTAACTAGACAAGATGAATAATGATTCATGGATATAGCACAGTAACAAAAGCCAATCAATTAAACTCAATATTGTAATTTACAGAGTGATAATGTGAATCTAAAAGTATGTATGCTACTTATTTGTATTATTTTGAAAATATAACTTTTTTTCTATTCAACTAATAACGACTCTGTTGGCTTATGGTATTCGATTCACCAACAACAAACTGACGACAAGTTAGAACCTCTGGAGGGCGTTGAATGTAACCTTCGAAACACCTTTAGTTGACTGAATATTAGTTGATTGTTCAATAGAATAACTACAATTGATACGTAGAAGGTCTGTTAAGTAATTTATTTAGTTTGCCAGAATTCAAGAACGACTCACGTCCATTTGGTTTATAGAATGAAATGGAATTCTACTTTTATTTTAGGAAAAAATCAATCACTATGTAGTAAGAATTAAAAGGTAAATAATTACAGTTTAATGCAAATCGAGAAAGGATTTTATAAAATCAAATTTAATAAAAATTGAAACTTTACCAAATCATATCCCTTCTATATAGTCACTAGGCTAGTCTATTGCATGAAAAGAACCAAATTCCAAATTGAATTTTTAGCACATAAACTATTGAAAAATTAAATATAAAAGCAATCAGGCACTTAACAAATGCGTTGGAAAAATCCGAAAATTAATCAAATTTGAAATTGAAAAACAACAGAGAAAAAAGCTCTTTTCAACAGAGGATTGCACATAATAGACAAATCTGCAAGGAAAAGGAGGCGTTTGATTTGTTGCGAATCTTATAGTGAGGCATTTAAATCAATAAGAATCAAAGAAAAAATTGTATACGATTCAATGTATCTGTTATTCGTTCTATTCTTGCTTCTTATTTTAAGAAACGGGAGTAGAAGAAAAACGATAAATAACTGATGGGATAATAAAAGCCAACAGTGCATCAAAACATTTCTAGATTTTTCTGCAGTTAACTGGCATGAAAATAACTTTTGTGTGAATAAGCAGATATTTAGTTAATTAATAGATGCTCTTTTAGCTAGCTGTTTACAGTTTTAACCGTAACAAACTCTTGAGCCAGGATTGATTACACATTGCTTATATAGAACTATCATAATTACAGCTAGTAAAATTTGAGACTATAATATTTCCCCCCCCCCTACCTCGGTAACAACAACAACACTCATTAAAGTATTTTTAATTTATGTTTTTACAATAAGATCTCAATATAGAAAGTAAGGGCAACCTAATTGTTCGCATAGTAGATAACCGTTGATGATTATTTTTATTATTTAACGGGGGCATATATTAAAGCGTTTTTGTCTTTAAACTTTTATTTTCTATAATGTTTTTTTAGTTTATGTAAAATAATTAAATTCTTATACCTACCAATAATCATTATAAGTTTTATTAAAATTTTCTTAAAAAAATGATTCTTTAAACTAAAAATAACAAATTGTGTCAGAATTCTGCCTTATTAAATACATTTTGGGAGTCAGTAAAAACAACCAAATGGCCGATGGCATAAGTAGAAAGTCCAATTTATTTGACAATAACGTACAATGTTCGTAAAAGATGGTGTATGTGATCCTTAAAAGTTAATGAATTAATAAATATAGTTCGAAATATTATTACTTTTACCGTCACCATCAAATAAAATAATACAATTTTTAAGATTAAGATTATTAGGCTAACGTAACCTGACTTAGATAATAATGTCACAATGTAGGAAATTAATATGGGTTAATTTAGTTTGTACACTATAGAGCATGCACTTAATAGTTAGTTGAACAGGATTAGAATATCACATCAGATGTTCCATAGCTCGAATTTAAATCCAGCTTGAATTTATGTAATTAAGAAATAATCATAAAATTAATTATCCATATAACAGTTTTCATTTTTAATTAATTCGAAGCTTATGAGGCATATTAGAACATAAGTATGTTATATCATGTTGTTCGTCTTTTTACGAACTACATTTATATAATTAGAATTTAAAAATTTCTTAATTTTCTTATCTTTGTTAAGATTATGTGACGTCATCGCCACTCAATTTTTTTGATTTTGTGTTATTTTCCAATTGTTTTTGACAAAGTGTATATAAGGACCTAGAAGGAAGAACAACTTCAGTCAGTAGAGAATGTAACGGCAGAAACCACGTCTCTCTGTCTCCAAAATTATTAAATAAAGGTAGGGTTAAAATACCCATTATTTTGTAAACGAAGATAAAATTGATATGTGGCAAAGTTTACACTCATCTTTATGAACTTTATTCGATTCAAAAGTCACCGCTATCACTTAAATGGAATTTTAATGAAATTATATTATAAGATTAAGAAGAATTTTTCAAGTCGATATTTTCGATTCACTAGCATTGATCAATTCGAAGTTGACAGCTGAAATATTTATCAAGGTTGTTGCTGTGTATACAGCACCGTTTATTTTTCCAGCGGACATATTATTACAGTGTTTTCGTGGACGTATTCATAACAAAGTAAATGTGATTTTCTCTGATCAGAAATAAAAATTAAATAAAAATAAAGAGCTCATTTACAATATTTATTATAGATTGAATTTTTCTACAGAGATTAGTGTGTTCATATATTGTTTGTGTAGTTAAAGAATTGTTTTGATTTATTATGCCACCTGTTTGCTCAAATAAAATTGTTTATATCGCAAAGAATATTAAAAGTCCAGCTGTCCAATAAGAATTGGTAAATTCATTCAATGGAGTTCTACGATTGCTTCATGCTCAAACAAAATTAATAGCACTGAGTTAACTTATTGGGTAAAAGATATTGGGGTGTTTTTTAATATTTTTTGCTAGCCAAATTAAATTAAATTTATTTCATAAAATTATTTAAGCATATAACACCTCAGTATTTATTGTCTGTCCCAATGTGGGGCAAATTAAATTAAATTATTTATAAATTTATAACATCACAATATAATTATGCAAAAATAGCTAAATTATCAGTATAATCGTTTGGTGTGATTGTCTGATCTAGTAATAATTCTATTTATTATAAGTTAATATAATGAAAGCTAATATGCATTTTATTAATCTCTCTCTTTCTCGGACTTCATTTTTCTCTTCGATATCTTCACTACAAACTGTTATGAGATAGACGTCGACCAAAAGTTAGTATAATTTGATATATTTTTATGAAGACTATTGCGATGGAAATAATTATAATAATTCTAGAGTCACTACATCTAGTCACCTAGGCCGCGCTGGTCGATCAGAGTACCGCAAATCGCCGCCATATTGGGGCAAAAGAAGCACGAAATTGTTCATTATTTGTATCTGATTCCATTAATCAAATCCACGTTTACTTTAAAAGGATATTCTTATTCTGAAAGATCAAACCTCTATCATGTCAAATACGTAACACGAGGTTTTAATTTCTCCATTATTAAAAATCACCATTCTCTGCCCCAATATGGCGGCGATTTGCGGAACTCTGATCGACCAGCGCGACCTAGGTGACTAGATGTAGTGACTCTAAATAATTCTTCCAGTTAGAGTCATCTACTGGATTTTGTAATATTTTTCGTTTGTTATGTTTTTATATTCATGTTTACTATAAAATGAAATTTGATTGTATTTAAAATATCACTCGGCTTATTAGCAAAATTCGTTATTTCCCCTTTTATATTTTTAAGTGTGAGAGTTTATATTCCTTTTGCAAAATCAGGAAGGCTCTGCAATAGTAATGTTGGAAAACTCAGAATGTAAAATACAGGGAAACTGAGGTAGCACTTTTCTACATTTTAACTACATAATTTGACTTGATTTTGAACAGTTTATAATTTCTATACCCTACACCTACACCAATGTGAGTATGATTTTTTTTCTCTATTCTAAGCTCGTTGTTGTATTGAAATTTGTGTTTCCAAAATAAGATCTGAATATAAAACTTGGTAACATGGTAAATGAAAAATGAAGGAAACTTTTAGAAACACTTTTAGATTTTTGTAATGAAAATAGATATATCATAAGATTGTCCCACCCGTAAGAATGGAATAATTATATATAATTTTTCGTGAACGTATAGATCTTTTTTCACTAATTTATGTCTTTGATTAATTCAATAAAATATAGTGGGAATGGTGGATATTTTAAATTTTAGTCGTTTCTTAGCTATAGTCTTACAGTTTTTGCAAATTCAAGTCACTGGACCAATATAACAAACCTGATGAAACCCGGGAAGTAATTAAGAGTTCAGGCCAGAAAGATTCGGTTTCTGAATCACACAGAAATATTTAATAGAGAGCGTTGCGTTCAGAAAATGAATTAATGTAAAACATTAATCAAAAGGTTAACCTTTAAACCTTAAATTATAAAATGAATTTATATTATTGATATTATAAATAAGATTTCTTTATAGGATTATTTAAAAAATATAGACTAGCTTTGATAGTTATGTTGCTAGAGAAATACCAGTCTTCATAAACTTCGCAAAGCAAATTATATCTAGTAAGTTTGTATGTTTGTAATTATTTAGTTCGAATAGAAAAATTATCATCTGGCTGCTGGTCGCCTCGGTAGCCCAGTTGGTTGAGATTCCGCCCGGAAATCAGGAGCTCCTGGGTTCGACCACTTTGATCCCCAGTCGGGTTGATAATCTTTCTATATGGATATGCATTCAGAAAATGATTTAATTTAAAACATTAACCTTTATCTTAAATTTTAATTTAAATCCTACAGATGTCAACTTTAATTTACCGCCATGTGCAGTTGGATCTCTATATATATGTCATAAGAATATACGACAGATGCACTCTCGAAAAGTATCTTCAGCCGGCCGAGTCTGAACTTGTTTTATTTCCTCAGTCTGTTGTCTGGTGACGTGCTACGGAACAACAGCTATGCTGTGATATCCGCTGTTCGTTATTACCAGCATACGATGACGATTAGCAAGCTTCGGAGTAGTGATCGTGGTGTGTGCGATATTCGAAACTAGCTGAAAAATGACAAGTGCAGACAATCGAGTGAATCTGCTGTATATTCTTATGCTGTGGTTTTACTCACTTCTTGTGATTAATGTTAATTCATGACTTCTACAGACGGTTAACCCTACCTAATAAAACTTCAATATCGTTGAAACATTGCTATCGTGGGGTCATCGCAATAGTTTCACTCACTTCATCCTTTTTGTGGATTAAGTCTATATTTTAATTAAATATTATTGAAATTGCATTAGTACTCTGTAAGATATATTTTTATATTTTGTTTGAATTTCAAGTTAGTTTAATTTCCAGTTCACAAAATGTTTAATTTTCAAGAGAAGTTGCTTAGGTTGGATTAAATTTTGATTGGAACGATTTGAATTATTTAATTATTAATGCAGTTTATGAAGTTTCTCTTTAATTTTGCGGTATTTATTTATTCATGTATAATAGGTTCATATCCACGGAAGAGTATGCGGACACCTGCTTATATTAACAAAAAGCTTTAGAATTTCATAACTGGATAGAATATAGAATGATTAATTGACAACTAAACTGTAGATTAAAGCGACATCGATTTATGGAATTACAAAAAAATGTATTAGTAGCAAATCTTCGATATCCTGTTTGTCGCGGTAACAACATGGACGAGGCTTAAAATACTTGAGTTTATGATTATTTACTTGTAAAATTATAATCTTCCGGCTTGGAGGAATTTAATTAAGATTTATTAAAAGAAAATCATTAAATGGATATTTTAAAATAGTATTGCTAAATAGCAAATAATATATTAATTAGTTTATTTAATAATTTCCAGACTATTTCCGTTAATTAATCGATTAAGTATCAAATGCGGAATGAAATAGACATGTTATAGTTTCTTTAATAATGCGCATTACAGAACCAACAAAAATTCAAGTAGAAATAGTACATATCTCATTAGTATGAATGAAGCAGGTAATTTGAGAGACTCTGTATGACAACGCGATCGTGTGCCTTTAGTAGGCTAACATTATAAACACGGATGATGTGCGGAAAAAAAGATAAGTAGCATTTTATTAGAAATAGTTGATAACATGCATTTTTAGACACCGGATAGACGTAGTTTACTGAAGCGGCTATAATAGGCTTGCTTCCCAGTGATACCACACATCATATCTTTTTTATGAGTATTTTAATACTCAGCAACAGTAAGATCCAACATAAAGCCTAAATAATGTATATCTTACGGTTACGGTTAAAGAGATAAATACAGACAATCATGTAAAAGCCCAGGATACAACGTTCTTGGCCGACTGTTTTAGACATTTAAAGACGTTAATGCCTAGCTGGTTGGTTAAAGAAGTCGCGTCTTATACAATTTTTACTACAACATTGGCCGGGTGGAATAATGTTACGGTCAGTGTACTAAACCGGCCAATGTCGTTAATGATCGGGCAATCTTGAAAATTTTATAGAAGCATATTTACTAAATATCTATATAATAAACTTCAGCTAACACACAACCTAACAACTAATCTGGAGCTTAAATATTAATTAAGCGCCCTGAATTACTATTAATGGTCAAGCCGCAGGTGAGGTTAGGTTACTGTTAGAAATTTTACGTTATGAGACTGCTTGACTTCTACTTTATAGGTGGCCAGTAACTATAATAGCCGGTCAATGTTATTTTCAGTATTAAAATTAAACAGTACTGCTTACATTAACTGTATGTTTACGCCAATGACCAGCTTACAACGCCTTTAACCAACCTAAATGGGCTATCATGATAATGGCCGGTTAGTAACAACATTGATCAGGTTACCACATTAACCGTATGTAACGTATATAATAAAATGGTGATTTAGTTGCACTAGTTTTGAACATATAATCGAGAGCTGACATATACAAGTTCTTTCATAAAAAGCTTGCAGATATCTATCATAAATGATCTTAAAAGAACTTATGAAACTGGAGAAAAATTAAAAAAAAAACAAAAAACTTTTAGTGTAAGAAAACTTTCTTGAAATAGCAACTAATCAGTGGATTTCATAAAAAGAACAGTAACTGAAAATTTTAATTCTTATATGTATGTAGTATAGATTCCAGTATTAGTGTCTGAATTGTAATAACAATCAAGAAATTAGGCGCAAATTAAGATATAGATTGTTTTGAAAAAGCTTATACAAATTTACATACATCCCGCAGTAGTTCCCTTCGTAATTCCGCTTCATCAGATTCACTTGCTAAATCAGTATGGTCAGTATCATATACGGGATCGGCATCGTCCGGTTCTGGAATAGAAGCTAATGATCCCGTAATTGTTGCGATATGTCCCGGTTCTATACCGGATTCTTCAGATTGAGCAAGGGATGTTGTAGTTCCTAGAATTCTTGTTGTAGAGGGCGACAAGCGGTGGGGCCACGCTGAGTGTGAGAGCATCTCTTATAGAATTATGTAATTTGTGGTTTGACGCTTTGCTAAATTCTTTATTCAGTACAATATTGTTCTTTAGCACGGAAACGGAGAAAAGATTTATTGTCTTTTTATTAACACTTTATATTGCATGTCTGAAACACCACTATAAATTTTGCACAATAATTTTAATAGAATCACACTTGATTTATTAGAAATATTTAGAATTTATTAATTGTGTTAATGATTTTGTACGATAATTTAGATTTGAGGTTATATCAATTATTGAACTATGATTAGGTATTTTATTTTAGATTAAAAATTAGCCATTATTATAAATTCAGCTAATCTCGAAATTTTCCTGTTTAATCTTTGATACAAACATTTTATTTTTAAAAAATAAGTTTTTTCTTAAATTTATATGTGGATGATATCATATTTATTTTTTAATTAATTACAATCTCTTTCTTTAATCACTATATACTTTTTACAGGTACCCTTTTTCTTGTAACTGATAAATTTATGTTCCCATATTATCACCTAAAATCAAAAACATAAAATTTTAAATAAAACAGAAATATCTATTAATTTCTGTACTCACCCTGTATATTATTTTTTATAATTTTTTTTAACCATCACTATAAAAAAATAAGATGTCTAATCTTTTCTTTTTCAATTTCAATCCACGTGTTCCTTACTTAGAATATTGTAATCATTTCAGTATCAAAATTCAATGTTTAAAATCACTAAAGCACCACCAACAACAATTTTTACTTATTAGAATTTAAATTTATGTAAAAATCTTTCAATAACTCTTCAAAATTCACGATTTTCCATTAATGAAACACATCCACCGTTTGTTTATAGTGTCGCTATTTCCATTTTTCGTGGCGCTTATCTAACTCCAACCCTCTTAACCGACGCCGTTTCCCCTCGAAAGCGACGCACGCTTTTCAAAGAATTTCTGTTCCAAATCGAAAAACCGACGAAGAGCGTTTCCTTCTACGTGAAACGATCTGTTTTGAATTCGCGCGCAAAATCATTGATTTTCCTTTCAGTAATACAGTTATGTGATAAGGACCGCATCATCGGTAGTAAATGGTAAGGGATAGTTTTTTCTTGCACTGGACAACTATAAATGGATATGAGTCATATGTGCGGGTTGTAAGAGGGTAATTGCGGGTGTAAAATTTGTATTCTGGATTATTTACTCAAGTGCATCTCATTTGGGCTTTAAAATGAAAATTCATTTTTATTCTAGTTGTATAATAAACTTATGGAAAAGTACGGTCTAGACAACTGCTTCGATTTTCTCGACAAAAGAGTTCGAAAAGATATTATGAATAAATTTCTACCTAAGATTTCGGTTTATAACATACATGGCCGTACTTATTGATCTTCAATTAAATTGCATCAGATGTACCCAACAAACATCTTTATTTATATTATAGTGACCATGAATTTACGATCACTAAGTTTTTATAACTTTAATTTATATAATTTAGTAATGACAATATCTTTGGTATAAACCCCTTAAAGAGCTTAAGCGGAATCGTTTATAAGAGCTTCGAATGTCTTTGTTTAGTAACGGCATTAACTTTAGTTTAGAAAGTCTTGAGGCTATAAACAACAATATCATAAACGTTACCACCATACCGAATCATCATTCGGCATGCAATAACACCTAAATGCAGAACTGTTGGTTTACTATATATCCTTAAGTGATATAACGTTACTGAAAATGTGTTATAAAACTTGACCTAACCTAATAAGCTTGAGTCTTTCATCAATTGTGCGGTCCTTTGATAATGTCATTAAAAATTGTACAAACGAAAAAAACGGGTCGGTGTGGGAAACAGAGGGGAAACTTTTTGAAACTTTTCGTTGAAATGTACTGCTATATTTAACATTTATCCAAATTTTTAATAAGTTACTTAAATATATCCATATTTGGATTACAACATTCAACAAATAATTGAACTTGATCTTTTATTCCAAAAAAAGGCAATGCTCATAACATCCTTTATAAGGGTTATATGCACTAAAAGAGTAGGTAACTTAAGTTTATAAAGAAAATATTAACTGTACCAAATTGCTCACCAAAAGTTTTAGAACATATATAGAAGCATTTATATCTCCTAGAATTTATAAAAGTAATTAACAGTACCACATATGCCAAATAAACGGCAACGTTACAAAATATAACCAAAAGCAACTTCTAGTTGCTTAAACATTTTTTTATGTTTAACGTAAAAGTGACTGTACATTGTACAACATAGCATATACAGTGCTATTAAACATGGAATATGCTCTGTATTGCATTTGAAAATAATAAATAGTCAATTAATCAAGTAATCAAATAGTCAATGCATTAGGTTAAATCGTTAAATTGATTGATTGTGACAAGTACGTATGCATTTTACCACGAACAGACGTGGTTTGTTATAAAAGGACGCTTTTGCATCTTTTATTGATATTCAAAAAACATTCGACAAGCACATATTTTTGGCATTTTATTAAAAAATTATGTCATTTCTAAATTGTAAGGAGAATGATCTAATTGGTTTTGATATTTTTGTTAAGTTTCTAAAATCCTGTATACCGTATAGTTTTACTTGACCTTGAACGTAATGTCATAACGGAAAATTTTATAACGTAAAATGCAAAACCACAAATCTACTAATGAGGTAATGGCAAAACTTTTTTTAATACCTATTTACTATGGTAACGGTTACTATAAGTTTTGTAAAATGGTAATGGAAAAAAATAGTAATGTATAACTGTGCATGTATAACTGTGTATGTGTGCATAGTGCTTTTACTTGATTATTTTCAAATGCAACATAGAGAATATTGCACGTATTGCATTATAATTTAATAGCACTGTACATAGAGCTTACATTACTGTTACAAAACTAATAAATCTGTGGAATCTTCTTATATACATTCAATACTTTTATACACTCTTTATATAACCAGATGTTACCAAAAGTGGTGAAAAATGTTTTTTGGGTAAGAAGTATCAAAGCACACGTTTTGAATTTTAAATGAATATAATATAATGTTTAAACATACCTAGACATTTAAAGTTGAGAATGAGATAAGACCATTTCTCGAAAGTCTTGTGCAGCCTTTAAATGTTTAAATGAATATAAATTAACTTTTCAAAACTTGCCCAGAAAGTAAAGCCATAAAAAATTTATTATTTACAGTAACGTTACTAACTTATTTTTACTTACTCTGCATAAAATATAGTATTGAAATGATGTTAGTGTTTAGTAATCGGATAAAAGATAAATGATTTCGCCACTCAATGTTTACATCCAAAAAATTGTGAACACAAGACACTGTGAAAATCATACTCAACAACGCTCTATCCCAAAAAGATTCTATGCTTGCAAAACGTTCTGAAGAGAGTCTTGTTGCGATTACTAAATTCAGGCGTCGAGTATGTGGCGTGTTGAAGGACTTCTTGGGATTATGGCATTCAAAACAAGGCACCAGATGGTCTACTAACGATAACCAATGTGTAGATACTTAAGTCAACGGATAAAACGGTTTAGGTGACTTATACAGGTGATGTAAGCATATATACCAACAGTTCACAAGCCTGCCTTGCACCGACAGGCAGTATATGCCAGTAATCGCGTCGACGTCATCTTTTAGGGTATCGTAAGGTATCCATAGCCAATGAATCTCACTTTCAGTCTGCCTTATTCTTTATCTTAACGACACTAGGGAAATCAGCATTGGCTTCACTCATCATAAATTCAGATGCCGCAGAAAGATGCATCCTTGCATATCGTTTAGCTTGCCAGATTTGTATATCCCCAACGTCAAAATGAAGATCTCCTCCAAGTTAGGAAAAGTAATTCATCTTTTAGTAATACGGTCAGTGTCTCTGTTAGCCGCTTCTTCAGAATATTTTTGAAGTACATACCAACAACTGAGAAAGATAGCGTAACTAAAATGTTCGAAAATAGAATGACTCAACTACGGTTTTCCCCAACGTCTGAGTGACCGTTTGATGAAGTAAAGAAACAAATTAAAGAAGAAAGGGGCTCTGCCGCAGGGATAAAAGTAAAACCACCCTCGTTCGATGGAAAGATACCTTGGTCCACCTACTACAAACAATTTGAGGCAGCCGCTGGAGCCAACGGATGGACAGACAAGGAAAAGGCCGTTTCTTTAACTATGGCTTTACGTGGAGACGCGTTGAACGTCCTGCAAACAATTCCAGCAGGGCAGGAAAGCGATTAACAGCTGTTAATCTATCTGCTGGAGATGAGATACGGGGACGCGCATCTTCAACAAGTGTACCATGCGCAGGTGAAGAATCGTATCCAGAAGAATGGGGAAAATCTTCAGGTGTTTGAAACCGATGTTACGTGGCTGGTCCGATTGGCATACCCTACGGTACCCGATTCATTTCTGAGACAACTCGCTGTGCAGACCTTCATGGACGGACTAAGTGACGGGGAAACACAACAATCATTAAGGCTGGCACGACCAAGAACAACTGATCATGCGCTTGTCCACGCCTTAGAATTTGAAGCCGCAAAACAAGTGTTCCGAGGCCACGGGCGTGTTCAAACCGTTGTGGAAGAAGAAGAAGGTTCTAAAGATCACCTAGAGGAGTTAGTAGAGTTCTTCAGAAGGAAGAAAGCCGTAAGAAGAATCATCAAGAAGTTCGAGGACGTTGCTGGAACTGCGGCGGAACACGGGCACATACGACGCCGTTACCCTAAACCAAAACAAGTTCAGCCGTCGGAAAACTAAAGGGGGTCGACGAGAGGGGGCGAACATTGACCTAGAGTAGAGACGCCCCGGATCATACATGCCGTAACGTCGAAGAATCACACCGGCATCGGCAGTTTATTCGTAGATGGCAAAATTGCTAACAGAACTGTTCCACTACTTATTGATACAGGGACGACAAAATCAATTATACGCCTTGACGTTCTACGAACAAGTATAAAGCTGTTACCGAAAACTACTCAACTCCGTACGGCGACAGGTGAAGTAATACCTACACGCGGAGTGGTTAAGATGAAGATTGGCATTGGAAGTAAATAGTAAGATCATGAGGTGCTGGTAGCGGATATCACTGATGACTTTATCCTAGGAATGGACCTCCTGCAAAAATTTGGTTTTAATTGGACTTGCAGGAGGGTGTTTTGAAGGTCGGTAACGAAGAACTTCCTTTGCACCTACGAGAAGACCCTGCCGTAAGGGTCTGGTTGACAGGTTTGGATGGAGATCTTCGGGTAGGATGTGTGCGAATGATGGAACCTGTCTGTGATAAGAAGATCCATAGTGGTATACTGGTGGGAAAAGCGCTGACCAAGACTAAGTTAGAAAGACGGTACCGGTGAGGATTATGAACGTTAATGTGGAACCGGTGACATTGAAAAAGAGCACATTTGTGGGACAGTGTGTGGCAGTATTCCGAGTAGCCAGGTGTATGTCTGATGTTCCAAAATCAGTGCCCAAAGACCATGGTGGAAAATTAGTGGGTGTGGTTACTAGATCGTGTGAAGACCTTAATAGAACGAAAGTGAAAGAGGTACAGGATTTAGTTTGCCGATACCAAGATATCTTCGCTCTTAACGGTAGCCAGAAGGGACGAACCACTATTGTGCGACATAAAATCAATACAGGGAACTCTAGGCCAGTCCGACAGCAACCGAGACGTCTACCTTTAGCAAGGCGAGTAGAAGCCGAGAACATTATTACTGATATGGAAGAATAAGAGGTCATCCGAGCCATCAGCAGCCCATGGGCAATTGGGCATCACCGGTGGTCCTGGTCAACAAGGACGAGTCAACGAAATTCTGTGTGGACTATCGGCAGCTCAGTAATGTGACCAAGAAAGACAGCCATCCTTTACCAGCTAAAAATATTAAAGCATAAAAATGACGATTTTTAAATGCTTTAATTAGGGTAGGCGGCAACTGACACATGCGAAAATTAAATGACGATGGATTTCCTTCTTTGGAATCCTAAAGCAGATTCTCACAAAGTTTGAGCATAATCTAAAATAGTGGAGCAACAAAAAATTTTTTTGGACGATTTCGTATGGAATGACTCAATACTATTAAAATGAATTCGTGAAATTTAAAAAGGGGGATATAATTATTGGAATTATTTTATAGTAGTATGCTAAGAGTTTAACCTACATTTGTACTTACTAACTACTATAAAAATGAATTCGCGGAAATTTAAAAAGAGTGAACTAATTCTTGGAATTATTTTATAGTAGTATTGTATGAAATAATCTAACCTACATTTTTACTTACTAACTACTATTAAAATGAATTCGCGGTAATTTAAAAAGGGGGATATAATTCTTGGAACGATTTTATAGTAGTATTACCTAAAATCTAACCCACATTTTTACTTACTAACTATATATAGTGGAGGAGCGTTAAGCAAAAAAAGATCGTTAACTCGGAACCGGTTAAAACTATTCGCATTTTCATGATTCTTTTTTAAAATCTTGTAAATATTATATACTAAAACCTTTAAAAATTATAAATTGACGCTCAGATCGGGAAATGCGATGAAACTCGAAAAACCTAAAAATTCTCCAAGTGGTCCACTACTGGTTGCTCGATTATCTCAGAACAAGATAATTTTTTTGTGTTTTCACACCTACATATTGGGAGTTCGAAACTAATTTATTTTTGTTACTTTTGGTTTAAATAATGCAGCCATATTATTTCATATAATTTTTAGAAAAGCGTTTGTCAAGATTTGGTTCCAACAGACAAAATTGCGACACACTAAATGCCGCAACAATTATTGTAGTATCGTTGTCTTTCTTCTACTATCATTCTTACTAAACTATCAAAGTGTAAAACTACATTTGCAAATGATTTGTGAAGAATAATCAGTGGCGTGCGGTCCATGGAAGCAATGCCTCCCTTGAGAATTTATTAAAAATAAAAACCAATGCTAACAAAAATATTTTTATAAAATTATGATTATCGTTTATTTAAATTTGTAATATTTAATCAACTTAAAGCTAAAATATCAATTCCGTACAGTAAAACGTTGAATTATTTAAAGTACTATTTTAAATTAGGCTCATTAAACTTGCGCGGAAAGGTAATACCGATTCAAATGTGTTACATACACTGCATATAAGGCACTGATCTCGTTGCTTATAACTGCTCTTCTCCTAACCTTGGTGTGGATCAGCGGGCGTGGTCATACAGACGATGCTGTTAGCATTGTTTGGGTATTATTTTTAGTGTGCTTCATGCCCAAATGTTTATTTATTATAATTTGGTTATTTGTTCGATTTAGTGTTTGTTAAATTTAATGTTACTTAAGTAATGTAAATCTGCGAATGAGACTGTATTTTGTCAGATTTTATTATTTCAATTTATATAAACTGGATTTTTCTAAAGACAAATAATTCTGTTTAGTTGATCTGGATGCAAATTTAAAATTGCATTATCGTCACGACCGCAAATTCAGCTGCTTCGGTGGAAGGTTCGAGTACTTTCGATACATTCGAATCGGGACGATTTTTTTTGTTCAGTTTGTAAATTATTAATAATCTTCTGCATACAGTTTTGGAGAGAAATTACAAGTTATTAAGATAGCAGATCAAAACCAGAACTTTCAAATTTAACAACAAAGATTAAAACCTGCATCGGTATTTTACTAAGACCGGGAAATCGAGTTGCAGTATAAGTACATAGTAGTTTTATAAAAATAAAGAATAATAGTCAACAAATTCCATAAGTATAAACGCAGGCCCCCCACATTATTCCCTGGGCCCCGTTGCTAAGTCATGATGGGCCCCCCTCTTACTACCAAAAAAAGAAATTTTGGCCTTTTTTTACAATATACATTTTTTAACCTTTATTACAATTATTTTTCATCAAACACACATTTAAACTAGTTTTAAGAGTTTAGACAGTGTTTAGTTACTCACAGCTGTTGTAGCTTCAGACACGTTTTGTACGCAACGCACTGCATATCCAATGAACCAATTTATATTACTCTGATGTAATATTTGATTGATACACATAAATCTAGTCCTAGTGATTTAATTTTTGTTTTCTTTCTATGATTTATTAAAAATGTTCTACTTTTTAATTTTTTTCCCCGTCCTTGCGGGCCCCTTGGCCCACAAGCCCCGTTGCCGTAGCAACGGTAGCACCGGGCATGTGGGGGACCTGGTATAAAGTGTAAAATTCTTCTTTGAAAAACTTTTAAGCTTAATAATTATAACACTGTTTTTTATTGTACCTAGCAGGGGCGGATCCAGAGAATTATTTTGAGGGGTAGATTTTTGGAACAATTAATAATTGTTTTAATAAATAATATTTAAACAAACTTTATTTGTTTCTATTCTATGTATACTTATTTCTGAATTGGGGGGGGGGAATTAGCCCCTCCGTGAATCCGCGCCTGTACCTAGGTATATTAAAATTAAAATCGTGGTTGCTTTACTAGCCTAGATTCTCACCGCACGCCACTGAGAATAATGCATATGTTTTCTCCATTTGCAAGAGCATTTTCCTTGCAGCGAATGCAATCCCTTAGAGTTGACATAAGCATACAATTATTGCATTTCATCAATTTAGATTGTTAAATCTTGTAATATTCGACTGATTTTGATCTTCTCTTTTTTATATTATGACACCTTGAATTATCCAATTATTTTGCAACAGGATGGTAGATTATTCCTAAATATCTTATTTAACTTATGAATATTATTTCAGTGTCAGATTTAACTGGGACTTTGCGGTTGTTTTATACACTTATCGAAGAATTGTTCACAAGTTTGGTATAACTCATATAAGTCAGCTAAACGTAAGTTTAGACAAAGTGGCACTAACGTCTGAAAACCTAGACATGGAAGATATCGAGCCACATCTGTGTCAAGACCGATTTTTAAACTTTCTACCTTATTTTGTAACTGCCAGTTGCTACAAAATCAGCTGGAACAGATGCTTGGAGTACCAAAACTGTTGTTATAAATTAAAAGAATCCAAATGAATAATTTAATTTTCTTAAACAGTCCCTAATCCATTTTTAAATTGTAAGAAAATGAATTGCTAAACAGATAATATGCTTTTAGGAGTTTTATTTTTCAATATTAGAGATCTGTGAAAATTTGAAGTTTGTAGTTTACGCCATTCAAGAGATATATAGCCATGATCTTTTAAGAAATGTCTCCCCCTCGGGTTTTTTAGGATTAAAAATATACTCACACCCCTTTGCGGTAAGGCCCGCCTGCTTGTAAAATTTCAGCTTCCTGTCTTCTAGTTTTCGGTGTACATCGGAACTGGCTATTATATTAGATTTCCAAAGACAATTTTTGCTTTGTATTTTCTGAAGTAAATAAATCTAATACTTCTTGAAAATATGGGTCGAATTACAGTATTGCCTTACTCCAGCCTGGTACACTAGTCTGCCTTGCCCATGAAAAACAACTTTTTAGTACTTTTCACAGAATCTTCAACAATTTGCACATTATAATTTCAAAAGTTTTCACTCCCAAGTTATTAATGGTCCCATTTAATAGTTCCTGAATTTCGCATAAATTTTTAAATCTAACAAGTTTTGTTTTAAAATTAAACCATGTACACATTCAGGGACGAACCTAGTTTTTTTGGAGGGGGTAACCTTAAAATTGCCAACTTATTATGATGAAAATACCGACTACTAGTAAGAAAATATTTGTATTTGTACCTAACATTATATGAAGCAAAATTAGATTTTACACAAATCTTATTTTTATTTAAAACTCTCCGTGTATGCATGGCAATTAGATTAAATTTAAAAAATAAATTGTTTTGGACACTCTCACTCAAAATTATCAACTTTGAGGGGGGAGCGTCCCTGTACACATTAAATTATTATCCAATTATGTTCTAACGGGATGGTGTATTGTTCGTAAATATTATTTCAGTTTCAGCATTAACTGGGACTTTGCTGTTGTTTTAAAGAGTTATCGAAGAATTGTTCAAAATTTTGGTATCTCATACAACCGTCAGCCAAAAGTAAGTTTAGACAAAGTGGCACTAATGTCTGAAAACCTAGACCCGTATGATATCGAGCCACATCTGTGTCAAGACCATTTTTAAGCTTTCTGCTTTATTTTGCTACAAAAAAAGCCGGAACAGATGCTCGGAGTACGGATACTATTTAGTTACAAATTAAAATAACCTAATAAAATTTTATTTTCTTAGTTTCTGTGCAATCTCAAAATGAAATAAACTGATTTAAAATGGCGTTAATTTAAAATCTTGAATGTGTTGTAGTTATCTTTAGTTTAATAAAGTACAAAAATTTCAACTAAAAACATTAGATTTTGCATTCTTTTTATTGATCATTTAAGTGTTTGTTAAATTCATACAGTCAATAAATAAAATGCAATAAAAGATAAATTATTCAACAATGATTCTATTTCACTCTTAATTAACAAAAATCTGAAATACATTGTGTATGTAATTATAAATTTAATCTTCTTCTTCTTCAACAGCCGCTCCTCCAGCACCTTTACGGAGGTTCTTCCTCTTAACACGGCCAGGACGACCACCACCAAATGGTGACTTCAATGAGAAATCAATGTGTTTTTGTGAATCCAAACGAACAATGAAGGAAGGGATGTTCACTACTTGCTTGCGGACTCTGAAAAGGTAATTGTTATCATTAATTACAGAAATCTTGGCAAAAATAAAAATTTAATGTTCAAAAATGAAATGTCGCCTCACTAGGTACCCAATTATATTATAATATAAATAAGATCGGGGCATAATGCTGGTATCATTCCTCTTCGAGTTTCCTGTAGCACTAGCTTAAACACAGTATTTGTTTAACCAGTGACTCTAGGCTCGCTTTTATAGCTACGAATTTATAAATAATTCAAAACAAAAATGTTACCTAAACAAGACTGATTTAAGTATACAAGACATTAGATTTGTTAACACAAACTCTAAGTGGCCTTGTTGAGATCGTTAATTTCAAGGCGTTAGACCTATGTCTAAGTGGCCTGTATGAATAAAAGTTCCACCCAAAATTATGGGGCTAGACATTACCGGATGTGTCTCTGCCTGATTAAAACACGTGCATGATGAATGGACTTAGCAAGACCCAATTTGAATACTTGTGTTTGAAGACGACGTTCCAAGAAATCTTCAATTTTCAAACCCAACACGTAATCGAGCTTCATTCTATTTTCATCCAATACACCAATGCGAACTAAACGACGGAGAAGGGCATTACCTGTAAATAAGTAGAAATTACTGTTAAACATGTTTAGATTAGGTATTTAGAAAAAAATCTATATCTAACAATATGTATAAATGTACCCACACTTTCGGCACAGATTATATCATAGATAGAAATAAACTGCTTCCTAGCTGGGTTAATCAATCTGCCCCTTCTTAAAAAATACTGGCACTCTAAACAAGTATAATAACCCGAATGAGCGTGGCGTTGGGGCAACAACATACAAAAGTAATATTTCTACCAACCTACCTTCAAACAATCTCTTTTGATCTTTTTCTTCAAGGGTAAGAAGTTCTCTGGCAGCTTTACGAATTTTAGCTAAAGTGTATTTTACACGCCATACTTCACGCTTATTACGAAGACCATATTCACCGATGATCTTTAATTCTTGATCAAGACGTGCCTTCTCATATGGACGTCTTGGAGTAACGTAAGTTTTGGAACAAACTGTAGGTATTCTACCGTTTACCATTTTGGCGAGGTTTTAAACCTATGCAGATAAAATCTAATTAAACACTAGCAGACAAACCAAACACATAATCGAAGAAAAATATTCAGGTACGCTACTAAAAACGTGGCCGCAACATAACCTCAAAATTATCAAACTACTGTTGCCTTGCCATGAATCAGATAAGCCAATTAATTGCTTTCTGGGATTAAAACAAGACTTTATTATCGCCTTAAATGATTAGGAATTGCTTTGAGAATTATCTACAAAGATCCTTGCCCAGAATTTAAGGCTTTTATTAGAAATAACAAATTAGGTATTTAAAAAAATAAAAACCAAAAAATTATTTTCATGAAAAATGAGTAGTAGTAGCAGTAAAAAAAGTTTAATTCTCGAATTTAATGTAGCAAATTTTAAGAAATATTTTAAATTATAAAAAAAGAAGTCACTTACCAGCTCGCCAAATAATTTACCGTAGCTATGCAAAAGCGATAAAGAAATCGGAAACGACACGCTGCTCAATTAGTATGAATTCCCCTTCCACATTTCTTGCACGCGGTGCAGTCAGAAAAGAAGAATGTTTGAAAAACAGGAATGGGAAACTATTCAAGTTAAAAAGAGAGAGAGATATAAGTACAGAAAATTCTAATGAAATTACACAGGAATGGAACCATAAGCGCCGGTAGAATTTTGTTAGAGGGCACAAAATTCATTTTAATAAGCCTTTAATCTGAACTGAAGTAAAAGATAAGCAAGGGGGTGTATTGGCTTAAGGAAAGAATGGAAATCTTTAAGAAAAGCATTGAGTAAGACCTACTATGTTATTTTAATGTAATTACAATTTATTGTAATAAAAGTTTTGTAAAATAAGACGACACGATTTAAGAAATCATTCGATAGTTAATAATACTTAATACTATCTTTAAAAAATAAAAAATATATATTTTCAACAAATCGACTCTTAAATATAATTTAATAAATTGTTTTTCGGAGCGCAAATATTTTCTTACATCATGAAAAAGGAGAAACTGTTACATTAGTAACGCTATTCCCAAGTTGGAAAATCAAGCTAAGAGTTGTGTAATTACTAGTTAAGGTTCTGATTTCTAACTCCTACTGGTTAATGCTGTCCATATATCAATATGGATTTTTTAAATTAATTCGCCTAACCACTCATACTCAGTAAGTTGGAGAAAACCCTAATCCAGTATGATCTGAGAACGAGAAAATCTTTCGACCTCCTGGGATTTGGGATATCTAACTCCTGCAACCGGTCTTAACTGGATCAGCGTGAGTAAGTCAAATATTAATTTTCTCGCCGAAACAATTTCTGCCCAAAGAATATTCCTAAAGTTAACGGGTGTGCCAATTTCGCAAGTATTAAAAAAAGAGAAGAATGAGTGGGTTGAAGAGTATTTCCAAAAAGTAAAGAAGTAAGCAAATTATGACAAGATAGAACATGAAACTCTGACTATATAATCGATGCTGTTACAAGTGTAATAAAATTACAGTTGCAGATTAAAAATTAAAAGTATAAGCTGAGATGAAGTGTTGGTCAGAAGTACGACTCATTTAAGAAATTTAAAAACGTGCTGGTTGACAAGTGTTGGGCTATCCAAAGATATCCCAATTATTTATTGACTAGTTTTGGGAAAAGCGTTCGAATACACCAATTCCACATCAATTTTTAATCATTTTGGGAAAACCGTTATAATACATCGATTTCACTTTAATTTCACACATTATTCAAATAAGCTATTTTCAATTATACAGAGTGTTTTGTAAGATAAATGGTAAACTTACCAATTTATTCCATTCGAAGTTTCTTCACCATATAAACTAAATTTTCATATTCTTTACATATTTCAGTGGAAAGTATTTTTCATTGTTTTAACAAATTATTTAAAATTCTAGAAAATTATATTTGATCTTATTTGCTATTGATTTCATAATGATCTAGAACAACAAAGCTAATATGATGCTATTTTATTATTTCTTTTCAGTGTGAATGCATAGGATAAAACAATAAAAATAGCATCATATTAGCCTTGATGTCTTAGATCATTATGAAACCAATAGTACAATGGAGGTCAAAAAATGAAAACCCAGCATCAATTAAGTTACCGCTTTTTATAATTTTACACACTATAAATAGGGATTAGTACTATAAATTATTTAAAGGCTAAATGCCAGAATCGTTTGGTAACAACTGATAAATAAATTAAAAAATAATACTACATCAACAATCTTGATTTTAAGTCAATTATATCCATTTACAATAGCAAACAATGACGTTTCCATTTTTTGGGCCGCCATTGTACCTACCTTTAGTTATGAAGTTTTACACAGATATTAGATTGTCACGTTGTTTCTGTTTCTTTGTTGCTTAGTTATGATGGAACTAATAATATGTATATATAACTTATCTCAAATTATGTACCTCTCAATGGTAAACTATATTTGGGGAAAAGAAGAAAGAAAGACATTAATACCAAAAATTAAAAAGGAAAGACGGCAAACATGCAATAATTAATTTAATTACCTATCAATAGCAAAATTCAAAAGTTTATAGTAGAAGGTAGCGGAGATGAATCTGAAGAAGATACTATTACTATATATACAACCCGGGTTTGGGGAGCGGAACCATCCCGGTTATGATGATGATTGATATTGATAATTGGTTAAAATTGATTTAAATTAAGAGTACAAACAAAACATAAAACAGACTTCAGTAAAAGCACAGTGAAGATATATACAAAATATAAACCACCTACCTTTACCATAATAGAAAACTGCTTCAGCTAAAATAATTGTTGTAAAGCTTGAATCTTACCACAGCTGAGACTCAACAGGCGGGTCGCTTTAATAAGGCAATAAATAAATATAGATCTATGAAACATAATTCAACTACACACAAAACAAAAAAAATAAACCATAAGTTTCTTTAAAATTGAAATGACAAAATTTATTTAACACAAAAAATGAACAAACAAAAAACAATTGAAATAAATAATATAAAAAAATGAAATCTGGATACCCTGAACCAAAGAAAGATCAATCCTAAGGTAGTCTAATACTTTTTATCTTCAGGAGTAATATCTCTATCCTTTTTATTATCTTAAACACTAAAATCAAACTAATCAAATACCTTGTATTTGTATGTATGAATAAAGATTAGTAAAAGTTTCACAGTTTTATTAAAATATAACCTGACAATATTGTTTAGACAGCTATGCTGTCATTATCAAAGATAATATAATATAATTATAAACAAACACGTCGCTAAGGTAGATAAAAAATAGGTAACTAGATAAAATAATAATAATAATCATAATTAAATATCTAATACTTCCAGTAACGGAGAATTACTGAGCTCAAGTTGTTCATTCATTAAAGGTACCCTGAGTTTGTGTTTGTATATCTCAAAGAATAGCTGTCGAAACAAGATTGTCAGGTTATATTTTAATAAAACTATGAAAGTTTTACTAATCTTTATTCATTTCATGATTATGGAGTTCCACAAAGTAAGGCTGGAAACAATAAACAACCTTATATTTAAATAATATCAATGTATTGGCGTCTTTAATTGCCAACTGATGTAGTAACAAAACAGAAATCGTCTTTCTTCTATATGGTTTATAACTAAAATGGTTGAAATACAAAAATTCACCTCTCTTCATATAAATATCCAAATTAAATGGTATTAATAAAAAAATATTAAAGACTGTTTTCGTGAGATAAGGCAAGTCAATAACTAAATTGATAAATTCCCTTCCATACTCCAATTTACAACGAAGGTTAATATTACCCATAAAAATTTTCTTTGCAAAAAAGAAAGATTATTCCACTAATAAAAATTTACAGCATTGAATATTATTTTAATTAAAAGTAAATATTATTAAAACAAACTAGTTAAATTCAAAGTTAAATTAAATTTAAATAATTTATTAATTACTTTGACGTTTATATAAAAATATAACCAAAATATAACATTTTGAAGTTGAATTATTTAAATCTTCTTTAATTCACAACATAACCTTTAAATTTTAAAATATTGCTCTGGGCATATGTGCACTGCTTAAAACATTTGAATTTACAGAGAGTTTATTACCAAGTCGCTCGCTGTTTTTATATCCTTTTGAAAACAAACGAATGTTTTAGTGGGATTTTTGGTGGACAATAAAAGACAGTTTGGAACTAAATATGTACTACATAAACACATAATTGTTTAAACAAATTCTATAGATGGATAGAGAAAAATATCTCTTTTTAAATGATATAAAATAGTTGTACTAAGACAAAATAATAAGATGGCTAAAACTTGTCAACCAAATCATTTTTAAAATGCATTAAATTAATAATTAAAAATCAAATTAATTATTTGAAACCGACTGGTAACACCCTTCTAATTCTACAAAATTCATCCTTACATCCTATTGTACATTATTCACATATTCTTAGATATCCAAACTATTAAATAACAACTAAATTACATAATTTTAGATCACCATGGTAAAACACAGATATTTGTATTTTCAAATCAAAATATCATCATAACATAAAAAACAATACCAACATTTACTTTTATTTCTCAGTTGTGCCCAAGAAATTGCTTGACAACTCAATAAAATATTTAAGCCCATAAGCTTTATAATCTTAGTAAACAACAAAATTATAATGAAATCATCAAATCGTTAACTCGTACGAATTTCTTTATAAAATAAACTTGCAGGTAAGGTTCTAAATACTTGCATACATCTTCACAACCATGCATTTTGTCTGTTTTAGGTCAAAACAAGCCTTGAAATGGCTTCAAATTTATATTTGTGTACAAAATTAAGTAACGATAACACATCGTTAGCTAAGTAATGAAATTTTGTCAATATAGTCAGAAAATTCAACTTTAAAATTTAACCTTTTTTTATCTAGTGTGTTCTAGAGTGTTTCTTTATTAAATTGAAACTTTTTTTGGTTTCATTAAAGAAACTTGTATTAAATAATATTATTCCCCTAGAGATTATGCAACCCAACAATAGTATATTATACACCAAGATGGTGAAGACTGTTATTATTGACCGAGCACCAAGATTATTTCGCGAGGGGCTTTGCCCCGAGAGGAATAAGGTGCGAGGGCTATTAATGTCTTCACCACCGTGGTGTATATACTATTTTTTCTACTACTAGCCAAATTTAAGGCAAAAATTAAAAATTAAAATTTTTCTTGTAAAAATCAAGTAGCACAGGAATGCAAATTCGCCTTTCCACTAATAAAACAAAAATCAAGTAGTCTGATGATAAATAATTTTATCGTGTTAGGTAATTTCAAGCAGCAAATACGTTAAAGACAATCTTCTGGGTATACAAAATTATGTTGCACAAGTTTTTGTTAAACAACTATCCCTGGATTCTCAAAACATTTGAATTTATCCATTGTTAACCTAGGTTAATAATAGAAAAAATTATTAACCACTACTAGAGAAATTCAACTTCTCAGTTGGCTAGGAGACGCAATAATTGTCAACTTCATAGCTAGTAGTGGAAAAATATGTTTGTAAATATAGTAGCCTAATTTCCAACACATGACAATAATATCATGATAATACGTAAGAAGATGTAGAGAGCGAATATGAAACTAATGATACACGAAACAAGATGAATGTGATAACAAAGGAAACCCAAGAAGTCAAGAAAAGGAATAGATCGGATTGGAGCAATTACTCAAACTCAAAGATACAAACAACTAATCAACGCAAATCAGAAAAAGCGCGTGGATTCAAACTATTTTTTCATCTAAACAATAAAAAATCAAACAACAAATTAATCAAAAAGTAAATTAACTCAATTATAATCAACAAACAGTGTTAAGGGCCAAATTGTTTATTGTGAATACCACAAAGTGACTAAATTAGTTATTAGAAATGACACTAGAAAAGGAACATCCAAACAATATTAGAAGAGTGGAAGAAGATAGAAGAAGAAGAAGAAGACAAAAAATGAAGAGAAGAACTCACGGAAGAAACAGAATACACAAGCTATCTGATCCAAACAACAACAACCAGATAGAAGAAAGCAGAGAAGGCATATTAAGAATTACGACAAACGCGGCGTCAACGTAAATGTCGACTATGAGAACTTGCGAAACGAATTGATTGAAAAGAGTAACGACTCAACGAGATGGGACTAGAAATAAATCGTACAAAAACAAATGTGTCAACTAATAGACCAGAATGTAAAATAACATTAAACGGCACTAAAATAGAAATATTTCCAGATAAATATTATATACTTAGGTCAAGTGATATCTTTTAAAAATAAACCAGAGAAAGAAATACAACAACCAGTAACTAACGTTTGGAGGAGATTTTGGATTTTCAAACATGTATGTAACATTAAAAATAAAGCAAGACGTATTTAATAGGTACATAATTCCAACTTTAACATATGGAGTACAGACTTGGGCGACAACCAAGCATTCACTGAATAGGCCTCCAGTCACACAAAACGAAATGCTACGATCAATCCCCAAATTAAAACTACAGTACACATTACACATTTGTGAGTATTTTTTAATTATATTAATATTAAAATTTTTAGCCGAAAACGAGAATTCCTTAAAAATTGCAGTGAATAAAAAGTAGTTTATGTCGTGTTGTGCGTTCTAAACAATCATCTCACGTAGTTTATTAAATAAAAGCGGTTGAAAAAATAGTATGTTTAATTCATACAAAAAATGATTTTCGAGAGTCGAATAACATTGGCAGACTCCGCTAACGCGTCGTCCGGCAACTTTCTTATTCGTCTCAAAAACATTTTTTGTACTAATTAAACAAATAGTTATTAAGAACGTATGATGTGATAGAGTGCCCCAAGTCTCTAAAGTGGAAATGGATCGAACATTTAGCTGGACTACTAGACGATCGTTGGACAAAAAGAACAACCAAATAGCAACCTAAACTGATAAAAAGAAAAAGAGCTCGACCTACAACAAGATGGGTTGATGAGATAGAAAAACTAGCAGGGAAAAATGTAGAGAAAAATTCCAAGGTCGACATTGCTGAATGAAAAGGGTGAGGTGTTTACGTGGAAACGGGTTGGTTAATAGCTATTGGTAATTTATTTGTGTACATTAAATTAATGATTTAATAAATAATGTTAAGAAATGAATTTCAAATGTTTATCTGATCTATCAGTGCCACCAACCTTGCATTTTACACTTGTTTTTCTATACCTACACTATTACTCTAGAAATGCAAACATGTCTTAGCGCTTGAGATGTAAACAGTAAACTTTAGTAAAAGAAGTATCTAGTTATTCAACGTTATGTTTAACAATTGTAAATATTTACATACCTATACTATAGATATTTTTCCTAAAAATGCTTCATAAAGTAAAGCATTAATATTACTGTTAGTTTTGAATACTAAACTATCGCCAAAATTTATATTTTTAAAGATATTTAATCATCGAAAATAAACACATTTTGGTACTTTTTATTCAAGTAAGAATCTTCATACGAAAATAGAAATCTGTCAAATAAAACTAATTCTTAATTAGTAGTCCGCGGATTCTTTTCAAAAATCAGTGGAATCAGACAGCCTATTTGCTAAAATTTGAGTTTGTGGATTGGCTTTTAATGATGACACTGTGTGATTGGTAGATCTTGTTATATACATAGATGGTGGAGAAAAAAAGCAAATATCCCCATTGAGAAAAAAAATGACACGACACTGGAAATCTATTCAAAAGAAGCGCCAAAAACATGGCACATTTTTGTTCTTAAGATTTTCTCATTTGTAAAAATTTCAAGATGTGGTATTTAAATATTACTTTTTATATTTAAACATTATTTAATTATTAATATGTCGATTAAATTAAATAATGAAAACTGAAGGAAGACTTCAATAGTTAAGTATCTATTATGACGTGCATAGTATCACGTGGTATAGAATATAGTTTGACAAGTGACAACTATCATAATGTTGATTACTTTGACTTGACAGTGTTTGTGGTAGGGGGTCAAATCTAATAGTGTTTCACTTTCACTCGCAGTGGAAGTCAAATTAAAAATAGTCCTTTGATGTAGTTTTTACGTTTTATCTTATGTAAATTGAGTGACATAAGCGGACATGTTGCACGAAACGTTATTGTATGTAGATTATTTAGATAAGTAGCGATGATTTCTTCACGTATTGCACATAATACTGGTGTAGTTCAATCCATTTTTCGAAGGTTATCAGTATCAACCGGTGATCTACGTATCAATAATTTGCATGTGTGCGGCACGTCTATTAATTGTAACAGATTGTTAGATTCGCTTGATCAAACTTCCAGGTTGAGGTAAGTTCCTTTCTTAATAATAATAAATAAAAATGATTCATTGTTTTTATTATGACTTGTCAATTTGTTTACATTTGAGGGATCCATGTTTACGTTTTTCAGAGCACGTAAACATCAACCTTGTACGGATTATTTTTTTGTGATTAAAGTTTTTCCTTACTGGAAGCTTTGGTAATACGGAATTAAATATAAGGAAACGCCTTGGGTTATTTACTTGCATATTAATTACCTATTTTTTAGGTCATTGTCTACTGGTCAAAAACCAGCTTTCTTCTCGTTAGGAACAATGTCTGCTGATACTAGTGGTCCTTCAACTTCTTCTAAACAGAAGAAGAATCGTTTAGCTTTAGAAAAGTCTCCATACTTACTACAACATGCTACCAATCCTGTCGATTGGTATCCGTGGGGAGACGAAGCTTTTGAAAAAGCGAAAAAAGAGAATAAATTGATATTTTTATCTGTAGGGTATTCAACTTGTCATTGGTAATTATTAATGATGATAGTAAGTGTATCATTTTAATGTTTTTGTGGAAATTCCAAAGGTGTCATGTCATGGAAAAAGAATCATTTGAAAGTGAAACTGTGGCAAAGATCATGAATGAACACTATGTAAATATAAAAGTTGACCGTGAAGAACGCCCTGATGTGGATAAAATGTATATGTCATTCATACAGGCTACTACTGGTAGTGGTGGTTGGCCAATGTCTGTGTTTTTAACACCAAATCTTGAACCATTAGCTGGAGGTACTTATTTTCCACCAGAAGACATGTTTGGAAGACCTGGTTTTAAAACTGTGCTTAATAATATTGCTGAGCAGTGGAAAACAAAACAGACAGCAGTTGCTAATTCAGGTAATTATGCATTTAACAATAATATAGTCAATTAAAAATGTGACCTTGTTGTTTGTAAAAATAATGGTAAATTGAAATGATGTTTTGAATTTAAATTTGTTGTAGTTGTTTATAAAAAATTTATATCACGCTCGTTTCTATACCCTTCAAGCGTGATCAAAGGAAATTGTGTCAGTTTTTAGATTAATTTATTATTTTTATCATCCATTTTTTTAGAAACTAATTATTGTTGATTGTTTGGACTTGCAATCTTAACATAATCGTCCGCTCTTTAACCTTTGAAGTCTACACATTTATATAAATTTTTAACCATTACTCATTTAAATTTATTATCTATTGTTTTTAATATTGAGAAACATTCAATCAGTTATTATGGATATAGGCATAAAAGGTTTCCCAACCTATGCAGATGTAGTTCAAAATATTCGGACCACTATAATAATTATTCCAAAGCATGTTTAATATGCAGAATTGAAATTTTTTTAAAATTATTTAACTAGTTCAATTTCATAATAGTTTTCCTCAGGAGGTAAAGTGGTAGTCGGCAGTTGTCTGCAGGATGGTCAAGATGTCTTTAATGTCAAATTTACATGACTACCATCCCTACAGTAAATGTACTATAATTGCAATTGTTTTCTACTTTTCTCTGTAACAACTGCATTGTTTATCAAAATCTAAAAACCATTAGAAATGTAAAAGCGTGTACTACAATTCTTATATGATGCACTATTTTGATAAAACGGTTACTTTTCAAGATAAAATGAGTTAAATGAATTTATGGCACAATTTATGAAATCAAGATGAATTGTTCTTTTGCAGGTGGCATTAATTTGTTTGACTTGTTATATTTGGGAAAGTAAGCATTTTATCAAGAAGCACAGGATATAAAAGTTGTAGTATATGCTTTTACATTTCTGGTGGTTTGAATTTTGATAAAAAATGCAGTTCTTATAGAGAAAAATGGAAAACAATTGCAG
Source organism: Agrypnus murinus (assembly GCA_929113105.1). Lineage (NCBI taxonomy): Eukaryota > Metazoa > Arthropoda > Insecta > Coleoptera > Elateridae > Agrypnus > Agrypnus murinus. The sequence goes on from OV816025.1 coordinate 199,626,674, forward strand.
TGTACTGTAAGGGTGATTTTCACATACCGATGCAGCACAAATTCGATGTCAAAGATGTCATGTCCACCCTGCGGATAGTTGCCAAAGTTGCTAAATTATTTCAAATAATTTGCAGAACCATTACTGATGTTACATTTGTAAAAACTATTTGAAGTTTATACTTTGAATTATTCGCAGACTATGTTATCTATGATTATAGATGGCTTATGTTAATGTACAGGGTAATTAATTATATTTTGACCACCTTTTATTTTTATTATAATTGAAGATAAAAAAAACATTCCTATAAAAGTTATACCACTCTCACTGGCTTAATTTTGTACACTTATTCTGAAATTCCCTAATTCTCGTCAAATTCCTGAATTCCCATCGCATTCATCATCTATACTCTTCATAATCGATACTCTAGCACTCTAGCAACTTGTCTAGAGACGTGAAATAACCTCACAAATAAAATGCAATGTAATTAAGGGTGTTTATAAGTGTCAGTCTACACAAAGTTTAAAAATAAAAATATATAAAACGATAATGAGACCGGTGGTGCTTTATGCAAGTGAAAGTGGGTTTTAACAAGAAAGTTTAGTGATAAAGTGGAAATATGGGAGAGGAAAATCCTGAGATCAATATACGGTCGAATACAAGAACCTGAAGGATGGAGACAAAGAACAAATAAAGAGCTAGAAGGCCTCTACAAAGAACCCAAAATAAGTACCATCATATGATAGAACCGTCTTCACTGGATGGGGCACATAACCAGGATGGATAATTTGCAACTAACAAAGAAAATATTTAATACGACGATAGTTGGAAGAAACCGAAAGGGGGCGTCCAAACTTAACTTTTGACAAACGGTAGCGTTTAATGCGTTTTATTTTTTAAATTTTGACAAAAATAATGTTGGTATTAATACCAACCTATACATACTCTGTTGAATTGTAATTGAGGACTGTAATGCATGTATGAAAAGAAACATAGATAATCTTATGTAGCCAAGTTTTTATGTGACTTTACTTGGGCTCGTCCTTAAATTATTTAAAGCACAGTTAGAAGAAATTTTGTACCCCTTCCTCCTTGTAATGCTACTGTGAACTCTACTCCCAATAAATTTAAAAAACAACACTGCGTAACGCTAAGTTGGATCCATATGGGAAATTTTTTTAATATTCTGTTTGGAAAACACTTTGTGGGACAATCACTTCTGCTTCTAAAAATACTTGAAATACGCCATTCTTTTTTAAAATCGACGAAAAATGACCTTATTTGTTAAAATATGGAAGAATTTTGTTAAGAAAAAATGTTTCTAATGACATTTTACGTTCATATACCTAGCTTGAACGAGATATTTTGACAAGGAAAATTCAGGTTAAGGAAAGTTTTTCAACAGTTTTTAATAACTGATTATTTTGAAATCATTAAAAACTGATTCGGATCAACGAGTTTTTACTGTACTTGATATTAAAAACCTCTATTGAAAGAGCAGTACGCTACGCTTTTCAAAATGTGAGTTAACTGAAATGACATTTTTAACCTCATTATAATCCATTTTGATTAAAGGAATGTCAATAAAAAATACACTAATTGTTTCCGTAGCCTACCTTGCTATTTTCAGTTTAATCACATTCTGACAGACTTAGTCCGTTGTCTATCAATACATCTTTAAAGTCAAATTATGTCAGAAACAGTTAATTATCGACTGATACAACATTGTATATTTAGAATCAGGAAAAAAAGGGCTATTTGAAAATGTGATAATACATGGGTGTTCCATTTAAGAAAGTATATCTATATTCCATATTATAGGCCTATACATGCAATTGAAAACAATACAACTTTCATATGATTCTTCTTTTTTATTTTCAAAAATAACAAAGATAATGGAGGTGGTCAAAATATAATGAATAACCCTGTACATTCATGATTATGTTAATGTACATTATGATATGGATACTAGAGATCATTTTCAGGTAAATGTATAGAAGAAAATCTGTGCGGTTAAGTCTGGTAGGTGAGCTGGGTAGTTTAGATTACAAAATCAAGTGGATTTTTAATCATTTAAACAGTCTACGAAATCCTTTTATACTATTCTGTGTGGTATGGCATGTTTTTAAGAATGCTTCAACAATAAAAACACGTTTTTAATTCGAAAAGCAATCCATGCTTAACAAAACTTCCATTCACTGATAACTGATGAATTTTTGGTTTTTGTTATGTGACGCATAATCTTGCTCGTTTAAAAATTTTTTGCCAGATCGGGTGTTTTGGTTCATTTACAAGCTCTGCTGTCAGAGCGGTAAGTTCAACTTACCGCCCAAGGCTTGGTAATAAAGTAACTCGACATTTAAGTCGAAAAACACTCACTATTATTCTAAAATTCGTTCGGATTGAGACAAATTTTTTTTGTTTATTCAACTCCATAACAACCAGGCACATTAACCGACTTGATAGAATTCAAATTTTCAGTATGATGTGTTTAATGTTTACTGTCTATATATTTAAAATTCACTCATAGATCCGATCGGGCAAAAAATAGTGTAAGCATTACGGGCGTTAGGTACGCTTTACTAGTCTCGGCTAATATGGAGACCTACACGTCGGTCTCCACACTATTCGCCTCGACTGGTAAAGCGTACCTACTGCCCTTAATACTTAAATAACTATTATGTCTGGTCGGGCCATTTTGACTAGTTTATGGGCCTGTTCTTAGAGCGTAATTTGCTAAATTAAAGTTCTAGGGCTGTAAATCTTTTTAGAGCCCACCATAAAAATAGCTACCCTACACAGTCTCCATAGTAATAACAGTAATTATAATACCACTGCATCTACCTACATACTTGAAGTTTTATCACTGCACCACCTACTTGAAGTTTTGCACTTTTTATTTTAAAATTAAATATTAATTTAAACTTAGACCGGACATAAATTAACGTATGCGTTTCAAGCTTAATTAGTGTTCTAGAGCCTCTGGCGCGGTAAACTGACTGCGGGCTCTAAAACACTCAATTAAGCCCTTAATACATAATAATAATAATAATAAGCCTATTCATCCCGATTTCGAGCAAAGGCCTCCCCCATATTCCTCCAGTTCTTCTTATTTCTTGTTAACTGCTGCCATAGATCCCCTGCGGCACTTATTAACTCATCCTCCCATCTACATTGCGGTCTGCTCCGTTTGCGTTTACCTCTTCTGGGTTTCCAGCATGTTATTCTTTTTGTCCACCTATCATCTTGCATCCTCATAATATGTCCAGCCCAATTCTATTTCAGCAACTTACATGATTCTAGAACATCTCTTACACCTGACCGTCTTGTGATTTCTGTATGTGGGATTTTGTCGAGAAGTTTTATATTTAGCATAGAACGTTCCATTTTAGTTTGGTTCACTCATAGTTTATGTTTCATTTTATTATTTAGGGACCATGTTTGGGCACCGTAGGTCAAACTTGGGAGAACACAACTATTGAACACTTTTTGTTTAACCCGCACTGATAGTCTAGCTTTAAAGATGTTTCAGGCCCCAAAAACACTTCCACCCTGAACTTATTCGCCTATTGATTTCCTTCTCCATTTTCTATTAAAAGATATACTTTGTCCGAGATATACAACTTCTTCCACATAGGGTACTGTGTTAGATCTGATAGATGTTGTTAGCTTCCCTGTTTGATAAGGCACATGTTTTATTATAGTTTATATGTAGCCCTACTTCTTTACTTTTTAGTTCGATTTCTGTTAACATGTTTATTAGTTGTTTTCTAGATTCGGTTATTAACACTACGTCATCTGCAAAGCGTAGGTTAGACAGTTTTCTTCCTTCTATAGTTATACCATAGTTATTCCATTCCGAATTTTTAAAGATTTCTTCTAATGCACTATTGAACAAGTTTGGAGAAATTGAGTCTCCTTGTTTTACTCCCTTATTTATGTTGAATAGTGGGCCTGTATTTTCTAACTGAATCTTTGCTTTCCCTTCTTTGTAGATGTTTTGTATTATTCTTATATATTTATGATCAATATTTTGATTTTTCAAAGCCGAAAGCATAAAATTATGTGGTAAACTATCGAATGCTTTACTAAAATCTATGAATAGTAAATGAATTGGGATATCAAATTCCCGACACTTCTCAATAATTTGGTTAATGCTTTGGAGGTGGTCATGCGTCGAGTAGCCAGATCTAAACACTGCTTGTTCTACAGGTTGGCTCTCATTTAATTTGGTGGCCATTCTTTCTTTGATTATTCTCATAAATACCTTGTATAATACAGGAGTTAAACTAATAGGCCTGTAGTTGTTCATGTTATCCAGATCCCCTTTTTTGTGCAGTAGAATGATGATTGATTCTTTCCATGATGGTGGGACTGTTTCGGTTCCCAAGATTTTGTTGAATAGAATTAAGATTAGGTCCAGTATTTTCTTCGGTACGTTTCGCAGGTGTTCAGCCCTTAAGTCATCTTCTCCAGGTGCTTTATCCATTTTTAAAAAGTGTATGCTCTTTTCCAACTCCTCCATTGTTATATTAGGAATTATTTCGTTGTCTGGGAAATTTAGTTCTGCTGGCCTTTGTTTTCCATTTGCATCTTCCTTAAATAGGGTTTTATAGTAATCTGTAGCTATTACCATTATATCTTTGCGGTTTCTTTTTAATTTTTTTGTTGTAGTTTTTAGCTCTAAACTCCATGAGTTGCACTTGGAGAGTTCTTTATTTATTTTTTTTGTAGATCCAGTTTCCTCAATTATGCTCGTGATCATTTCTTCCTGTACGGTTCTCGTGTCTTTCCTAATTGCTCTTTTTACTATTTTATTAATTTCACAATATTCTATTTTAGATATTTCATCATTCTTTAGTTTTAAGTGTTCTCGTTTATTTATTAGTGCTTTGGTATTTCCTGAAAGTGACTCGTTTTTCGTTTTCATGTCTCTGTTGGGACACACAAAATTAGAAGCAGTTATTATTGCTCTATGTATGACATCATGTAGCTTTCGGACTTCAAAATAGTGCATAATACATAATATACTGTAAAAACGTTTATTTATGCCACCGATATTTATATTCATCAAACAGCCTTAGCATAGTTCATCTCATACTTGAACAAAAATGCTAAGGCACTGAAGTAATAAGAATTTTATTGAATTATTCAGATTGCACTTGCTATTACTCACCACATCATGAAAAGATCATTGTGGTTATGAAAGCAAAACTTCAAATCTGGTTCATTCTTAGGTAGATTTCTTTAACTGTTCAAAATCTCATGTTTTTTCCTTCTAATCAAACCAGTCTGGCCAATGGCATTTAGTTAAAACTGTCATAAACATTTGTAGAAAGTAATCATCGTTTTGAAACCTCAAACGTGATTTCAAAACAATAAAAATGAAATGGAAAACATGATCATATGAAGGGCTTTCTTTCATTGAAATAGCACATATAAGCTGCTGCGGGTGTGCACGCTATATGTTCCTTTCCTGATGGTCGTCAAGCCTTGAGCCACGAAAACATCTTTTCCCCTTTCTCCTCAAAGACAAGTAATGGAGTTGCAACTTCACGCCTAACTTTAAAAAGTTGCGGTTATGTTACTTTTGATTGATAATGTAATATTGAAATTGTATAATTATTATTTTTAAGTTAATTAATACTTTATTGTGTTTCTATTTTATATATAAAATAATACAGTTGATAACAAATATGACGGACGTACTACATAAGTTAACAATTCTAGATCCAGAGAGTGGATTGCACAATAATTTACTGCTTAATAACGAGGATTATTTGTGTGAGAATAAATTTTCATCTTTATTTCACTTAAATAATTCACAAATAAATTTTACTGTTTTGAGGGTATGTTGAAATATTATTAAATCATATGCCAGGTGACCAGCACAAAGCTGTTGCATTTCAGCCAATATAACACGCCTAAGGTCATGATGCCCTGTGGCTTAATGCACATGAAAGGAAAGCAATACATGCTTTCCTTTCATTATTCATCCTTTACATTATTGGTAAAAATAAGGTGGATTTTTACCAATAATCCACCCGATGAATCATCATGTACACTGGCTTGCAAAAAATTCGCGTACACCTATTTTTGATTGTATTAAGTCGGTCTTAATTTTTAAGTTGTCAGTGTCAATCAGTTAAAATTATTTTGTTTTATTTTCCTAATGACAGATTTATCCGTCAAAAATGTAATGTCAAAAGTCAGAAAGGTCATGTTTACATAGCAAAAACTACATAAAAACTCGGTTACTTGATTTTTAAAGTGTATGCGATTTTTTTGCAAGCCAGTGTACTTTGTATTTTCCTATAATTCTGGTTAGGATGGAAAAGGGTTTTGGAATATGTAAATCCCGGCACTCACTGCTTATTTCTACAGAAAGTTTTTGGAAATTCTCATTATTGTACAACTAATCAGTTACTTGAAGCTATTAACAAAATTAATATTTTGAATCCTAATTGCTCTAGTAATTTCCAGTTGATTATTTCTAACTGTAAGATAAACACATTACCATTTGTTTTTCTCAAGATCGTAGTTTTGCATTTTAACAATATACAGTGAAGTCTCGTTGATCCGAATCTACGTTAATCCGAATACCACGACAATCCGGATCAGCAATTTATTTACATTGATTCTATTGTAATCCGGATTTAAAGGTTTTGATAATCCGAACTTCCGAAATTTTGACCGTAAAGGCAAAGCAATTTTATCCAGAAGCGTGCAGTACATAGGAAACAGTGAAGCAGTATCGATGCGACGTATACGCTCGTACGCAATATGTACGAGTGCGATAGCGCACACGTCGTATGGCAACTGCATTGTTTCGTATGCACCGCATGCTGCTGTGACTTTATCAAAGATGTTTTCAAAAAGGATAACTTTAGGGCAAGTAATGATTGGATACTTAATTTTAAAAAGACACAATTTACGTCTGTTAAAAATCTCGGGGAAAAAGCTATTCAATGATTCGCACGCAGCAAGGCCTTTAAAAATAGTTGCAAAGTGATTAGCGTGGCTTTGCAATGGGCAGTAGAAAAATTGAAACAATTGTGATGCTGGAAGATTCAAAAGAAAAATCGTATCTACACTCAGAAAAGCATTTAGTAGAACCAATTAAATGTATTTAATTCAACTATAAATATTTATGAAATAAATAGAGATTATTAAAAGTTTCACAGTTTTATTAAAATACAACCTGACAATATTGTTTCGACAGCTATGCTGTCATTATCAAAGGTAATATAATTATAAATAAACACGTCGCTAAGGTAGATACAAAATAGGTAACTAGATAAAATAATAATAATAATCATAATTAAATATCTAATACTTCCAGTAACGGAGAATTACTGAGCTCAAGTTGTTCATTCATTAAAGGTACCCTGAGTTTGTGTTTGTATATCTCGACGGGTCAACCACTCCTCAAAAAACGTACAGTGATTTCCAGTTTCTGGGAATACTTTCAAAAAACATCAGGTATTTCCAAGTATTCCCAGGTATTTCCAAGTATTCCCAGGTATTTCCAAGTATTCCCAAATATTTCCAAGTATTCCCAGGTATTTCCAAGTATTCCCAGGTATTACGAAGTATTCCCAGGTATTACCAAGTATACCCAGGTAATTCCAAATTATTGAAAAATAGAACATAAAAAATCAGATTATTAGAACTTAAATGGCTTAAAAGCTCTAAAACATCAGAAAACAGAGCTTTAGTAAAAAACATCTCTTATCTTTGTGAGATGACTTAAATGTTTATTTAAAGTATGGCAAATGCGGGGACAACATTGGGACACTAAATAGACCTTGTGTCAAAGTAATGTAATTGAAATAAAATAAATTTAACAAAACAATATTTTTAATATAAAAAAATTATTCTCTACCAAGTTTAAAGAGATTAAAGTTTAAAGAGATACCTACGTATCACTCATTCCTTACAATACATTAATTTATATCACAATTTAGTATTTTTACTATTTTTTATAGCATTTTTCTATTTGCATTATAGTTGAACATAAAATAAAAGAATAATGTTTAGAATATTTATTCTAGTCCACTTAATTTTTCTCATTGAGATATCCATAGAACGTATCTTTCACACAATCATTCAACAATCTTTCAAAACCTTGATAGAAGTCAATCAAATCAAACTAGCAAGTTTTAGTTATTCATCTAGACCAGTGTTTGTAAACTGGGGGGGTGCCTTGCGGGGCGTGAAGTAACGTTAAGGAGGGCATGAGAGCGTACAGAAAAAATCTTATACCTGGATAAAAATTAACCTTTCCTAAAAATTAGGAATTGGTGCGGTCAGATTGTTTTACCATTTTACCGCATATAATATATAGGCCGCAAAGAACCTGTCTCGCTTCTACTGTTCGCAGTCCAACACCACCCTTCACATTAATGGTTTTGTATTTTGACTTTTTTGTTAAATAAATAAATAAATGTTATTGCAATATGATTTTTGTCTTAATTATCGGGGGGGTGGGGTGTAAGGGGTGGCCAAAAAAGAGGTGCCATAGGAAAAAGTTTAGGAACCACTGATCTAGACGAATAGGCATTAGCAAAATCTTTATAACAACTTTCTAGATTTTTATCAATAACCAATTTGTTGTTATCGTTTATATTTGATCAGAAAATGCACCCAAAGAACTTTCCCACTAATTATTTGTCTCGAGGAAAAGGCTTTTCCTCGGACAAGGCAGAAAGGCATTTATAAAACCACTTATGGCCCCTTCTACGCATGCTTTTGCAGTTTCAGTAAATTCATCTTTAGCTGAGTGTAAGCAATGCACAACAAATAACAGTAACTTTTATAGTAATACTTATAACTTTTAGAGTATTTTGTACTTTTTTGAATATTTATAAAATTGTGCCTCTGGATGCAAAAAGGACCACATCCTTTAAAAACACAGGTTTCAGTTTCTAATGGTCATTTCTTCTTAATTATTTTCTTTGACGTAGAGATCTGAAGTTTTTTTGGGTTTTTTATTTATTTTTGTGCAGCTCTAACTCGTATTACTCTGTCAGCCGATAAATGAGCTTTTTTATTAGAAAAAAACAGCAAAGTGTAGACTTTTTAGCCGTCATTGTTTTTTATTTTTCAGTAACACTGCTAAATATGATTTATCATTAATTTAAACATGATTTAATTCCTGTAAAATCTTTTAAACTTGTGTCATAGGAATTTAGAATGAATAACTGTTCATAATTTTTTGATTTCGTCACTAAATGAAATTTGAGTTGTGTTGGATATATTACCGGTGTTATATATATATATATTAAATCTTCATCATCATCTTCGAAATTCTCATTCAAGACAGCCATGGAATTATGAAGTTCTTGAGATTCGATAACTAAGGGTATTCCTATTTGTTCACACAGTATTTCTGATGGTTCTATTCCAAAAGATTTTGCGGTTTTCTCAGCTTTATTTTTTGCTTTTAACATATAGCTTCATAGTTTTTCATATCCAGAACTGAAAGATGATTTCTACTTGATCTGATCATCTCATCAATGCTCTAGTGTAGAGCATACTTAATACATGAAATATATTAAAAATGCAGTGTTGCTTCTATACATTAACATAAATATTCCATGACGTCACGAAACATCGCTACTTCCCCTACGTCTTTAACTTTTTTTATTTATAATTTATAACCGAGTTTGGGTTAAACTAATTTGCCGTAATTGACTTTGCTTAATAGATTTTCGTCTAATAACGCCGTTAAAACGAAAATAAATTTCCACCCAAGCATGCATAATATCAAGTATTCCCCAAATATTCCTAGGTATTTCCAGGTACTGCCATGTATTTCCAAAGTATTCCTAGGTATTTCCAAGTATTCCCATGTATTCCCAAGTATTTCCAGGTATTCCCAGGTATTTCCAAAGTATTCCCAGCAAAGTGTACAGTGATTTCCAGTAGTGGTTGACCCCTCGGTATATCTCAAAGGCTTCTAAAATGTCTAATTTGCGTTTGTTATCACAAAAATGTAGGAATTTAATATTATTTTGAGGAGTCATTGTGTGATTTTGTTCTAAAAGGTGTTTGGCGTAATTTCGATTTTTCAGGATGTTTATTTTTGTAATGACGTACGTGTTCTTTATATCTTATGTCAAAATTTCGAAGTGTTTGTCCAATATATACCGAACTACAAAAAGAACAATTTAAACGGTAAATGCCCGATTTCATGATATCATGTGTTCTGTCTTTAGCATTAAATAAAAATGAAAAAGTGTTAGTGTTGGTTTTAAATGTTATTTTATAATTGTTGGTTTTTCTTAGTATATGTGCAATTTTTTCTGATATTTTGCCAAAATATGGTATAGATATGTAATTTGTGTCTTCTGTTTGATTGTCAATGGGATATATTCTTTTGATAGCTAACCTATAATCTTTTTGTTTAATTAAAGTGTCAATCATGTTCGGATTATAATGATTTGCATGTGCTAGTTGTTTAATGGTTGATATCTCTTTGCTAAAATCTGATTTTGTTAGTGGAATAGTTAAAGCTCTGTGTACTAATGATCTGTATGCTGCTATTTTATGTGTATTGTGGTGACAAGATTCATTTGGTATTGTTATGTCTGTTTGTGTTGGTTTTCTGTATATGGAAAATTCAAAAAGATTTTCTGCGTTAATCTTGATATTTAAGTCTAGAAAGTTTATAGCCCTGTTTTGTTCTGTTTCTAGTGTAAATTTTATATTAGGATGGATATTGTTTATAAGAATTAAAAATTCATTGATAACCTCAAAAGAACTGTCAAAACAAGCTAAAATGTCATCAACATAACGAAACCAGAAGATAATGTGTTTAGAGAGGTTTAATTCAAATATTCGATCTTCAAACTTGTCCATAAATATGTTAGCTAATAGAGGACTTAGAGAATTACCCATAGGTAAACCATCCTTTTGTAAATAAATTATGTTATTAAAAGTGAAATAATTTAGACTTATACAACGGTCAAATAATTGAATTAACTCTAACCTTTTAACTAATTCTATATTACTATTGATCAAGAAACTATCTAATAAAGGAATACATTCTTGTGGGGGTATTCTGGAGAACATGTTGCAAATATCAAAACTAACAAGTTTTGAATGTGGTGGAAGATGTATGTTTTGCAGCTTATCTACTAATTCTAATGAATTTCTAACAGAGTATTTCGATTTGTAACCTATCGTGTTAATAATCTGGTTCAGTTTTTTGGATAAAATGTAATTAGGTGCATTGATGTATGATACAACTGGTCTTATTGGCATATTCTGTTTGTGGGTTTTTACTAATCCATATAGTTTAGGTATTTGTGGGTTTTTATTAATGATTTGTTGCTTTTCTAATTCTGAAAAGCAGATATTGCAGTTTTCTAAACCTTGTTTTATTTCTTTTTGGAATTTTGTGGTTGGGTTTTTGTTTAAAAATTCTAAATTTTCTTTATTAATAAATTCATTAACTTTTTGTATGTAAGAATCTTTTGAAAGAATTACCAAAGTGTTACCCTAATCTGCTTTAACAGAAATTAGATTGTTCTCTGTGATTTTCTGTTTTATAGATTGAAGAAGTGATATGTTAGATATGTTGTACATTTTGTCCTGTTTCAAAGACATCTCTTTTAACAAATTTGGAATTTTGCATAGTTATTATGATCTTTCTTAAGTATATAATTAATTATATACTTAAAATAAGATAATTAAATATAGATAATTATTAATTATATTATCTTAAGTATAAATATTTAGTTAAATAAACTACATTTTATTTGATTTAACTATCTATTTAGTTGAATTAAATAAATTTAATTGTTCCAACTAAACGCTTTTCTCAGTGTAAGGTATTAAGTTTAAAAAACACGAAACAAACAAAATCGCCGCCTTTGTTGGTTAACGACATATTAATGCGTAACATTATTTTTGCGTTTTTAAAACTGTTTTGCGTTAAATATTTTTGTAGTTATATTTATTTTTAAATAAATTTTTTGCAGAATGTTTTAATTGCATTTATTTACAAATAAAACATTGTAATTCTACGGACGCGGTAATCCGGAAATCGCGATGATTCGGATTGCTCATGTTTTAATTAGTCCGAATTAGCGAGACTTCACTGTAAAAGTAATTCGTTACATATCTTCCAGGAGTAAAATTTACAGTACAGCAAAAATAAGCAAACAGGGTTAATTTTTCACATTTTCTGTTTTTTGCGCCAAAGGCTGCCTATAGGCTTTTACAACAATCTCATTTAACAATTATTTAGTTAATCATTAATAAGAGTATTAAGTAATATACTAACATATTAATTTCCAAATTGTATATTTTTAAATTTTTTGGAAACTTTCACATAGTGATTTTGTTGATATAACTATAGTACATATAGAGTAACAGAAAATGTATGTATATACAGCTATACAGGGTGTAACTGATATAAATAAAAATCTCGTAATGGTGGGTAGCTGATTTAGAACAAATTTTCCTTATCAACATGTGGTCGATTCCTGCTAGTTTTTGAAAAACCACATTTTAAATCTTAAGTACGCCCATTGTAGTCACATTACATTAAACATACGAAACAAGCAAAAAAATTTCAAGTTTAAAAAATTAAATGAATCCTGTAATGTTGATAAGGAAAATATGTTACCCCTATTACGAGGTTTCTAGTTACATTAGTTATACCTTGTATATTGATTTGTTAATTAATTTTGAAGTTAGAAACCATCCTCGTATGACGATGCCGAGTCTAAAGTAAAATATAAAAAATTAAATGATGAAATTATACTGAAAATACATTTATTCAGTTTTTACGGTACAAAGATTTATTATTATACATATGTAGAAAAAGTAGTAACACATAAAGTAACGTAACATTTTTAACAAAATGTTCTTTGTTTTTCCTTACATTCGACACATTGGAAATTATGCTGATTCTATCTCTTTGTTTAACATGATTTTCTTTCCATCAAAATAAATACATCAATAACATTTGTCCCTGATGTGAGTAGTAAACTAAGTGCCCTTTCAAAGTTTTCTGTTTCATGTCTTAATTTTAGATATGGTACAGCAATGTTACTCCAAAATTCTTTTATTGGAACCTTATTTTGAAGATGTAATGTATAAGGGTATATTTTTAAGTAACTTTTCCTATCTTTTATCTCTGCTACGGAAACTTGGAGAGAGCTCTGAAGATGAAAAGAATTTCGTTTGGGTGTAGTGACAATACCTACAAAGGGTTGTCCGGGTTTGCACGACCTCTTGGCAATAGGACTCCATCTAGCATGAAGGTACAATTAGCTACAGCCTCTGCCTGTAAACTTGGCGCTGTTATTTGCTTTTTCACGGCCAAAGGAAAAGCAGTTGAAATTTAGCAAGAACTTATCTCCGTTTACGGGGAAGGTTGCATGAGTGTGCAGATGGTCTGTCGGTGGAGAAGGGATTTCCTCAATTAAAAACATTTTTGGATGGTCAGTGATTCAAAACTGATGATGTGGTTAAGGAAGCTGGTGGTCGGTGACTAAGTGAGTTGGATGTGGAAGTGCATGAGCAGGATATAAAGAAACTGGGGATTATGTGGAAAAATAATTTATAGGTATCTACAGCTGATTGCAAATAAATGGATCCAGGTCATCACCGAGAAAGCAAACACTGAGTAAGACAACTACCGAGAAACCACAACCGAGAAACCACAATCGAGAAACCACAATCGAGAAACCATAACTGAGAAACCACAATCGAGAGACCACAACCGAGAACAGCAAAGCCAAAAATGGAAACTACCGAGAATGCATCCATGCATATGAAGTAATAATTATTTAATTAATTAATATTAGAGTATTAACACTCACTCAGCATAACGAGTCCTGTTAGAGTTAGTCTCTCTTTCTCAGTCATCACGTTAACTATTGTAGTCTGTCCCTGTTAGATCCAGCAAACTTAAGCATTTCCTTTACGTAGTTGGTCGTTCTCTGTCCTTCCCTGCTCTATGTCTCTTCTGTCTCTTTTAGATCTATCAAAGTTACTAACTTATAATTATTACTTCATGCATTTTCGGTATTTGGTATTCTCGGTAGGTTCCATTTTTGGCTTTGGTTTTCTCAGTTGTGGTTTCTCGGTTATGGTTTTTCGGTTGTGGTTTCTCGATTATGGTTTCTCGGTTCTGGTTTCTCGGTTTTGGTTTCTTGGTAGTTGTCTCTCTTGGTGATGACCAGATACGCAAATAAATGTAGGACATGTCTTGAAAGTGATTTTTGTTTTTTTTAACAAAAAAATTAACTGATATAGAAAATGATGGTTTGTTTTTCTGCACCGGAATATATAGTTTTATATATTCCTCTATATATTCTTTCAGAATTTCCCGAGCTATCATTTAATAAACATCGTTAGTGAAAATGGTGTGAAATACTTCTAGTGTAGTCCTGTTTTTCAATGTTTCTCAAAGATAATCTAGCTTCTCGTCAGGTGTATTTGTAGAATTCCAAACTGAGTACTTACCGAGTACAAAAGAATTTTCTGTCATTTATGCTTAGCTTTTGGTTCTTCTACAGTAGAAACTGATTGTTTACTGGACTGTTTTTTACATAAGAAAATAGGAGAACATTATCTTCATCTTTATCAGAAGGTATATAAATTTCAGCCATTTCAGCAACATACAGTGTATTTCACATCACATCAACTAGACAGCCTTGTATCTTTATTATTTGTAATAGAAATTGATTGCAAATTTTTATCAGGTATAACCTCTTAGAAGAGTTTTGTGTGTAATTAGAAACTCCATTTATGATAGTTCACCAGCCCACTTCAATCAAAAATAAATGAGAATAATAAAAAAACATAGCAGGCCTTGTTTAATCGTAAAAGTCATTACGGAAATTTGTCAAACAAAAATAAGATTCCTGACCTGGTAGACTTTGGCATAACCAAAGGAATACCATCATATCACACACGTATGTAGTAGCTCAATCCTGTTTTGATCTTTTATCTGACTACTGTTTAATATTGATAACAATAAGTAGTGAAATTCTACATAAAGAACACCCTCCAAGACTAGGCAACAAATTACATGGACTGGAATAAATTTAGAACAATACTTCAAAGTAAACTGGACCAAAAAATTCCTCTGAACTCAAATATTGATGTAGGCAATGCTGTAGACCACTCCAATCAATTTATTTAGCAGAGGTTTGCGAAGCAACTCCAAAGACAAAATTTTCCCAATGTCTTCCAAGGACAACAACCCAAAGCATCGTAGTCGTGCTTGCACAGAATGGAAAAGGAAAAATAATGTCAAAATGTTAGATTGGCTATCGATGTCTCCAGATTGTGGGAAACCGTCTTCACCTCAAAGTGGCTATCGAGGAAGATTCGACAAGAGTGGCACTTTTTCCCTCGCGAGAATCCTGAGAAACTGGTGGAAAGTATGTCAAGGAGGTGCCAATCTATAAGTGATAATAATGGAGGCGATTGAACTTTTTATTAGATCACTGTACACTAATTTTTAACACTTATTAGTGTAATAAATAAAAAAATTTGCCTTGTATGTGTTTTCATTTAGTTGTCAACACTTTCTTGTGGAACAGACTGTAACATGAAACATATTTTTACATTACGCCTATAAAATGTAAAAAAAATATGTCAGGTTATACAGTAGGCGACGCTACTGTGTATCGATAGTAATATTAGTAGAACAAAAGCCTGATCTACAAACAACAAATTTACAAAAAAGCTATGTAACCTCAAATAAGCACCTAGATTTTTTTGGCTGTAACTGTACTCTATTCAACTGTCTGTGTAACATTTCTTTAATTTATTTGTTCTAGATATGAAAACTAGGGAAACTGAACTGACTGTTTTCTTTTTAGGTAAACACTCATTGGATATTCTAAAACAAGTTTCCGAAAGAGAATTCTCAGGATCTAAAAATGTCGATCTCCCAGCAGAAGACTGCGCAAAGAAATGTGTCCAGCAGTTGTCCAGAAATTTCGAGCCAGACTTTGGTGGCTTTTCACGTGCTCCCAAATTTCCACAGCCATCTAATTTTAACCTACTGTTTCATATTTACTCACGTGATAGAGACTCTGAACAGGGCAAGCACGTTTTAGAAATGTGTCTCCATACACTAAAGAAAATGGCGTATGGTGGTATACATGATCATGTAAATTGTGGTTTTGCCCGATACTCAGTTGATCGTAAATGGCATGTGCCACATTTTGAAAAGATGTTATACGATCAAGGTCAGTTGGCCGTTTCTTATTGTGATGCGTATCTTGTTACAAAAGATTTATTTTATGCTGATATTGTTAGGGATATTTTAAAATATGTATCTAGAGATTTGAGTCATCCATTAGGTGGGTTTTATGGTGCAGAAGATGCAGATTCTTATCCAAATGAAGATGCGAAACATAAGCAAGAAGGAGCTTTCTGTGTATGGGAATATAATGAAATACATAATTTAATTCCTGATAAGAAAGATGCTGATATATTATGTTATCATTATAATGTTAAACAAAATGGCAATGTAGATCCAGCACAAGATCCACATCAAGAGTTAAAAGAAAAGAATGTATTGGTTGTATTTGGATCATATGAACAAACTGCTGAGAAATTCGGCATCAGTGTCGAAGCTTTAAAGGACATCTTGGAAAGATGTCACAAGATTCTCTATGATGTGAGACAGAAGAGACCTAAACCACATGTTGATACAAAAATTGTAACTTCATGGAATGGTTTAATGATTTCTGGATTTGCTAAAGCTGGTTTTATTTTAAAAGACCAATCTTATATAAACAGGGCTATTTTAGCTGCTAATTTTATAAAGAAGTTTTTGTATGTGGAAGATGATAAATCGCTTATTAGATGCTGTTATCGAGGAGATGATGAACAAATTAGTCAAATGTATGTATTGGTTGGTCTTGTTTTTGCCTTATTTAATTGTTTATTTTCAGATCGACTCCTATTCCTGGTTTCCTTGATGATTACGCATTCCTAATAAGGGGATTGTTGGATCTGTATGAAGCATCTTTAGACGCCGATTGGTTACAGTGGGCAGAAACATTACAAGAGCAGCAAGACAGGAGGTTTTGGGATTCACAAGGTTACGGATACTTTACTAGTCCAGAGGGAGATCCTAGCATTTTAATTCGAGGCAAAGAAGGTAATTTTTATGAAACAAAATAAAGATAAAGAAAGAATTCTATTTTAGTGTTAAAACAAGGTTCTTATTTACAAATGTATAATTTGCAAATTTTTTGTTGATTTCACCTTGATGATATCTTTAATTCTAATATTAATAATCAACTCAATAAACATTTACAAACTGAGATTTTAAGATTAATGATGTTATTTATGGAATTATTACATCAATGCTTAATTAACTTTCTTGCTTGAAAGTAATAGTAGGATTTGCATCTGATTTGATAATGACATTAATTAATTATAGGCAACTTAATCCTTATTTGAAGGTTGATTCCATAAAGTTCTATTTTATGGGTTTTTATGAAAATCACTATTTTTTTATGGCAACGCAGTTGGCCTTGCTTTGTTAAGATCAGTGACACTAGAAATTTATATGAATATAAACTTGAAAGAAATGCATTCACGCCCAAAATTATTTTAAGGGGGATTATCAAGGATTATTATCTTGAGTTACAGAATAGGAGCTGAACATGTCTCAGTGTAAGTAGTAAACTTTGCCAATAAACAGGAAATTATTTAAAAAGTTTTTAGTTGTCAAGGAAAGTTGTATCTAGTTTTTTATACTTTTGTTTGAAGTTTTGTCTAATTTGTGTGTAGTTTTGAATAAAATATCACAACCTTGTCATAATGCGATTAATCTATACAGGGTGTCCAATTCTTTACATTCTGTCTGGAGCCCACTATTTTTTAACGATATTAATTACAGTAGAAGCTGTCTAATCCTGACAGACATAGGATATGTAGTTTCACTTAACTTTACTTACAAATTTGAGACACAAAAATGAGTATAAATCTTACATTGTATATATTTATTTAGATACATTATGGGTCATTCTCACAAAGAAATAGAATATCTAAAAGTAGTGGAGTAACCTTACGTTTTTATCTCGGAACCGGTCCAAACTATGTACTTCGATTTGAATAATTTTTTTTTAAGTCTTGTAAATATAAAATACTAAAACAAAATAATTTTTGGTGTGTTATCACATCCATGTATTGGTAGTTCGAAGCCACTATAATTCTATATATTTAAAACACAAGGCTTATTTTTGTTCCAATTCGTTTGAGAGATCCACCAGGCCGATTTACGCGTTTCTTTTTTTAAATTAAAGCTATCGTGTAGATTAATCAACACTACTTAATTTTTATATATTTTTTAATGTTTATATTTTTAATTTGAAAAACTTTAAAATGTTTAATTGGAGACTGGCGAATCGGACATTCACTAGGGGCGCCCTCTCACCGTGCACGGTGGCGAGTTTCGTAAGTACTCTTTGCTTATAAATACAGGGGGTGATGCAACCGTCCACTTCCATCATTAATAAGCGTAGACGAAACTTGCATAGTTGAAAATTATGAATAGATGAATTATACAAATAATAACTGATGGCAATTGCTTATTCAGAGTAGTTTCATATCATGAAATATAATATAAATACAAAGATTAGTTAAAGTTTCACAAGTTTTATTAGTATTTTAACCTGACAATATTGTTTCGACATTAAATGTCATTATCAAAGGTAGATAAGATTGATAAACAAACACGTTGGTAAGGATAAATACATACAGAAAATAGGTAACTACATACAATACATACAAAAACTAAATATCTAACACTAAATAATAACAATAATATTATAAACGCTATAGTTTCGTATTGTTTGTATAAAAGGCAGGAAATTTGCCAACACTATGTTTATGTCATGTTTTTGAAATATGTACTAATAGACATTTTCAAGAATATTTTAAACAAGATCGATTTTTGATTTTATTCTTATCATTTCGTAAGGTAGAATTTCCGTATGTATGTATTTATGTAGAATAAACTGGCAGGGAGAGGTAAGCCAGAGAGGAATATATGTATGTCGGAAGAGAGGAGGGTAAGCTGGGAGAGAGGAGTGCTACCCTTAAAATTTTCAACTGGTTATGTTGATTGCGTTTATTTCAATAATAATCACTCATGAAAATCCAAAGGATTGTAATCACACGTCGAATGTTGTATATAGGAAAATCCTTCAGTGCTTTTGACCGTCATGTCTTGACGAGGTTTCCCTAGTTTATGTTCATTCCTTTTGGTTTAAATACGGCAGCCATATTTGTTTCGTGGTGCACGAAGTTTCTTGCAGTTTTCTATGTAAACGAAAATCTTGATATCTCAAGAACAGTTGGTCGTAGAAAGTCGCGGTAAAACCATTGCATTGTTCACATTTCGAACTACATTTGTTGTTCTAAACATAAATTTTGTAAGATGCTTCCTTATGGGCGCAAATTAAGTCCGAAGTTTAACGCTTTTTTTGTAAAATTTCGGCTTTTTAGTATCATATTTCCAGACAATGGCGAAATATCAGCGCTCATTCTTTTTAAAAAAGTACACAGTTAAGTAGTTTATGTTTAAAATATTTCAAATCTGAAACTTCACTATTTTGGTATTTATGGACTTTTATTCTAGTTTTCTTCATTTTTGAGCAACATTGGACCTCAATATCTCTGATGGGCATAAATGGATTTTTTTTATATTATGTGGATATGAAGCAGTATATGATGGTAAACTATGGTGAAAATGGTAACTTTGATATTAGCTTGAGAACAGAGTTATGCTCATGTTTTGACTTTTTTTTTTGACATGACTTTTATCAATAGCATATAATTATATATAATAACCGAGATAATAACACTACGGAACAAAAATTGCACTTGTTTCCGCATCAGAGACCAGACTAGGTGATTGTTATAGATCTTTGTGCGTAGAATTCGATGGCGTCAAAAAAAATTGCGTATCACGTCATGATTTTGAGATATTCGCACTTAAAAGTGCAAAAAAGGCCTATTTTGACCATTTTCAGATAGTTATAATGCAAAATTAACATAGGATTAAATTTTGTCATATGCATTTAAAAGTACCAACATTCAGCTACAATTTAAGATATTTACTTTTCTTGTGTACAAATTTTTCGCAGAGATATTTGTATTTGAATGACAGCATATCATACATTTTATGTATTGACGTTAATCTTTGTTTTAGTGAATCAATCGTTCTGAAAATTTACATTCAAATATTTATTAAATATTTGTCAACTTATGCAAAATTAATTTAGAGAGAGTCTTTTCAAATTCAAGATGGCGGATCCTTTTCTTCTATAAAAAAAATTAAAATCATTACATATTAAATATTAAATAGCTTATTATTAAATATGAATTAAAAATTAATTATTTTTAATAAATTCAATAACACAATAAATGATATAAATATTTATACACTCTTTAATTTAAATAAATTATTAATTTCGCATAACTTGAAAAATATTTAAATGTAAATTTTCATTCATTACATAGATGTGATAACACACCAAAAATTATCCTGTTCTGAGATGGTCGAGCAACTGGTGCTGGACCACTTGGAAAATTTTTAGGTTATTCGAGTTTCACCACATTTCCCATTCTGAGCGTCAATTTCTAATTTGTAAAGGTTTTAGTACTTTATATTTACAATACTTTAAAAAAAAATTATTCAAATCGTAGTTTGGACCAGTTCCAGATAACGCTCTTTTTTGCTTAGCGTTACTCCACTAAAGGTTAATGTAACAAAATAAATAAATAATAAGAAATTTGAATGCTATTTATTTAGAAGCAAAATATTATGACGAATAAGAAAATATCAGAGCTGAATTTATTTTTCTTCTATTTTTTTCTTATTTTTTATGACTACAGGTAAAGAAAACCGTCAATTAGGTCACGCTAGTTAAAATGACGAAAAGTCATTAAAAAAGTAATTTAAAATGGATAAAAGTTGTACCTGTGATTTAGTATTGTTAAATCATTTATTTATGAAAATAACAAAAAAGATCATTGCTTTTTTTCCACAGTAATAATAAAATAACAGTGCATGTTTAGCATCAATTTCGATTTCCGATCTAAAAGTTTCGGACAAATACAAAATCAAGATCAATCAAGAAAAAATCATTTCTGTTAAGAAGTATTAAAAAAGGCTTAAAATATAAACTTGCATAATTTTAACATATAATTTGAACAACACATATTTAAGGTAATTTTACTTGTTTTTGTCACGAAACAGAATTGACGCGAGTGCGACCGAATTGACGAGACCGCGACCGAATCGACCTAATCATGAGTGTTTGCTGAAAAGACAATTTATATGGTCAAAACAACTTAATTTATTCCCCTGCAAAGTGTATTATTAGAATAATAAGAGATAATGCTTTAAAACAGCTAAATCTGACTTGGGACCTAAAGCATTGCACATCACATTGTGTTTAAAATCAAAATGATTTGTTTTTTGTATAAGAACTTAAGTTGTAAAAAACGTAAATGTTACAGAAAAACTTAACTGTTTATTGTAAAATCAGAGAAATACATCATTAAAGATAACAAAAAGGCATTGAAACTAAAAAAATAAATCTGATTTAAGAAAACGAACTGAGAATCAGTGGCGGGGCAAGGCGTGGGCGATGTGGGCCACCCCCCACGGCCTCACATCCCAAGGGGGCGTTGCACCGCGATATAACAAATATTATTTATTCTGAAACCTGTGAAGTGTTGAATAGTAGTAGCGAAGTTGTGCGACAAACAATTTAACCGAATTAGTTATTTGTATATCAATCCGCAAAATGTCTTTTTAACATACCGAGAGAATCATTGTCGCCCAGGTCGCTTGCGGTGGAGGCAGGACAATCTCGATGACACTAAAGAGTTTGGTGAGTAAGGTATACACCATAGTTTTTCTAAAAGCGTAAAAAATATATGTAATTACAAATTTCATTACTTTAAAAAACCCAACAGTTTAATTGATTGCAAATAGAAAGGCGGGTTTCATTTTTCAGCGTTTCTATGGAAAGACAAATAAAACAATTTGTAAAAATCGTAAAAGTATGTGGAGATACTGGCACTAAGTTACTTCGCTGCCGTTACTTTTTGTAAAGCCTAAGCGAAATCCAATTTCGCTGTATTGCGCACGCGAAGTGTTCACTTTGCGTACGGTTACACAAAATAGTTATTTGTATACTAAGGCTGCAAAATCTGTTTTTAACATACCGAGTGAATAATTGTCGTCGAGATCCCTTGCTGTCGAAGAACTCTAAAGAATCTAGGTATACACAACATTTTTTACTTCGCGGCTGTTACTAAGAGCAATGACCGCAAAATTGGATTTCGCGGCCTGTATTGCTTACGCTAAGTGTGCACTTTGCGTACAGTTGCACAAAAACGTAATTTTTAATTAACATAAATTATGCCATATACGATACATAATATCTTTCTACATAATCTTTTTATTAAGAAAAAATATTAATCTTTTTATTAAGAAAAAATATTAATCTTTTTGTTGCTCAAACAGTATAGTGTTAGAGCACGTCCGTCTCTCTAGTACTCTACAGACATTTTCATTCAATATGCGGTCTCAGCACTGTGGCGCACAACGGTACAGTTGTAAAAAAATAGTTGTAAAAAATAAATAAAAAATATATAGTGTAAAAATGCTGGCCGGTCACTAAATTCACCACACCAAAAATAACATCAGCCGAAAGAAACCAAATTATTTGCGCAACGCAAGCGTTACTTATTTTATGTGAATGTAGTAGAGTCAAAATTTCTCAAACGGATCACCCCAATTCGTTTGAAAAATGTTTATAAACGGTAATACATTTTTTCAATAGTATTCAACATGATCAACATTAATCCAGATGCATTTTGTGAAAATATCTTTTTGTAAATAATATTCGTTATTAAAGTTTATGGTCAGTTTTTTGAAAAAAATATGCTACAGACATTCTAATGAACAAAAATTTCTCATTTCATCGTTATTTCAATCATCATTAAACACATATTTGTAGTGATTTTTCCTGATTTGAAAAGTTGCATTTTAGTCAATTATTTATAAGTTTGTTTATAACAAATTCAAGTAAAACTATGTTCTGCGCCTTATTTCGACTCGAAAAAAAAACTACAAATACTTCTTTGTTTCTTAAAAATATGCCGTTGAGAAAAAAAATGGCCCGAAGTTAAAAAAAAAGTTATTTGAGTTTTTTCATCGTCGCGCAAGGCTTGCGAGTAAGCTTCGACTTGTCATGCTCGCGTCTAAACTATCCTTCAACCAATAACAGAATTATGCAAAGGCCACGCTGTAATCTAAATGATAAAATAAACAATAAATCAGCTAGAAAGATTTAGTAGCGGCACAAACTGATTTTAATTAAAACTAAATGTAAAATCAGCAATGAAAATCTGTTTGTTCTAGCATATGTCACTTAATTTTTAGCAACGTGAAATTTGCAAAAAAGTCAGTCACGTTTATAGAAGTTTCTATAAACGCGACTATGACTTTTTTTTTATTAAAAGGGTTACAGCATGAATTTGGTTGCGGCATTTTATATTTAAAATAGATGAATGAACATATCTATATTTCAAGGGTAAATACACGAACTGAGTAATTTTCGTAATCACACCTAAACAAACGAATACGACTCAGGGAGAAATAAGATACGAGTGCAATTTTCACGTTGCTAAAAATTAAGTGACATATGCTAGAATAAACAGATTTTCATTGCTGATTTTACATTTAGTTGTAATTAAAATCAGTTTGTGCCGCTACTAAATCTTTCTAGCTCATTTATTGTGTATTTTATCATTTAGATTACAGCGTGGCTTTTGCATAATTCTGTTTTTGGTTGAAGGATAGTTTAGACGCGAGCATGACAAGTCGAAGCATACTCGCAACCCTTGCGCGACGATGAAAAAACTCAAATAACTTTTTTTTTAACTTTGGGCCATTTTTTTCTCAACGGCATATTTTTAAGAAACGAAAGAAGTATTTGTAGTTTTTTTTTTCGAGTCGAAATAAGGCGCAGAACATAGTTTTACTTGAATTTGTTATAAACAAACTTATAAATAATTGACTAAAATGCAACTTTTCAAATCAGGAAAAATCACTACAAATATGTGTTTAATGATGATTGAAATAACGATAAAATGAGAAATTTTTGTTCATTAGAACGTCTGTAGCATATTTTTTTCAAAAAACCGACTATAAACTTTAATAACGAATATTATTTACAAAAAAAATATTTTTGCAAAATGCATCTGGATTAATGTTGAGCATGTTCAATACTATTGAAAAAATGTATTACCGTTTATAAACATTTTTCAAACGAATTGGGGTGATCCGTTTGAGAAATTCTGACTCAGTATGTATAATATGTACATAGGGTGTAACTATTATAACTACAAACCTGGTAATGATTTAGAAGATATTTTCCTTATCAACATGTGGTCGCTTCCTGCTAGTTTTGAGAAATCGCATTTTAAATTTTAAGTACGCATCTTGTACTCACATTGCATTAAATTATTAGTTACACCCTGTAAGTATATTTTAATTTTTTGCTGTAAACTGCCAAAAAAATATTCCTTTCAAAAAGCGGGATGCGGAACAAATTGTTAAAATCGGAACTGTCCAGCTATAGGATGGGACGTATGGTCATCTTAGAAATGCGACCTGCAATCGAAAGGGGCCTCTCAAAACTTATCTTGCCCACGTCCAATTTTGGTCTTGCCCCGCCACTGCTGAGAATTGAAACCCAAAAAACAATGTGCAATTATTAAACATAAATAATACTACTACACTAAAACAGAGTAAACGTGACACAAAAAGACATTAAAATTAAAAAATGCATAAAATTTCAGAAAAAAATATGGCAAGAAATAATATACAATATACATGTATATGATAAATATGGATGGAACTTTGGTATAAAAAATATGAGTGAACAATAACGCATCTATAATAATGATGCATCTGGTTTTATTTCAACTGTTTCAAAACATGCCTTTGTTAGGCAATGTGAGTACTAGATGATGAAAAAAAAACATAGTGCCTGTTTTTTCTAAATCTGTTTTTTTTCTGATATAGACATAATTTCGGATATTATGGTCTTATTGAAACTGCTAATAGTTACATTGTAATAATACGAAGGTTTATAATAATAATAATAATAGATTCATTTGTACTAGGGACGATATACAAAGTATGTCGTATAATACACATCAGAGAAAAGTGAAGTAGGGAAAAAGATTGATGCTAATGTCAGTTGCTGGATGAATATAATTGAGCGAGCTAGGGCAACTTAATTAATAAGAATTAGCATGGTGCATTTGCCGAGACTACAGGAAAACCTAGCAAAACCTGCAGTACCACTGCTTGCAGCTGATGTTTACATCAATCTTAATCTATCTTAACATAGAATTACTTGCAACTAGTATTAAACATAATAAATTAATACTTAGAGTTGTTTTTTCAGATCCTTGCTCTGATCTCAACTAATCCTAGAAGTTCACATGAATTCAAGATACTTATGTTTGTAACATCGTCAATACAGTAGGGTTCAATTTCAATTAAGATCTGCTTAATTATTGTTTTGAATCTATGTGTATTTTTAATGTTTTTTATGTGTCTTGGGAGCATATTATACAATTGTAGGCACTTATAATAACAACCTTTTTCAAATAATGTTGTCTTATGAATTGGCAAACTAAAATTGTCTATATTGCGGGTATTATGTAAATGATTTAAAAGGTTGTCTCTAAAATGTGCTGGATTATCAAACACAAAATTAATGCATGCATATACATAAGCACCTGTAACTGTCATTAAATTTAGTTTTTTGAAATAGCTTCTGCATGAAGCTCCAAGGTTCAGATTAGCTAGAGTTCTTAGTGCTCGTTTCTGTATCACAAAGACCTCTTGACTGTGTGTGCCGCCCCAGAAAATAATTCCATAGTACATAATGGAATAGAAATGTCCAAAATATGCAGATCTCAGAGTGTTTTGATCTACTACCTTTTTTAGCACATTTAAAGCAAAGCAGGCTTTAGTAATCCTACCACAGAGATTGTCTATGTGATTTGTCCACCTTAGATTCTCATCCACCGTAACACCAAGAAACTTCGTTGAGTTTACATAATTAATAACTGCGTTATTTAGATTAATATCACCTCCATAATCAACCTTATTTCTACTATGTCTAAAGAAGATACAATTAGTTTTGGACATATTTAACACTAGAGAATTCTGATGGAACCATTCTGCCATTACTGAAACCGTATTTATTGTATCCTGTTTTAAAATATTATGGTCCTTTCTTGCTATTAGAATGTTTGTATCGTCAGCATAGTTTGTTAGTGTTACAGAAGATGAGTCTATCTTGTTTGGTAAGTCATTTATATACAGGAGAAATAATATAGGACCTAAGACACTACCCTGTGGTACGCCCATGTTTATGTCTTTAGATTCTGAAAGAAAGTTGCCAACTTCGGATTTTATACAAACCCTCTGAGATCTAGCATTTAAATATGATTCGAACCATTTCTGTACTGTTCCACGTATTCCCATGATATTTAATTTTTTCAATAGTATTTGGTGATTCACACAGTCGAATGCCTTTGACAAGTCCAGAAATACACCATGTACAATATACCCATTATCCAAGTGATAAATAATGCGTTCTATAAATGAAAAAATTGCTGTAATTGTGGATCTACCCTTTTGGAAGCCATGTTGAGTATTGGTAATGATATTATTTCTGTCTAGAAAATGAATAAGACGTTTGCACATAACAATTTCAAAGATTTTTGAAAAACTTGATAAGAGGCTTATAGGCCTATAATTTTCTATCAACAATGGATCGCCTTTTTTCAAAATTGGTCTCACAATTGCAGTTTTTAGTTTTGAGGGAAAGATACCATTTCTAAAAGATTCATTTATTATATAACAAAGAGGATCAACAATTTGTAAAGCAGCATTTTTAATAAGCATATTATTAATATTATCATCACCAGCAGACAGTGTATTTTTTAAATTATTTATTACTTCATATAATTCCTCTGTTGTGACATCTGACAAGTATAAAGAGTTATGACATTCTTGTATACATCTAGTGTCTAGTGTATCAACATTGGCATTGACTAAAATTTGCGAAGCCGCTGTGATAAAATAATCATTGAAAAGATTGCAAGCTTGTTCTGGTGATGTTGTTACCTGTTCATTAATTTTAACTCCATTAAAAGTATTTATGTTCTTATTAGATCTGCCTAGTTCAGTATTGATAATATTCCAGATTGTCTTAATTTTATTATCTGATTCATTTATCTTTTTGTTATAGAACTGTTTTTTCTCAGAGAGCAGCAGTTGGGAATAGTAAGATTTATATGTATTGAATTGATCTTTACTTATAAGATTTTGTAAATACATTTCTGATAAAAGATTCAGAGTGTTCTTTGCTTCATGGGTTGTATCAGAAGCCCATTTAATTTTTTTTTTATTCTGTTGGTTCAATTTCTTTAAAGGAAAAGCTGCATTAAAATGTTTTAGGAAGGTTTCAATAAAGCAATCATAAATTTTATCTACGGTCTGTGCTTCATACATACCTAACCACGTTTCAGTGTGTAGAATGTTAGAAAACTTAATGTAATTTTGCTTACTGAAACTTCGTTTTAATTCGAATGAATTTCTTAGCAATGGTTCCCCACTCAATACATACACTAGTTGACCCTTATGGTCTGAGAGGTTTGTATTTAACACTTTAACATGGTAATCTAAGAACTGGGAAATGTAAATGTTATCGAGGCAAGTGCTTGTAGTAGGTGTGACTCTAGTTGGTTCCAATATGCTAACTTCCATATTGTAGGCATTTAACAAATTATTTAACATAGTTTGGTGTTTCAGGTTTGTAGTACTAAGCATATCTACATTAAAATCTCCTGCAACTAAAACATATTTATTACCTTGGGAGGCTATTTCCATCATTTGATCTAACAAATTTAAAAAAATGTCTATATCTGTTGTAGGTGGTTTATATACAACATAGAGTACGTAATGCTTACAACCCATTGCAAATTCAACTGCACAACATTCAAACACATACTCTTCTGTCAGCACATTTATGTCATTTCTGATGTATGGCATGAGATCACAGTGCGAGTATAATACAACACCTCCATGGGCTCCTACATTCGAACGGCAGAAAGATGACACAATTTTATAATTTTCCATCTGAAATGCTTCTAAACTATGGCATGTTTGCCAGTGTTCACTAATTGCTACAAATTGTGGCTGTAGTTCATTAACACATAGATTTAACTGGTTAATACTGGTTGAGATGCATTCAACATTTTGGTGTAGTACACTAAAGATGGTATTCTCTTTTTCACTGTTAGAAGCTTCATTAGGTTTCACTGGTTGCTATATTAAGTTCCCTTAAGCGTATATAGCAGGGACATTCAGGGTCAGTAGCAGAATGATCAGTTTTCAGTGATTTTCTTAATCTATTATTTGTTTCTATGCAGTTGATGCACTTCTTTTCTAATGTGTTAGTACAATCTTTTGTAGTATGTGCCTTAGCACAATTGTAACATGTTATACTATTCTGGCATTTTGATTGGATATGGCCATATCTACTACACTTGAAGCATCGTACAATGCTATAGTATTCAGTTACAAGGCATCGTCTCCAGGCAACATTCAGGTGACCAAGTTCACACAAGTTCTTGCCCAATTTAACATCGACCTCAAGTATAATATTCCCTTTGTTATGTTTGTTTTTTTGTTTGAATTTATTTAGTACTTGTAGGACTGATTCATTATTTAGATTTAATTCATTTTGATTTTTTATTGAGTTCAAAATGTCTTCATTTTCTCCTTTTATGAATTCGTTTTCTACTCCACAGATGATAACTTTGGGATTTTTCTGCTGGCCCTCCATCACTTTATATTTAGTACTTAATTCATTTTCTACCTTTCTTATAATTTTCTCTTTGGTAGTTACATCATTGCAGTTAATGATGACTGACCCCTCTTTACCTTCTCTGATATTTTCAATTCCAATAGCCATCTTTTTTGGATCAATGCTTCCTTTCAGGTCACTTTTGGTAATATTACTTTCTTGTTTATCTTTAGGCTTTACAACAATGACTTCAGTTGATGTTAATGCTCCTGCATAAGTTTTAATACCACTCCTACTACCATCAACATTTACCTTTAAAGTTTCAATATGTAGTTTTTTAATCAGCTCATCCTGTTTTTTTAATTGCTCACTTTGATCTTTGATTATATTCTTTAACTGATTAAACTCCTCTTTAATCTTGGCTTCAACTGCGTTTAGTTTTTGGTCCATCATTTATGACAGGGAGTCACTTTGACATTTTTTGCATGATAAAAGTAACACTCTCTTATTTTTTAATTCCATCACTTTCACTTCTGATGATGTAAGACCAAAACAGGTTTTGCATTTTAAGGTCTTGCAGAAATCGCAGGGAAAAATCTCTCTCCCTTTATCGGGTGGTTTATCACATGAGATGCACTTCATTTTTAGATTTTCAAGGTGTCACAAAAATAATTTAAGATGCACACCCTACTAAAAAAGCTAAAATTTAAAGCACAATTTCAGAATTAGTTTATAATTTATTGTTAAACTATATTATATTCTTTTTTTTTTATATAATTTTAATTTTAATAATTATGAATTATTCACTTAATGAGTTCTTAATTTAGATGATCTATCAATATAGAGTTTAATTGATTTTCAATATTTTACTTTGATTTATATCACCTTGTGCATATAAATTTAAATTTCCCACCAGGTTAATGGCCTTAAGCTTCAAAACAGGTGACTGATAACACTTACTCACTTTAGTTTTATTAATTGTAAGAAAATAAATTTTAATTTGAAAATTTTCACTTTCCTCAAAACCCTTCACTTCATTTAACTGGACTAATCACTTTTTATTAATTTTTTCCACTTAAATCCCTGTAATAACAATTAGAAAATTGGAGGATAAAATGGCTGTTGAATGGTTATTGTAATCTCCTAATAAAATGTTTGCTCTTAATATTTAATTTATAACTTTAACAGTGCTGATAGATATATGTTAGAATTTATTAATCGAAAACATGCAGTTTGTAATACTTTAGTGTAAGTGTTCAAGTGTTTTATGCATATTTTGGCAATCTAAAAGGATCACATTTAAGGCGATAAGTCACGCTTATCCCACATTAAATGATCTTTACAAGGCGCGTACTGCGTCGCGACTACTTCTACTAACGTCTTACGCAACATCAGAAGAAAATAGACAGAGTTATTTGTATTTGTATAAAGCTATAAATGTAGCAAAAAGAAAATGTTTATAAGAAAAAAATTAAGTCAATTGGATAGTTAAAGAGTTATATAATGTGTAAAACATGTTAAACTGAACTGTAATATTTGTGTAAATAAATGGCATTAAAAACAAAACTTCATTACTATACGTATTAAAACATTTAATTTCTAAACTACATTTAATTGAACTGCATTAAGTATTTCCACATAATCTATAAACATATAGGTAACTGCCCATATTTCTATTTCATGCAAATCTTGTTTAATTAAATAACAATATTAAGATTAAAGTAAAAAACTGCATTGCCCATCTCAGTTCCCCTCAGTTATTAGGCTAATGCACTATCCTTGTCGTATATTGTCAAATTCTAAATGTTTATTTGATGTGTATTAAGGAATTACAATTGCCCATATAAGATACACATACTGATGTTGCTCATTTCTCGTAATGCATTAGTTGGGCAACTGATTTATGTTTTTCCTATCTATTCGTGACCAACTACAAGTGTAATCTAACATGGTGGCCAAGATTACCAAAAAAATTGAGACCAAAAGTGAAATTCGTTGGAAATTTTAACAAATTATCACTTATAATATACCAAGTGCATTGATTATTGCCGGAAATTTTTTGAGTGACATTTCTGCAACGTCTTAATTGCACGACACTGGGTGGAGTGCAATTACGTTGCAGAAATGCAAATGAGTTACGCCTTTCCTCAAAATTTTTTTAAATGGGAACCTGCTAATTTTACGCTACCATTCGATAGAACATTTTTTCTCTTTACAACAGTATTAAAAAAAAATTTGTTTATTTTAATAACATATTTAATAACATTTTTTCAAGGATACGCTGGTTCAAGTATTTACGAATAGTACGTGTATCTAAGAATCAACTCGCCATTGCTAATTTTAACAGTAATAGATTGCATACAATTATTGGCAATGGAGAGTTTAATTTTAGATGCACCTACTATTCGTGAATACTAGAACTGGCGTTTTCAGGAAAAAATGTTATTAAAATAAAATAAAATTTAAAAAAAATTAATCCTATTGTAAAGAGAAAAAAAATGTTTTATCGAATGGTAGTGTAAAATTAGCAGGTTCCCTTTTAAAAAAAATTTGAGGATAGGCGTAACTCAAAAACAAAAATTTCCTAAAAAACTTTTGTATTATACATTATTTCCTAAAATGAATATTAACGACAATAAATCGCCGTCTCCATACTTTTAACTAACCCTGTATAAGTCGAATTATAATGAAAAGTTCTAACTGAATATTTTCCATTTTGTACAGCCTGCATCTACAATATTCAAAAATTTTTCTTCTTTTCATTTTAGATCAAGATGGTGCTGAACCTTGTGGAAACTCCATATCAGTGCATAACCTCATCCGATTGGCTGCATACCTTGATCGCCAAGATCTCCGTGCCAAAGCTGGAAGAACTTTGTCGTCGTTCTCCGAAAAACTCACCATGATTCCGATTGCACTACCCGAAATGATATCAGCACTTCTAGCTTATCAAGATTCACCCACTCAGGTAAATTATTTTACTTTATTGATCTATTTAATCAATTATAACACTAAAGACTAGGACTAATGAGTGCTTTGTTTTTAGGTATTCATTGCAGGTGAAGCTGAAGACAACAATACCCAAGCCCTTTTGGATGTCGTTCGTACAAGATTAATACCTGGCCGAATTCTGGCTGTTGCTGATGGACCTGGTGGCAGAGCTGGACTCTTATACAGAAGGCACGAAGCTCTAGCCAAGTTACATCGAGTACATGGTAAATCAGCTGCATATGTTTGTAGGAACTTTACGTGTTCTCTACCAGTAACTGAACCAGAAGAGTTGGCTAGTTCTTTAGATGCTGAATCCAAAAGTAGAGAGCGCATGGCTGCAAGTCAAAGTAGTAGCAGACAACATTAAAAAAATATTGTTACGGAATTTTAAGATTATTTAGTTTTACAGAGTTTTAATTTTGACCTTTAAATTTAGATGTTAGAAAAGATGAGACATTTGTAAAGGTGAGTATTATTCGGTGTGCAATTAGTAAAGGCTATTCAAGTCTAATTTATTATCTATCTGAAAAGAAAAAGTCAAATTATGAGTATCAATAAGCCTGTAGCAATTATTGCTAACTAACTTTAAAATATTCACCTTGATGAAATGTTTAAATATTTTATTAACTACAGTTCTAAAAAATGAAAGATAATAGCAGTGGCGGCTCCTCATAAAGAGCCAAGGGGCCATGGCCCTACCATTACAAATTATGGCAACAATATCACAAATTAATCATTGACAAGTCTTAGTTTTTCAAAAAACAAAACGAACAAAAATTTAGTAGAATGTTCCTCATTTATTGCTAAAACTACAGTGAAAATTTCAATCCGATTGACTAAGTCGTTTAAAAGTTATTGCAATTTAAAGTAACTGTAATTTTACATGTGATCTTATGGAGATTCGCTCACATAATAGAATAAAATCACTTCAATTACAGGAAAAAAAGCTACCAAGCGTCCCAAAGTTTTAAATTACGTAACTTGAACTCCATAGAACCGATTTTGCATAGTTTTATAAACATTCACTAAACGGTTGTTGAGAAAAGAAATATAAACAAACTGAAAATCTGGTTTTTACTTAAGATTTTTCCATATTATTTGTATATTTGTTATTTTCTATTTCAGTCAAAATTATTAGTAAAAATTTCTCTTTTTTTAAATAATATATTCTTTTTTAGCATTGTAACTATTAATTTACTACATAAAACTAAGATATTCATGAATTTCTAATTTCCCGTACTGTTACCTC
Organism: Agrypnus murinus; assembly: GCA_929113105.1. Taxonomy (NCBI): domain Eukaryota; kingdom Metazoa; phylum Arthropoda; class Insecta; order Coleoptera; family Elateridae; genus Agrypnus; species Agrypnus murinus. Next base: position 199,659,803 of record OV816025.1, read on the forward strand.
CGAGTGCCGGGCCAGTTTTATCTGGCCCGGCACAATGCAGACGGTGTGTTGGTCTTTGCGGGTGTCTGGAAGCAAGCGGAAACGATCAGAAATACGCGCGATTTCCAACACGTTCGGGCCAAGCATGTGAAGGCACGGCGTTCGTATTTCTTGCCAGTGTTATTACTGTTATTAGTTTTGCGGGGTGCGTGCGTTTACGTTTCGTTGGCAGTTGTAGTTTTTAAACATTCATGTACTGTTTTTACTGAATCGAGTTATTGTGTTATTGAGTGTATTTTTCTTGTGTTACCAAAAATTAACAGCATCAGACCAGATGGAATTTCTATTCTCGAGGAAGTTAACACTGTTTATGAATACAGAAAAGAACTGATCGATGTCATGGAAACATTAGAAAACAGTGAACATATTAAGTTTGATTCCACAATTGAACAAGCTGGTGCCTACAAACTTTGACTGCAGAATAAAGACTTTATTTTTTGGTTAACAGTTTTTCATAAAATAATGCCACATGTGGAAATAGTTTTTAAACAATTGCAGAAAAAAAAAATACCGACTCAGTTAAAGTTAAACAAGATTTACAACATTTTGAAAATGAAATTCAAAAAATACGAGATCAAATGGACCAGATCATTGAAAATATTGATTTAGAGTTTTCATTCAATGAAACACTTCCCCCAAAGAAATCTCGCACTCTTGTACTGTTTTCGTTGGAGAAAAAAGAGAAGCAATTGAAATATGCGATGTTATTATACAACAAATAAGAACTAGATTTAGTTTTACTGGGCATCTGTTTCAACAAATTTATTTTTATTAGAAAAGTTTGGAGATTACGGCAAAAAATCTCCCGAAAAACCTTTTTTCAAGTAGTCGGTGGTTATTCTTTTTTGGAAAAAATAGATTAAAAACTGAACTTCAGGTTATTTACGAAAAAGAAGAACTGCAATGTGTTTCAGGGACTCTTTCTCTTTTATCATTGATTTCGCAAGAAGAAATGAGTGATACTTTTCAAGAAACGCGTAAACTTTTGGAAGTATTAATAACAACGCCAATGTCAACGGCTGAAGCAGAAAGATGTTTCTCGATGTTAAAGCGAATCAAGACATTTCTACGAAATTAGATGAAAGAAGAGCGATTAAGTGCATTAGGAATGCTATCGGCAGAAAAAGCTTTCATAAATAATATTGAAAATTTCAATCAACAAGTTATTGGCCGATTTGCAAATCGAAAAGAACGGAGAATTGACTTTAATTATAGTGCCACGTAACTTTTTATTTAAAACTTTAGGTATTTGACATACGTAACAGTTTTAGTTTATAAGTTTTTAATACTTTAACATTCATGTTTTTGTGTGCGTGCTATTTAAAACTGAATTTGTGCAATTCCGACGAAAATACAAAACTACTTGCCACCTAACTTCAGACTTTGGTGAGTTACTTTAGAAATTTTAGTTAGAAATTCTTACTTTTAATTGAAAAGGGGTGGGGAATATTAGGACGTTGGGCCGAGGTTGGCCCTACCACTCAACATTGGCACGAGCCGCCACTGGATAATAGTATAAAATAAATAACATATCGGCTTAGCTGATTTAAATTTTTACGCAACTGTTCTAATGCTTTAATTGTAATTTATTAAAAATAATGTTACCAAGTTAATGATAAAATCATTGCTTTTAAATTGAACAAGTTTGAAAGGAAAAATGAAAGGATATTAGATTTTAAAGCCAAGTATATACGAGTATATATATGAAAGCTTCCATTTTGCTTTTAGAGCAGTAAAACAATATGATTTTCTATTACGGTATTGATATTGTGCTTGTTTAACATTTAGATCGATTATTAAAAATTAAAAAAATGTTATACTAGCTATTAAGGTTTTCAATATAACCATTTCTGAAGTTTGTTGCTCAAAATGAAGTTTTTCAGTTCCAAAAAACCTTTAGCAAAACTTTGAAAGGCAGATACCTACTTGAAATAGTGTATGATAGCAGTTTCATGTAATACCATTTTCGATTTGATATTACTTTGAATAGATTGCAAAAACTATACAACGATACATAAAAAAGTTGAAAAAAATTACTTGTCAAACTGGCCCAGTTGGTCTAGCCAAGAAAAAATGCTGGAAATACTCTTTCAAATAAATATTTCAACGGAAAATGGCACATACTTCATCTTGTATTCATAACTTCAACAATAGTCTGAGATCTGTGTACATATACTCCACTTTTTAAAAATTGAAAGATCAAGCATGTTAAGTCGGATGACCTAGCTATCTCAGCGGCCCTTGTAAATGAGGTCAGTCTAATTGGGAACATATGCAGTAGAACTTGATTTGTTTGGCTAGTTGTCCTAACTTGTTGAAACTGATAATAGTTACCTTACTCTTCATACTGTGGTCCGAAGAATGTTTGAATAATTTTTCTGCAGCTAGCTGACTTTACAGTAACACTCTTAAAACATTTTTTCAAAGAAATATGGGCCAATAGATCAATTGAACTAATTTAGTTAATCAAATCACCACTAGGTGCGCACAGTCGAGGTTAGGTATTAAAAGTTTGACAGCAACGTTCTATTTATGTATGTTGTGTGTTGTATGTGAATTTTAAGTAATTAAAAGACTAAGAATGAACTTAAATTGTTTACTGAATTAAAAAGGCTAGGAGCAAAAATAACAGGTTCCAAGAAAGTTTTAAAGCGTCGGTAAGTTCGTATTTTAGTTTAAGTTCTATTTTGAACTATCACCTACAAATTTTAGATTGTCCATTTGGAAGGAAAAATAATTACACAAAACTCTCTTATTAAACGCGAAAGTCGTTCCAGTTGAAGAAGTAAGAAGTTTTCCTAATGATGCTTATTTTAAACCATTGAAAACGTCACAAAAGCATTTTTTGAAGGCAACCGATATCAAATTAATATTATAAAGATATATAGAAATCAACTTGTGCAGAGCAAAAGAAAACTTCTGAATATACAGTTACAATGATTCTATTGACGAAATCAAAGCGATTTGGCATAAGTACTTAACAGTACTTGTCCTTGCCCTACCGCTACAGACTGGTCAGCAGCAAGTAAACATATTGGAGCGTTGTGTTATTCTCTTGAATATTTTACACTGACAGATAAGCAGTTTTCTTTATTTTGTTGATACACAAAATTTAAGTATTGTTTGCTATAAGCAAAGTGCAAGAATATGTTTCGTGCACTTCACAGCCAGTTGTTTGGAATAAAAGAAAAGCTGGAAAACATGTAGAGTACATGTTGTCTGTTTATGACATTACAAAGAAACTAAGGATAAATATTAACGTTGACAATGATCTGTTTTTTTATATTAGTATTGTTTTGTTTATAAGAAACCGTGGTTTAGTATTTAAGGATGTAGAAACTGTTACATAGAGACTATTATAACAAAATATAATTTTATTATACAATACATACACATTTTTTTATTTACATGAACAGATGTTACAGAAAATCAAGCGACAATAGAATCTTTGAAATTTTGCTACATAAAGCAATTAAAAGATTATTTCATTGGCGATGTACTACATACATGGACTTATTAAACTAACGGACAAGCTATATCAAACCTTGGGGGCAACAGAAGAGTGGCTTTCGGGGCGAGCAGGGGGAAGCATTGAACGTAAGCAAACTAGCGACGTTATGTAAAAATGATCAGATGATCGCTTGCCAGATGTTCTGCACTTGCCTAAATAAAATACATAAAAAAGCATATTTTACACTTACCAGTGAAACGTAACGTTATTTTTCACTTAATTTACCACTGCACTTTTGTTCTTACATGACCTTTCAACACAAATAACCATTCCTATTAATAATATCAACTGCTGAATTAACACGTCCGCGTCACACGGACACACAAACAAAATGACAGTTTTGGCACGATCCAAACCACTGGGGCACGACGGGAATGCCTTGTCCGTTAGTTTAATAAGTCCATGACTACATATGTTTAGACATTCGATCGCATCAAATTTTATTTTTATTAACTTGTCCTATTAAGTTTTCAATTATTCTATGGAGACGTACTACAGGAAAACACACTTTGAACAGAAGTGCATTGGTTTTTTTTTGTTTGGAACGTTCAGCAGGAAATTATCAATTATGGTATTTCTAGCAATGTCCAAATCGATAGCTGCAGCTTTTTCGTTACTACTGTTTTGTCTTTAATAATAATAATCTTTTTTCACTACTAGCTTTAAAACATACTATTATCTAGTCTGTTGTCACCTTGTGAAGTTAGCCTTCTTGCCTAGTGGTAAATAATTTTTTATTATTGACTACTAGTCAATAATCCAGATTTTAGTGTAACACGGGGCAAAAATTCATCCCATTATACACTCGCATCTAGGAAAAAATCCGTGATCGCGATAGTACGTTTTTTATGTGAGAAGAATAAAAGGAATAAAAGTACTAGTAGTGAAAAAAATAATATATACACCACGGTTGTGAAGTGTTTTCTAGAGCCTCTCATCTTATATCCCTCGATGCTGCGCATCTCGGGATCTAATAATGCTCGGCTCTAGAAAAAACTCTTCACAACCTTGGTATATAATATACTATTAATAGCAATCACTGCTATACATAAAAAAAGAAACTTTAAAATTGTACACACATCATTAAATTAATTAATTTCGTATTGGATACTTGGATAGTATTAAATCGTTCTCTGATGTGACCCTTGTCAAATTTTCTTACAGGTAAACATTAAGAGGGAACTGCAGTTTTGTAATTAAGAATTTTCGATTTTCCTAAAAATAAAATATGTAAGATTTAGATATAAAATAAATTACAAAGTTAGCAAAACTTACCCATACTGGTAATTTTATAATCTTTTGGCTGAAAATGCTTCGAGCAAAGTTTTGTGTATTTTTTTGGTTTTTTCCTGATCTAATGGCAATCAACCATTTTCTAATTAACCCTTTATGTTTTGGAAATCTATGAAACATAATACATTTATATTTATCACTAATAGATGAACACTGAGGCACACAACAATTATAAGGCATTTTGCAGTTACACTAACAATCAAATCTACAGAAATAAATAGTCAGAAAAAGTGAGGTTATGTTTCTATACCTAACATCGATTACAGCGCCACCTAAATGAAAGTGATCTATTACCCCTGTTGATGATACAGCACACAATGTGCAAAAGTATAAAGCAAGAATGTTGAATGGACCAGTTAGACATTTCGTTTGAATGGTGTACAAAAAAAAACTCACTTTTTGCTACACACAACTGCACAAGGCATTGGTGTGCCTGACAGTTCTAACTGTCAAAATCTCTTGTTTTATGAACAAAAGAAAAATCTTTATAGACACCTGGAACTTGCTGTATGTTATAGACATCTCTAATATATAGCAAGTTCCGGTTGTCTAAGAAGATCTTCCTTTTGTTCATAAAACAAGAGATTTTGACAGAACAGTCAGGCACACCAATGCCTTGTGCAGTTGTGAGTAGCAAAAAAATGAGTTTTGTTTTTGTACACAATCAACTGAAATGTTTAACTGGTCCATTCAACATCGTTGCTTTATACTTTCGCACATCTTGTGCTGTATCATCAATTGGGGTAATTGGCCCATATGTCTTTGAAAAAATGTTTTCAGATTGTTACTGTAAAGTTAGGCTATCTGCTGAAACATGATTCAAACATTCTTCAAACCACAGTATGAAGAGCAAGATAACAATTATCTGTTTCAACAATAGAGTTTCCATCAAGAAGTGTATGCATTATAACCCACCACTAATTGTAACTAAGGCGAGGTATTTGGCTGCAAGTTATGAAGTCGAGCACATTAGTTAGAGAATGGTGCGCTCGACCACTCAATCAGCAACTGAATGCTTAGCCCTGATTATAACTGTATGAAGTAATTTACGTTTTGCTCATGCCATGTGATACTTCCAGTATCCCAGGAACACATTAGTTAAAATTTCATCAAAATCAGTGTGGTACTTTCAGTGATTACTCCAGTCGGATATAAAGGATGGACACTTCTTTTTGAAAGCCAATTTGATAGGATGGACCAGGCTGATCTGACCTGTCCATTGATTTTAATGTTCCTCTTCTCCTGTCTGTCCTTTCCTCTTCTTCACTTGTTCTTGCAGTGGTAGGCCGTGCACGCAGACATACACGGTTATGTTATTATTTTATAGATTTGACTAAATGACAAAGAGTAGAGTTTATTTATATGCCTGATACTTGGGTGTATCCACAGTTGGGATACACACTTGTTAAGACCTATTTAGAAGAGAATAAGAAAATTGATATATAACTTGGGAGTGTCTTAAATGTATTGCGTTTATTGCTATTTAATATACTAATAATCGATCTAAATGTTTAGCTATAATCGTAAATAGTCATCAGTTTCTAAATATTAAAAAACTGTCATTAAATGAATATATTAAGTAATACGTAATATGTAATTTTTGATTGATCATTTTATTAATAATAATTATAATACAGGATCTTTGCGTATCCGTCTTTTTGGCAGAATTTAATGAGATAATTGTCTAAAAAGGCAAATGTTTAGTATTAAGAGCATTATTGCTAGCTTTTATGTTATCTTAAAAGGTATGTGGGATAATTCAACATTTTTATTTCCAATCGTATTTTATAGTTAGTTAAATGAATCATTCATTAAAGAATTAATTTGTTTTTTGCTGTGTGCAATGAATTTGAGATTGGAAAGGAGTGAAGGCATAAAAACCACTTGATAAATTTGAAAATGAATTATAAAGGTACCTTTAGAATTAATGTTGACATAAAAAAAATTAAAAGTAATTTTTAATCTATAACTGTGTGATAAGAGTTGTGTAGTGAATGTTGATGTTATTTTTTTAAATGGTATAAAATGTGATATTGAATACTATTAAATATAGTAAATCATACGTAATTGTAATTAATCTTTTTGGTGGAAGGTATAATTTTAGGAATTTAATGTCGGCAAAAGAAAATTAAAGAGGATTTTATAACAAATACACTGGGAGTTCCTAAATGAAAGTTAGTTGGTGTTATAAGAGTCAAGACAGTGTATATTTTTTTTTCTGTAATAAAAAACTTGTCAAATCGAAATTTGGGGATATATATTCCGTCATATCGGCAAAAGCAAAAGTTTTACGCTTCAAATATTATTTACAAAACTATTTCGAAGATTGTTTTATCTCAAATGTCATTTAATTAAAAATCAATAAATATTTAAAAAATGTAATAACCTATATATAATATAACTTAAACAACTCAAAACACGTCAAAAAATTACATTGTCCATTGTTACATTGTTACAGTGTCCTGACTCTTTATTTTACTTTTTAAAATAATGATTATCTTTAGGAACTCTAGTAACTACTTAATAATATTTATATGATTAATTGGTTCATTTATTAATATTTCTGTTCACGTTCTTTTTTATCAGGCTATAAGAGAACAAAACATCATTACTACTACACTCGGCTAACATTATTTTGATACGAATATGGCAAAGGAATAAATAAATAGTAATAAATTAACAAAAGCCGATGTCTAATTGACAAATACTCATCCAAAGTTTTCTACTTGAAGTCCTCTTGAATTTGATGTGACATTCTAATTTTGTAGATTAAAGAAGGTAATTGGAAGAAATTATTTAATATTTTAATTAATTGAATATATGACATTAAAATGTGTTTAGTGCTAGTTTTTGTTTAGTAAAACTAATATATTATTTAGAATGGTTACCACTGAGTAAAAACACAAGAGATATACCCAGTATATCTTATGTTATTTATTCAATGTTAACGATGTTACTATTATTACACTTGAAAATGGCTGTTATGTAAGGATTGTTGTGATATTTGTTGAGTCATGTGGTAAAATATGTATTTTCATATCTGTTGAGAAATGAGAGTAGTATAAAAGTTAATTATTTTATTGTACAGAGTATTTTCCTCAATTGTTCACTCATTTAATGTATACTGTGTATATGAATGTAAATAATGTTGCTTGATGAGATTAAAAGTTTAAAAATAAATCTATATGTAACAATGTGTGTTTTGATTTTTCATATGCTGACAACACTTAATTTTTTTTCTGTTGACTTAAATTAAAAATCTAAGATTTACCGGTTAATTGCTTATTTTGTACCTGCATCATATGCACATATCACAAACGTTTAAATAGTTTTGTTTATTGTTTCCAGCCTTATTTTGTGGAACTCCATAATCATGAAATAAATAAAGATTATTAAAAGTTTCACAGTTTTATTAAAATATACCTGACAATATTGTTTCGACAGCTATGCTGTCATTATCAAAGGTAATATAATTATAAACAAACACGTCGCTAAGGTAGATACAAAATAGGTAACTAGATAAAATAATAATAATAATAAAAATTAATAATAAAAATCATAATTAAACATCTAATACTTCCAGTAACGGAGAATTACTGAGCTCAAGTTGTTCATTCATTAAAGGTACCCTGAGTTTGTGTTTGTATATCTCAAAGGCTTCTAAAATGTCTAATTTGCGTTTGTTATTACAAAAATGTAGGAATTTAATATTATTTTGAGGAGTCATTGTGTGATTTTGTTCTAAAAGGTGTTAGGCGTAATTCGATTTTTCAGGATGTTTATTTTTGTAATGACGTACGTGTTCTTTATATCTTATGTCAAAATTTCGAAGTGTTTGTCCAATATATACCGAACTACAAAAAGAACAATTTAAACGGTAAATGCCCGATTTCATGATATCATGTGTTCTGTCTTTAGCATTAAATAAAAATGAAAAAGTGTTAGTGTTGGTTTTAAATGTTATTTTATAATTGTTGGTTTTTCTTAGTATATGTGCAATTTTTTCTGATATTTTGCCAAAATATGGTATAGATATGTAATTTGTGTCTTCTGTTTGATTGTCAATGGGATATATTCTTTTGATAGCTAACCTATAATCTTTTTGTTTAATTAAAGTGTCAATCATGTTCGGATTATAATGATTTGCATGTGCTAGTTGTTTAATGGTTGATATCTCTTTGCTAAAATCTGATTTTGTTAGTGGAATAGTTAAAGCTCTGTGTACTAATGATCTGTATGCTGCTATTTTATGTGTATTGTGGTGACAAGATTCATTTGGTATTGTTATGTCTGTTTGTGTTGGTTTTCTGTATATGGAAAATTCAAAAAGATTTTCTGCGTTAATCTTCATATTTAAGTCTAGAAAGTTTATAGCCCTGTTTTGTTCTGTTTCTAGTGTAAATTTTATATTAGGATGGATATTGTTTATAAGAATTAAAAATTCATTGATAACCTCAAAAGAACTGTCAAAACAAGCTAAAATGTCATCAACATAACGAAACCAGAAGATAATGTGTTTAGAGAGGTTTAATTCAAATATTCGATCTTCAAACTTGTCCATAAATATGTTAGCTAATAGAGGACTTAGAGAATTACCCATAGGTAATATAAAATTTACACTAGAAACAGAACAAAACAGGGCTATAAACTTTCTAGACTTAAATATCAAGATTAACGCAGACAATCTTTTTGAATTTTCCATATACAGAAAACCAACACAAACAGACATAACAATACCAAATGAATCTTGTCACCACAATACACATAAAATAGCAGCATACAGATCATTAGTACACAGAGCTTTAACTATTCCACTAACAAAATCAGATTTTAGCAAAGAGATATCAACCATTAAACAACTAGCACATGCAAATCATTATAATCCGAACATGATTGACACTTTAATTAAACAAAAAGATTATAGGTTAGCTATCAAAAGAATATATCCCATTGACAATCAAACAGAAGACACAAATTACATATCTATACCATATTTTGGCAAAATATCAGAAAAAATTGCACATATACTAAGAAAAACCAACAATTATAAAATAACATTTAAAACCAACACTAACACTTTTTCATTTTTATTTAATGCTAAAGACAGAACACATGATATCATGAAATCGGGCATTTACCGTTTAAATTGTTCTTTTTGTAGTTCGGTATATATTGGACAAACACTTCGAAATTTTGACATAAGATATAAAGAACACGTACGTCATTACAAAAATAAACATCCTGAAAAATCGAATTACGCCAAACACCTTTTAGAACAAAATCACACAATGACTCCTCAAAATAATATTAAATTCCTACATTTTTGTAATAACAAACGCAAATTAGACATTTTAGAAGCCTTTGAGATATACAAACACAAACTCAGGGTACCTTTAATGAATGAACAACTTGAGCTCAGTAATTCTCCGTTACTGGAAGTATTAGATGTTTAATTATGATTTTTATTATTAATTTTTATTATTATTATTATTTTATCTAGTTACCTATTTTGTATCTACCTTAGCGACGTGTTTGTTTATAATTATATTACCTTTGATAATGACAGCATAGCTGTCGAAACAATATTGTCAGGTATATTTTAATAAAACTGTGAAACTTTTAATAATCTTTATTTATTTCATGTTTAAATAGTTGATATTAAATATAAAGAACACTATGCAATAAAAGCCCTGTGATTGTGTTAGTCAATTTGTAACTTACAAATTCTCCATATAAGCAACAATGCAAATCAATAAAGTTTATACTTATGCAAATTATAGCTACTGGCAGGGACTTCTTACTTGTTTAAATTATTCTCGGCGGTCGTGGGTATTAATTGCAAAGGCTTACTGATTTCCAATAGTATATAGGAATGAAGGAACAGTATAGAAAGGGCGCTACTCAAATTATTTATTGTTTAAAACCAAGAATGGAAACTACAATTTGAAAAAAGACTCCCACCTGAGTTACGTTAAGTGCTTTGTCACTGTTATTATCTAATTTTAGTTAAATGGACCGCAAACAATGTCATATCAAGCTTACGAGATTCTACACTTCAACTTAGGGATCCCATTCTAAATACATTCTTTTAATTTTCTAAATCGAAAACTAAATTTACTTTATTACTGCCATAAATGAATTTCAAAATATTTAACTACAAAGTATCACTGAAAGAATGCTTTACTAATCCTTTTATACTAATACATTTGTTTTAACTTGAATCCACATTTGCACAAGCACTTGTAAAAACTAATCATCACAATAATCCAAAAAAGAACAAACACTCGCAATGTAAAGAATGTAACAGCTATAATTGAATCCTGAATGCCTTTTTGCTAAACTGGACTTTGGACATTGACTTCTTTATTATTTGCGTTTTACAAAATTTATTCACTACTGTACTATAATCAAAACTAATATCAAAACGAATTTCTAGTCCACGTTTATTAATGACTCAGGATATTTTAAAAGTTATTAAAGTCATCATTATGAAAACAAGACTTTCAAGATCTAATTTTATTTATTATTTTCATAAATTGCCACCTTAGTACGCATTAGCGAAGGTGATGACCACACCAAGTCAAATCTTCGCATTTTTTTGAAGAAGGCCAAGTTACACCATTAATTCTTGTATTTCTTATTACTTCTAATTCTAATTAATCAAACGGAATACACAATGAATGCTGTCAATGCTAAATTCTCACACGCAAAGGTTTAACAATAAACCTAACAAAACTATACCGTAACCAGAACTTTCTTAAAATCAAACAGAATTAAGATTGCAGGGTAATATGTGTTATATGCACGCATTTAGTCGTCAAACCTGATACAAATTTGTGACTATCAAAGACAACTGTACATATTTTACTAACCTTTAAGAAAGACAATCATGTTCCAATACTAACAGTTAACATGATCTCAAGGGTACCAATAATGAACTAGACAAAAACCTTTTTTTTGTGGATTACTGAACAAATGCAGACACCATAGAACTTTAAGACCAGAGCACGTTATCAGAATGAAACTCCATCATATCCTACATTATTATATCCTACAGAGTGGTCCTGATGGATAGCGCCACTACGCTGTGCAAAAACCTGACATAAAAGCAACTTTATTTTGCTATGAAAACAATTTCAAGGTTCGTATCCACATTATTATTATTATATTAATTAGGTGAATTTAATTTTTAAAGGTTCGAAGAATCGGCGGTGTTCGTTAGTTTAGTTATAATGATGTCTCGTAAAACATGAATTTATAGTTTTGAGAATGTTTTGTTTCTTTAAGAATATTTTAATATTGATGACAGTTTAGCTCAGACTCAGGGCCGGCGCTAGGCTGCAAATGTAGCTTTCATTAAACACTATCAAAATAGTTAATTATCTATTTTAGTGGTACGACTATACAGCGTGATTGGTAAATATACCGTAAGATTCCTATTCTAAGTTACAAAATGATTTATAAAAATAAGTGTTAGAATTGCTCCAGGAGTTGTGAAGTTGTGAAATATGTAGCTCATAAACACAGAATAGTTTATAAATACATATAATTATGTACTTTAAACTAATTGATCAAAATGTTTTCGCCCAATACAATCATATCTATGCCACTATCCTATTGCAATAAGAATGAATGGACGACATAAATATAAATAAAAATTAAATGATTTATAATGGTGTATGTAAGCCACCAAGAGTAATATTAAGTTATTTGAAATGTTATTGGAATATAGAAAAATTATCATCTCGAGCCAGGAATCGAACCTGGGCTCCCTGCTATCTAGGCAGATGCTCTAAAATTATAATTACCTAGTTCTCTCTCTGTGTTTACACATTATACAACTTATATAGAAGAATTGTCATCTCACCAGCAATCAGTCTCGGGTAGTCCAGCGGTAGAGCATCTGCCTAAATAGCAGGGAGCCCAGGTTCGATTCCTGGCTCTAGATGATAATTTTTCTATATTCCAATAACATTTCAAATAATATAGATAAAAGTTTCATTTGTTCTTTAACTTGTGTTTTTTTAAGCGGAATCTCCTTTATATAACCAATTCTATAAATCCCTATCTTTACCAACCGCAAGGTTAAGGATCAGTGCGATCCTAAAACTACCAACTCCTAATCAGTTTAAAGTAGGACCGGAAAAAAAGGAATAAATGTCTAATGGGTCAGGATGTCATCTAATCATAACCTTAGACCAGGCATTGCTATACAAACTAGGCAGGACCAACCGTTCAAGCATTACCAAAATTACGAACGGTACCAAGCATTACCAGACTTTTACTGGACCCAGCTTATTAGAGCAGGTTTTCTATTGCGCAACCTGCCACGCAACACAGATATTCTAACGCAGAAAACACTTACGACAAAGTGTAACGGTAACAATACGGAAGCAGTAAGTAACGTTACCAAACGATAGGGAATAGAGGCAAACAAAAGCAAACGACACTGAACAAAACCAAGCATTACCAAACCTCTACTGGACCCAGCTGAATGAGCGCAGGTTCTTCTATAGCATCATCTGCAACGCAATATTTAAGATCCGAATTCATAAACGAAGATTTCTAATAGATTGAAACAAATAAGGAAAAATTAACCTAACAGATTAATAAACTAACTAAATACTAAAGTAAAGTATCAACTTCATACAAATTAATAAGATAACAAGACAAAGTTGGGAATGCGGAAATATTTCTTTTTTTGGTCAATTTCGGGAAAAGTGGCATACAACTTACGTGAGTTCCAACCAACCAAACCAAAAAACACCCAACAGAGAAAACTCGTAACAAGCGATCAACTCAACAAGCTCCTAAGCTGAATTTCCATGATGACGTTCAGCTATTTTAGTATCTAAGAAGAGGGCACTCGACGACCCACGACAGCATTGCTTGCCTTGTGTTACTCTCACAACTAGAAAGAACAAAATGTACCGGGACTTTCAAGTTGGCGGCTAAAAGAGTCTAGCACTATTAATGGATCGGAGAGGACAACTTAAGAAAATTTATAGATATGGTAAATATTTATTTGATTATTGGCAAGTCCATAATTCTTCTGACATACCACACATTTTAAATTCATCAATATGCAGATGGAGTTAACTCCGTGTACGGCACTCGGTTAATATCCAACCGCTATCGAGTTAGCACTATCTGCTCTAACGTCCATATCCAAGACTTTAAAAAGAAAAAAGAACCAAAATCAAAAGATCAACGAAGCCGAACTCGCCTTAAGAAACACCAAACACAATCAATCAACATTATTTTCAAGGCCGGCCTTTCATAATCAAACATACATGCTCACCAAAAATAACAACCCACAAATGGTCATAACGATATTTCGAAATATTACAAGCTGGACGAATTCTGACATGCCATATCCTTTACCACATTCAGAAGAAAATATTTCACGAGACTAAAAATCCTAACGGTACAGATGACCTACCTGACTGTAATCACAACAAATTTTACTAGGATTTAATAACACGAAAGTTTCTACTTCACATATTTGTAACATAATCACTCATACAAGGAGTAGCAGCACATATTTTCTAAACAAACTATAACTGTATCCGTATAGAACCAGTAAATTAAATATTAAAAAGCGTTTAGTTGTATTAGTAGGCTCTCCGTGGTCGTGTGGTAGATATTCTGCTTCTCGATCAGAGGAACATGGGTTCAAATCTCGGTTCCAACTGATTTTAAAAATTTAGTACAATCGTGTTTGAGTTCATTAGGAAAGGGCTCATGAAAGTTTATAAGTGATAAAGTATGGGAAGTGTAATGTAGGTACTTGCTACAATAGCTCTATTACCTCCGTTGCACACCTATAATAGTTTGTGTGGAACGCCGCTACTGCAAATGCGGTAAAAGGGGAATGGATTATGTACAGATTGTTATGATATAGGCATCCCGCATTACATGTATGCAGGATGTGTTGCTTATCTTCCAGGCGAAAGAAGGATTTCACTATTTTTTTATTCTAAAACAATAAAATCTTGCATTAAATATTTTGAGGATACACACTACAACACTGTGAGATGGAAGGGGATAGGTCTTAAACGGATTCTTCACTTGAATTTCACAAACTCTATTTTAAGATGAACAATTTTCTGTTGTTGGTTGATATTTTCACATTTAGATATTTTGAAGCCATTTTATGGCATGTTTTTACCTGAAAATTGTTAAAGGCTTAGGTAAGAAGGTTACACAAGTATTTATTACTTTACTTACAGTTTTTATTATTGAATTTCAAGAAAATGTTCTGACAACTCATAATTTTCCATATTAGATGGATATTTTTCTATGTTATTTGAATGAGTTTCTAAGTAAAATATTTTACTGCAATATTGTTAACCAAGTTCTAGGGTGCATTTGACACTAGAATGTTAAAGTGGGGAACTTTTTATATAGAAGGTTTAGGACTGTGAAGTCCCAGAATTGTAACGTTTCAGCAGGGTCGGCTAGAATGTTAAAATTTAGTTTATATTTATAATTTTGGTGTCAAAATCTATGTAATTTTTGTTTGATAGGATCTTAGGATTAATTTTATGATAAGAAAAGGATGTAGCAAGATGTTAAAATGCTTTTATTTGAGTTTTTGTGAAGTAATGTTTGTGAGAAAATTCGAGATGGTTGTCAATGAATCCTAACACTAAATTTACATTTTTATAGCCATGTTAGGTACCAGAATGAAGGAAAAATTTTCCTCTTTCATTTTATAACATTTATTTAAACAATTAATTTATTTTTTTATCAACAATTTGGTTAGAAAGGCTTTTGGTGGGAAAGATGTTGTTTTGTTTTTAGTAAGAAACCAAATTAATCTAGTTTCTAACTAGGAAAATCACTAGCGATGCGCAATTGCTTTCCAATTATTATAAAAAAATTGGTTACTAGCTCTTGAATTTTCATACAGAGCAGAAGTCATATCAGTTTGTACGTTATTTTGATAAAATTTCGAGGTTATGTTGGTGAATTTTACGTCACTTAAATGTCAACAAAGTGAGGTTATGACAGATGTCATCTTGTTTTTAAATTTTTTTTTATAAGTTCTTAATAATTTAAATGAACAATCAAAGTGAGCTAAAAGTAAAATAAAACGAAAGTGCAGTGTTTAAATTTGGTGTTCAAACTGTTATTATTATTTGGAAAAATGTTTAGAATTTTATTTTGTATGGAATGAATTAAAGGAAGGTAATGGAATCTTGTTGCAAACATCCGTCGCAAATGTACTCACGTCATGGAAGATACATGCTGCACCTTTAATAATTATAATTATCTTCATAAATCACAAATAAAATCAAATTGAAGGATGACATGGAATTTGAACATCTTTTCAACAAATAAGCAGGTAATCTTACCAACTATAACAGGAATCTGCTAATCTTCAAGTTAGGGTGATTAACTTTTTTTTGTGTGGCGCAAATGATTTTAAAATTTGAAATAATTTTCAATTTTTATTTTTTTAATAGTGATTTAAGGTTGTTGGATTGATCAGATAAGAATTAAAAAGGACAAAGAGAATTAGAACGTCTCTTAATTCCTATTTTGTAAATCTATTTGACACCGAGATTTAATTTGATTTTCTTTCATGTTTGTTTAATTAATTTTAATTTAGAATTTTAATAGCTGTTTTCTTTTCTCTTCATGGAATTTTAAATATTTATTTCTTTTCTGTGTTCATTAATAAAATTATCCATTTAAATGTTTAAAAAGAACGTTATTTGTGTATTTATTTGTGTCTGGCCCATTAACAATAATTTACAGATTTAATTTAAATAGCTTCCTAATTAATTAGCGACCCGTCTGATTTAGTCTCGTGCATTTATGGAACTTGTTTTCCAGTTTAGAAATTATAGTCGGAGAATTTTTTTGTTAACGATAAAGGTAAGTGATATTTGAGTTGTGTATATTTTCAGACTGTTTTAACACGATTTTGTGTTTGTGAATTTCAACAATAATAAATTTTGTTTTGGAATTTATAACTTTTCATCAAGTGTTGGAGGGTTTATTATTCTCTACAATAATTTTTTTTATTGACATATAACAATACAAGCCCCCCTATATCAGAACAATATGTAGTTGTATTTGTTATCTTCAAACCGCTTAACGATGTATCGATGTATGTTTGAGTTTGACTTGTTGCATGTAGCAAAAACGCAATCTAATCTAGCAGTTTAGTATACCTAGTTAATTATGTAAAGTACTATAGGTATTAGAAATACATGAACTTTAGTAACAGCAAGTCACAAAATAAATAAAAACAATTGAAACCAAACTAACACAACTTCGTGTATAGAAAAGCTTTTGAAAGTGAAATATTTTTAAAATGTTAAGATCAGAAGTGATTTTGGTTTGATTCTCGAAGCATAAGGTTGTGTACAGCTGTGAGCGCGAGTTATCTAAATATAATTTAAACTTGACCTCGGAGGTCAAGTTTACGTGTTAATACTATTATCTTCGATAACATTATTTCAACAATAAACTGTAAGTAACTTTCTTACTACAAATGGCCTATCCGCCCGTTTACGGGCAGTACGCGATTAGCCAGCCAAATATAAATCCTTATGGAGATCCCAATCAGACTTTCTCCCACACGCAAATGCCAATTAACCCATCTCTTTCACAACCGATACCAATGCGACAACCTTACCTGCATAACTCAAACATACATAATAGTCAACCACACAGTATTACTCAAATACCTTTACCTAATCCAATTTCCTTACAAACTTCATCCTACATATCAAATCAAGCTACAACTAATCAATGGCAGCAAATCCCCTACGCTAAAAAATGCGGCAGAAATACAGACGAGCAAGAATCTAATGCAACAAAAAAACAAGACTACTGGTTGGGAGACAATAGATATAATGTTCTTTCTGAAGAAAAAAACATTATGGAAGAAGAAGAAAAAGAAGGTTCTAAAAACTCTGAACCAAAACCACCGCCCATCTTCATATCAGGAGTTAAAAACATAAAACCACTAATGGATTTATTACACAATATTGCCAAAGACAAATTTGTAATCAAAGCGCTACATAACGAACAAGTTAAAGTACAACCCACTGATGGTATGACATACTCAACAATAGTAAAAGCATTAATAGCAAAGAAAACTGAATTTCACACGTATAAGCCGAAAACTGAAAGATGCTTTACAGTAGTTCTCAAAAACATTCATCCAACAACAGAAACAACTGTAACAAACATATGGAACGTAAAACGAAACAACAAAATTCCACTACCGATCTTCTTCATAGATCTAAAACCAAACGATAATAATAAGGATATTTACAAGATCGACCTACTCTTAAACACCAAAGTACAGTTCGAGGCCCCACATATAAAACGAGAAATACCTCAGTATAAACGCTGCCAAAGATTTGGGCATACAAAAATTTTTTGCAGAAACAACCCAAAATGCGTAAAATGTACTGCAGAACATTTAACAGCTGAATGCACTAGAAATGTAAAAGACTCTAACGTTAAATGTGTTAATTGCAATGAATCACATCCCGCAAATTACAGAGGATGTATAGTCCATAAACAATTGCAACAGAAGTTCTACCCCACACTAAGGGAACGAAAAATTCCAATACGACTTACTCAACAGGGACTAACGTATGCACAAGCAACAAGAGTACAACCCAACCTACCGGTAATACAAGATAGTCAACCAACACATATTGCCACAGCTCAACCCTCAAATGATATAACAGAATTAATCCAAATGATGAAAACCTTAATGGATCAAATGAGTACACTAGTAAACCTCATGTCTATGCTTATCAATAAATAATGCCCCCATTACTAAAAATTGCTATATGGAATGCGAACGGATTGTGCCAACATGCACAAGAAGTTAAACTATTTATCCAATATGCTAACATAGACATACTTTTAATTTCTGAAACTCATTTTACCAATAGGAGTCATATTAAAATTCCAAATTATAATGTATATAATACAAATCACCCTGACAATACAGGGCACGGGGGCACGGCAATAATCATTAAGCACACAATTAAACACCACGAACGAGCGGAGTACAGACTTGACAACATACAAGCCACTAGCGTATGCATTCAGGAAGTCACAGGAGAAATTACGTTATCAGCAATATACTGTCCTCCTAGGCATAATAATAAACAAGCAAACTTTACTGCATTCTTTAAAACGTTGGGTACTAGATTTCTAGTCGGAGGCGACTTCAATGTGAAACATACAACTTGGGGTTTAAGAACCATCACAACTAAAGGCAAGGAGCTCTTACTCTCCATTCAAAACAATAATTTAATCTACCTAACAACAAGACAACCCACATACTGGCCATCTGATCGCAATAGATTACCAGATTTACTAGATTTCTGCGTTGTAAAAGGAATGGACTCAAAAAAAATTCCTAGTTGAATCATGCCTCGAACTTAATTCTGATCATACACCAGTACTAGTTTCCACATTATATTCGGTACTTGGTAAACCAAAAAAACCGTCATTATACAGCCGAAAAACGGATTGGAAGCTCTTTCGAAAGAATTTAGATCAATTACTGAATCTAGAAATACTTCTCAAAACTACTCTTGATTTGGAAAACGCGGTTGAAGACCTCACTAAAGCCATACAACAGGCTGCATGGCAATCTACACCAGACGCTGAAGAGCCTCGTATTATAGAGGATTGTCCCATAATATTAAAGGAAAAACTGACAGAAAAGAGGAAAGCACGGAAGAAATGGCAACTCACAAAAGCTCCATCTGATAAACAAAAATATAATAAGCTTGCTAAAGAACTCAAAAATCTGCTGCTCAAGGCTAGAAATGAATTAATTCAAGACTATCTTAAAGGACTATCTCCGACCGAAGCTACTGACTATTCCCTTTGGAAAGCCACGAGAAAACTCAAACATCCACAACTACAAATTCCGCCAATAAGGAAACAAGATAATACCTGGGCAAGGACTGATCAACAAAAAGCCATAACTTTTGCGGAACACTTAACCACGGTTTTTCAACCTAATCCATCTCAGTTACCAACAGTAGAAGCTGATATTGCAAACTTTTTGGATACCCCTCATCAGATGTCTACCTATCAAAAAAACCAATCAACTGGAAGTAGAAACAATTATACGTGGACTAAACACTAAAAAGGCACCCGGATATGACCTTATTACAGGAAAAGTATTGAGGGAACTATCTGAAAAAGGATATAAATTATTGACATGCAGCATTACGACTTGAACACTTTCCCTGTCAGTGGAAAGTTGCTGAAATTGTGATGATACCAAAACCGGGTAAAAATGCATATGAAGCCTCATCCTACAGGCCTATCAGCCTTCTTCTAACTCTCTCAAAGGTTTTAGAGAAAATTATCCTAAATCGAATAACACCACTCATTGATGAACAACAGCTCATTCCTCCTCATCAGTTTGGTTTTCGGAAACAACATGGCACTCTAGAAGAAATTCACCGAATAGTCCATCAAATCAACTGTGTATTCGAAAATAAACAATATTGTTCAGCCGTATGCATAGACATAAGTCAAGCCTTTGACAAAGTCTGGTTAACGGGACTGTTCTACAAACTTAAAAGTAGCTTTCCTTACCCGATCTATACCCTATTAAGATCTTACCTTACAAATCGAACCTTTCGATTTAAATATCAAGAAGCTCACTCAAACCTCCTCCCAATCCTATCTGGAGTGCCACAAGGAAGTCTTCTTGGTCCAATCCTATATTCCTCTATACCGCAGACTTACCAGAAACTCCTCAAACAATCATTGCAACTTATGCAGACGATACAACCATATTGGCATCGCACGAAGATCCCATCACTGCCTCTCAAAACCTACAAACACATCTCACACATTTTGAAGAATGGCTCCAACGTTGGAGAATTAAAGCCAACGAAACAAAATCAACACACATAACTTTTACATTGAAGCGTGGAAACTGTCCAGGTGTAACGTTAAATGGTACCCTCATACCGCACACAGACAACATAAAATATCTCGGCCTTCACCTAGATAGAAAACTGACATGGAGCACACACATATTCACAATTAGGAAAGAAATTCAGCCAAATGTATTAGCTCCTAGGTAGAAATTCAGTATTAACGACTGACAATAAATTATTACTCTATAAATCTATCCTACAACCAATTTGGAAATATGGAATTCCAATCTGGGATACTGCCAGTTCGTCAAACATAGAAATCATCCAAAAATTTCAAAATAAAGTCCTCCGAGCCATAGTAAATGCACCTTGGTATGTTCCCAATGCGGTTATACATACATTATAAAATGTAAATTTTAAAATATTTAATCTTGTGGGTGCCCCCCCTGAAGCAGGGGCCCGGGGCGGACCGCCCCCCGTTGCTTCGCCGCTGGTTTGAAGTAAGTCTCTATACAATAGTATATTGTACAACTAGCTATGAAAGTCATACCTTTTTCACGAATTTGCAGATTTGATTAACGAGGGCGAAACCGAGTTAATCAAGCAAATGAGTGAAAAAGAGAGACTTTCATAACGTGTTGTACACGACATTTTTTTGCATATTGTAAGTTGAGAAATTTGTCCAAAAAGGATTTCTGGTAAATTTTAGAAAAATCAAAAACCTAGTGTTCCTTGACAATAATCTCCGAGACGATTGAAGTTTGTTTTTTACATACATAATTAAATAGTATATTACATGTTGAGTTGGTAAAGGATATCTTTACAAGCCAAGCGATAATTGCTTGACCGAGACGGTACGTCGAGGTCAAACAATTATCGCGAGGCGTGGAAACTTTACCAACGAAACATGTATACTATTTTATTCACAATAATTAGACTTAAGATAATCAAAATAAAAAGTAATTTTAAATTTTAAAATAAATTTTTTATAAACTGTCATAATTTCAATCAAAGCCATCTATCGACCAAAAGAAATTTTAAGTAAGGTTTCATTTTTCGCCGCTAGATGGCAATGTATGCGCTCAGTATTTTAAAATTAGAAATTAATTAATTCCATTGTAATTATTAAATATAAAATACGGAAAAATAAAAATAAAACTAATATTAAATAAAAAATATGTTTTTAGTGTTAAATATATTTATAAAAACTCAAATTTAAATCGGATAAAACGTCCTGTTTTAAATTATTCAGAAAAACAAGTTGGCCATAACTTTACATGTCAGTTTTACAGACATGTAAAGGAAATTGTTAACCACTTTGGTGTTGCTATAGCAATAGCTTACTTTCCAAGGTTTTTACAACATATGAAATGTACATATTGCAATATGATTGTGAATAAAAATAATTTAAAAAACTGCTACTTTCATTACGAGTTTTCGTTAAAAAAGTCAAATTTCATAATCAATATGCAAAAAATACATATAATGTATTTGTCGCAGGCAGATAGTCAAATCCGGCAAATAATTATCTGCCTAGTCATTTACTAAGTGACGAGGCAGATAGTAAAACGAAAATAAATCTATAGGATTTTGCTATATGCCTAGGCATTTAGTAAATGTTGTTTAAAACAGGCAGTTAGTAAATGTAATAACAAATAAAGCAATAACATCCACATTTCTTTGCAGAACATTCTTTTTTACAGGAGCACTTGTAGAAGCTTTGCCCATTGTAAAGAAAGTACTTAAAAGTTGCTCCTCGCAAATAAACCTGCTTATTTGTAGGAACATCTTGAATACTTGTTCGTTAAGTGCCTCCTCTAAATAACGGTATTTAGTCAAGGGCAAAGATTTCCCAAGTGTTCATGTAAAAAAGAATGTTCTACAAAAAAATGTGCATGTTATTACTTTATTTTTCGACAGCACATACGCCATTTACTAACTGCCTTTTCGAAACAACGGCATTTAGTAAATGCCTAGGCATATAGCAAAATCGTATAGATTTATTTTCGTTTTACTATCTGCCTCGTCACTTAGTAAATGACTAGGCAGTAGTTATTTGCCGGATTTCACTATCTGCCTGTGACATATCCATTGACAGACCCGGAAGAGGAAAACTTTTTTATATATGTGAATTTGCAAGCAGTAGTCATTATTTATAAAAATATCGTGCGTGTCCTGAGATCCTCAGAAATTGCATTATTACAAAATTTTTGGTAGTGTTTAAAAATTGGGAAAGCATAGAAAAGTATCATGTAGGAGTAAACTATCGTCATTTCTAATGAAGAACAATTTTATTTAGAATACTTTTTTGATCAAATATTGCGAAACTTTATGTTTAGACACAACTTTCAGTTCTAAACAACTGTTCCAAATAGCATGGACATGGACACACTGTATATTCGAAAGATGGTTTAATAATAATAATCTAATTATTATGAAACGCCTAAGATTTTAAGATACATTCTAGGCCAAGCAACGTGAATAGTGTGCTACATGTGTACTATTAAATAACCTTATCTATTCAATTTTATTTTAGTAAGAATTAGGACTGACTATTAATTTAAATTAATCTTTTACATATAGATGACTTTGACCCAAATATCATTTGTTTTAAAATTTATCACAGCTGTACTTTAATAGTGTGATATTTTAAAATACCTTCTATCTTTTTGTTGATTTTTAAATTGTTTGCTTTGTGATTGTACACTTTTTGTACAGGATGTTACTCCTTGGTTTCGTACTTTAGTTCTAAAGTTCTAATACTTATTTGTCCAGCTATGTGTTAACGCAACTTCTAGAATGTAATAAGAAAGGTTGGGTTTTCCGATAACACAAAAATAAAATCTCTTAGCAGAGCGATGTGAAAATTAATGTTTTGTCTAGATTTGAAGAATCAGGTTTCAATCTAATCTACCTTGAAAATAGTTTAGTATAATTTTTACAAGTTTGAAATGCTAACTTTTGATAGCTGATAGTCAGGAACTTTTTCGGTATTTATTTAACCTGATCTTGAATTCGCTCAGCTTACGTCTCTCAATTAGCACTTGCGTTTACTTAATAATTACTGAATAATTAATTAACGTTTATTTAAAGATTATTATTAATGTGGTTAGATTTCTGGGCATCGAGTAGACTTGTTTGCATTTTTATTACTATTTTGTTATATTTATTCAAGTTATTGCTTTAGCATTATTGTTATTATTACTTCATTTTAATGAGCATTTAATTATAGTATTGATGATTAATAATGTTTTATCGGTCAGGCTGGTCGCGTTGTGATGTCCGTCGCTCTACTCTTTACTATAGAGTATAATGATCCTTACTGAGCAAAGCCATCCGGACTGACAGGAGTTCGAGTCCTGATTCGCGAAAAACATTTTTAGCTCCAGAATCGATTTCATCACTCATAATCGGTTATGTGGCCAGTAGACGAATAATTATGAAATGCGGGGTCATTTTGTTCTGTATCTGTAACAGTTAGGATTCGTCACAATCTAGTTTTAAAAACTGCAACGACGAATATTATTATACTGCTATGGTTTTCTATAACTATACACATAAACACATATGCATAAATGTTTGAAACCCTTATTGAAGATTTTTATTATTTTTTTTATTTAATGGTTTTAAAATTTTCTTCATCACATACAAAGTTATAAGTTCATCAAAATTCTATATAGGCCAGTAAAATAGAATCCGTTGGTGGAAATAAATGTTGGAAAGCGGGAGATCGTTTCGATCGCTTCGTTTGAGGTCAAATATAAGTATCCTAGGTTGCACGGTCGCTCGACTCGAGCTTACCTGAGGGCATCAAAAGAACCACAAAATCTTCGGACCTTTTTTAGTTTTTCGCTTATGACGCCAAAGCGGTGCTTTCCAAAACTTTACTATTACAAGAATTAAAGAGCATTAAATTCTGCGTCGAATGAGTAACCAACACTTTAATATCGGTTCAGTGGTTTGGTCGAAATCGACGGTCGAGAAACGACAATTTTACAAATTTTCGATTTTCCGTCAGACCGGACGCCCAGAGGCTTTCCGTATAAAAAAAACCCGTTGGACTCATTCTGATTGTTAATATAAGTCGAGAAATACCTAAGCTTTGATATTATAGAGGTTGCCGGATTAACTTGATGGCCATTTTTTTGTCATCCCCCATCATAGCAATTAGGATCAATCCATATGAAGTAGTGCAGTACTGGTCACTCGATCATTTCGAAAAAAGATAATTTTTTGTGTGTTATCACCCCTAAGTATTGGTAGATCAAAACCACTGTCATTTTATTTTGATTCCATTTGATATATAAGCGAAAAACTAAAAAAGGTCCGAAGATTTCGTGGTTCTTTTGATGCCCTCAGGTAAGCTCGAGTCTAGGGACCGTGCAAACCTAGGATACTTATATTTGACCTCAAACGAAGCGATCCAAACGATCTCCCGCTTTCCAACATTTATTTCCACCAACGGTCCAAAACGGGTCTAATTTTACTGGCCTAATATTAGTATTATATAAAAAGAGTTTCCAAACATAGATAGTGTAAAAATCAATCAATTTTCTAGATGATAAAATGGGACAGGTAAAATTTTTTTGCCTAGAAATATGATAATAAAAATAATTAAATAGAGAAAAAAAAAGTTCAATAGCTGGGGCCCTAAGCACGTCCTTAGTCTGCTTATAAATTGGCCCAGCCCTGTGGATGTATTGTAGAAGTACAGAATAAAATATAAATATTTTTGGACGAAATACATGTTGTTATGTTTCTTTTATTTGGTTAAATTAATAAAAAAGGGAAAAGGTGTTATTGAGAAAAATTAAAGAAAGTGTCTTAGCATTGGTGAGGCATACCCAGCATACAGTTTAGCCTATTTTGGATTATCTACAATTGGAAATTTACCATCCATAGAAGACTTTATTAGAAGACTTAATTTAGAAGAGAAAGTGATATTACAGAAAGAAAGTAATATAATATCCTTTTGTTAAATAACGCGAAAATAACTAACAAACGCACAGGTTAGCTTTATGTTGTCTGATAAAGTAAAAAAACCATATATTTTGTAAACCATATGCAAGTTGATTATTTAGATGAAACTAAAATATAATTATAAAAATATTAATATAATCGATATAAATTTGACGTTTAATAAAATTTATAAAACATAAATCTTACTCACCTGATAATAGCGTAAAATAACATTTTCAAATTTCAGTTGTCAATCTTTTGAGGTTATGTTTTTTAAACATTCACTAGATAATAGTATGTTTTAGTTATTTAGTTGTAAGTCTACTTGTATTTTTGAATGATTAAAGAGGGAATAATTGTTCTTTAATAAAATATATAAATTTTAATAATATAAGATTCATGAGGTGTGGGAAATAACTCCCCGGAACCTAAAATTATTTTATTTTAAAGTTTGTTGTATACATAAACTACATTCATTGTCAAATAACATTAATAAAAAAAGTCTCAAAGTAGTGAAAACATAACCATATCACATATAAAATGGTGCCCAACGTGGGGCGATGTATAAAAAATTAATCATTAACAATATTTACTTACTAATATAGTTTTCGATTACAACATGTCTTTCAAAGTTTAATTTTTGAAGGTAAAAATGTGGTGAAGAATCTACATTAAAATTGTGTTCATTCATTAAAGTTTCATACATTCATTGGTTTTTAGAAACATCTGCTGTGTTGGTCTAAAATTATTTCGAAGGTTTTAATTATATTCACTGCTCTTTACTGTTTAGTTTTGGATTGATTTATTACCAATAAAACTTGCAATACGCCAACAAAGAAACTCTAGTTAGAACTTTTAAACTTTCTTTGTTTTTCTCTTGTTAATGGTTTCTTTCAACTTGTCGTTGGGTGGTTTGCACTTCTACTTTATTTGCGAAACTTCGACAATTAAGAGAAAGTTGTCGTACTTGACCATCTAATGCAATTTGTGTATAAAAACTATTGTTTACATTATCCGATATGGACATGTAGAGCTTTTACTGTGATTGGAAGTTGATCTCTTGGGGCTCTCTTCTATGGCTGTGCATAAAACTTTCTAGCTACTTAAACTAACGAGATGTTTTTCAAATATTCATGCCCACTATCTTCGTCCTACCGAAATTATATAGCTTAGTAGCTTTATTTTCGGCAATTTCGCCAATAAATCAGATGGAATCTTCGTGTTACAGGCTTTCGTTTTCACGCCACCCCGGAGGAGCTGCAACGTAGCGAATAATAATAATCGAGAGGTTGATATTCAATTTCGAAGTACGTGTGTATAGAAAGCGTGTGATATTTTGATATATAATCGTCGAGGGGTGGTGGTCTGTTTTGAATCCAAATAGTCGTAGAATTAAATTCGTTTTTCCGAAAGTTTTTCTTGAATGTATCTCATAAAAGTCTGACCGCTTTTGTAAACCGAGAAATTCTCTCTAAGCTGTAGCGTAAAATATTTTCATTGAGGTCTATCGGTTTTGGGATGTTTTTGTTTGTGTTCAGACTGTTTGCTTCAGCTACTGAATATCAATAATTTACGTTGTTTAAAGCTCCGGGGAAACTTTAAAGCAGTTTCGGTACAAATAAGCTGTATTTTTGAATGATATATGTTTCCTTTGTGTCGTATAGATCATAAAATGGGCTACGCGCTGTTGTTATATTTTTATCGGCCTTTTTCAATTTCGATGGTGTTTTAATGGTTCGTGGCATTTTAAACGACAAGTCATTATGAAAATGGTTGTTCTAAAAGGGAATCTAAATTGTATAATTTATTATCCACAATTAGTGCTCCTCCAGATTTTAATTTGAGCTTGCGCATAACTAAAATGAACCCTTTCGTAAATTGAAATACTTACGGTTATAACTCTTATTATGGAAACGAATTCCAAGACGTCTAGAGCATTCTGTGCGAGTAATAAATTCTCTATAGAAATTTAAAAATATGTCTTGGAATTCAAAGTAATTAAATCAAACAATATTTCTGCTTCTTACCCAATGTTAATCTTTGTACAACATTTAAGTTTAAAACATTTTATTCTCATCTAATCTTTTAAGTAACGGCAAATGTCTCTTCGTCTGATTTCCACCTTTGAGATGAAATATAATGACATAGTACATACAGGTTGTTTAAATAATGAGTGCGATAATACTGAAACGACACAATGTTTGTCGCTCGTATTGTCTCGTTTGAAAATAGAAAAAATTCTTATCTCATTCGAGAGAGAGCGAGAGAGAGGGGGGAGAAAGAGAGGGGAGAGAGAGAGAGAGAGAGAGAGAGAGAGAGAGAGAGAGAGAGAGAGAGAGAGAGAGAGAGAGAGAGAGAGAGAGAGAGAGAGGAGAGAGAGTTTCTCATTTTCTAACTTCTTTGTACAGGGTGAATTTAAAATAATGGTCTTAGTTAAGTTTCATGAAACAGCATGGGAATAGGTATAAGAATGTGCTTCACTATAGCAACAAGAAACAGTCAGCTCGTAGGCCAGAAAAGAAATTCGATGAAAGGATTTTTTTCTTAGAATACTAATAAAACACTGTTTTAAGACAATATTGGCTTTACTCGCACCAATACCGGTTTTAGTTGTGACCATCAATTCAAACTCACCCTGTATGTTAATGTTTTAAACAGCTTTCGTTATCATAGTTTCAGTCATAGTTGTTACCCTATACTGCAAAAAATATAGAATTCTAATAGATACATACTAGACACATACGAGCCCCGTCTCAGTAAAGTGCGCACACTTCTATTTCTGTTAATCGGCGCCTCGCAATTTTCACTCTTGATTTTTTTGGTTTTTCGAAGTAACTATTTCTTGTTGCTAGAGTAATGTACTGATCTCCTATATTATAAGTTATGTTGTTTTATTGTTATATTTCGTTGTGTATTTATCTTTTATATTTTAAAACAAAGTACACCCCACAATTTTTTACCAAAATTTCCTTTGGTCTTCAAAGTAACTGTTTCTTATTGTTAATATAAAGTATTGCTTCTGCACCTACTCCATGTCACGTTTCTTTAAATTTTACTAAGGCAGGGATCCATCACTCTTACCGCCTCTTTGCGTTCGCTGACTGTTTGGAATTGAAAGGCGGCGAGATAAATAACATAAATAGAGTGTGAGGCTCGTATATATTTAGTGAATGAATATTTAAAATACGGACCTCCACATTTATATATACCGTTATAAATCCGAGAGACCATCAAAAGTGTAAAAATCTATTTACGTCAAAATATAGTTAAAAGGACTCTAAAACTAAAATATTCCTTTCAGGTTGTCAGAGTCGTCAGGTGTACCAATACTAAATAATTTATAGCCATAGAGTGCCAATTTTATTTTCTATTGGCAACGTGTTTATCAATCAACACGTCTTCTGAGAATGGTAAATGTAAAAATATATATCTTAGGAATTCTTTCTATTTCACGATTCACTTAGCTTTCAGAATTTATATTTTAACTGACGTTATTTAGACTATAACTGCTTTGAATAATCGTACAATTTCTGTCAAGCATAAAATTAGAGGGGCACTTGCCAGAAACAGCAACATTTTATAGTAATCCAAGTTTAACAATATAATGTTTTAAAATAAGCTCACTTTTATATTAATACCTTAGTTTGAATAATGTTGTTATTATAAGCGGTAATACAATTGTTCGTGATTTCCGAATAAGATGATTGGACTAGCCACAATGTTTCCTCGCCTCAGGTTGATTTAAATCTTTGTTAATTGTAGTGTTTGAGCGAGAGAGTTTGAATATGCTCAAGTATGTAACTGGAATAACCGTTGCTTATAATAGCACAAAAGCCATTCGGTTACTAGATGGACATTCCAAAGGTTGGTTGTTTATTTGTGTACATCGTCCTTATGCTTTTCTATTATGGCGTAGGCGAGACCAGTGTGATTTAGTCCACGTTTCCTGCCTTAAATCCGCACTTCCTGTACACCCCGAACACGGTTAATGTACGGAACGCCCAAAGCATCTTCCTTGAATTAGAATGTAAATAACCCCGGACATTAAAGCATTTAATAATAGATGTGATTCAGTAAAATGCCGTGTATGAGTAGGTATGCGTATAGTACTCAAGATAGATTAACTTCTCGATTATATAAAAGATATCTAAATTAAGCGTAGGTTTCGTAACTTTGATGGATATTGCATAGCGCACTACTTGTTATTCCATATAGTTTCTCAAAAAGCTAATTTGATACTTAAAAGCATTGCTGAGAACATTGGGTTATAATATACCGTATATCTGCAAAGCCACGGAACATAGACAGTCTTAATAGAAGTTAACGCTATAACAACACAAGATTCTAAAATTGTTCTAACATTTACAAAAATATACAAGTTTTATTCAATAAAGTTCAATAGGTAACTAGTAACGTAAGAAATATAATTATTTTCATATAAATGTATGAATTTAAAAATTAATAAAATATTATTGAATTGAAATTATGAATTTTATATAATTCAATAACCATAAGATCAACATATTTTAACGTTTTAAACGATTTCTTGTCTATTTTTCTATGTTTCTTATAGATATACCTACTAGCTTGGTCTTTTATAGGTTTTTTAATTATTATTAAGTGGAATGGTAACATTTTTAACTAACTAATTAATTTTCTGCTGTATAATTATTATACAGATACTAACGGATTATGTCATATCGTTAATTATTAGAACAGCCCTAAATGATCAAAATGTTGAAATTAACCCTAGTGCTTAAAAGTTGTGGTTGGCCATGCCACAGTCATAACAGACACTGGATCCCAGGGGGCGCAACCAATCATTGTAATTAATTACACTCTCAATGTCCGAAATGATATGGAATGAGTTATTGAAAGTTTTTTGTCTTAAAATGTCTCTTTATGAACGTGGTTTACAAATCAACTGCCAGCTTGAGTAATGTCTAGGTGTTCGGGACATATGACCATTTAAAGTTGTTTAAATTTACAGTCTGACCAAAACTGGAGGAGAATTTATTACTCGCTCAGTTATTAAAGAAGATATTACAGCAAAAATTGGTTAAATTAGAAAAGTTGTAAGTAGTAATTGGCATAGTTAGCTTACATCCGGTTTATTTTACTGGTTTTTAATAAAAAAAACTGACTATATACAATATTGAAAGTTTCATTAATAAATGTGTTAAATAACAATTAAACAATTCGTTAATAAATGGGTTGTTAATCCCAATCAAGGAATAAATTTAATACTAACTTTCATGCAATTTATGAAATTATTAATTAATAATGTATTCCTTCGAAGTGTAACGTGTTAAAATTCTCGATTCAATTTTAATACATCGTAAAATGCATTTCTTGCAAATAATAATCTTAGGATGGCCCTGTCCAATTCACTATATTTTCGTTGGGTTAAAATTCTAGATTTTATTTCGAATTAAATTTTGTTTTTCGTTAATATTAAAGGTCATCCAAAGCGTTCCCCTACAGATGAAATTGTTTTTAGAATAAAATACAGAAATAAAACCGCCTCTTTAACAAAGGGATATCCTTAAAATGGCAGTTAAATGAAATTTATATTTCTTTCTACGTGTTTTATTAGTGTTTGTTAAACTGAATTCTTCGAAAAATAAAGATAAGGGTATGCCTAGTAGGTTTTTTGTGGTTTTAGGTTAGGTTTTGGCGGCTAGCTCCAAGTTCGTCGAGCCGGACACATAGACGAGAGTTGTAGTGAATTTGTCAAATACCGCCAGAATCTTTGTTGTTGCCCGTTATGTACATGTACATAAATTTGGGCCTACATAATGTACTGTTAGTTGAGTTTGTTTTACAGTCATGTAATCTCGTCTCGTTTATCATAAAATATATGCTAATAATTATAATACTGAGGTGGTTCTTCGCGTTAATAATTTAACAAGTCAACCAAAGACTTTATAGTACAGTACCGAAATTTAAAAGTTTAAAACTAAAGCTTAATGATGTGTTTTAATGTAATATAATGTAAATAGTTATTTGAATCTTAAAGCTAAAGAAATTACAGTCTCAGTTCCGTTTTGCCGCGGTAATATTGGGAATTGCATTAATTTCTGCCTGATTAAAAATGTTATTGAAAGTCTTTTGTGAAATTATATGGGTTCATTTCTTTATTAAGGAAATGTAAGTGCAAACGCAAACAGGACGTAACAACTTCAGTTCTTCAACCTTGTTTGTAACTTCAGCATCGACAACAATAGTTCACTGTTTTTCTTCTATAATTTGTGAGGTAAATTGTACCTAATGTTAAGTGAATTTAAGGGCATTATGATGAAAGTGATATTTGTTAAATGTTAAAGGATTGTAAAATTCTACCGCTTTATCTAGGATTAACGGATAACTGTATGCTAGAAGTAAGTTTTATGTTTAAAACTGTATTTGTACCATTCCTATGAATACTTTTGTAATTTATGCAAACATTTTCTTATTACAACACTATTACGATGTTCTTATTATTGTCATTTGAGACAAAAGATTATTTTATCTACGAATAAATGAGTATTTAAATTAACTCTTATTGGATAATATTGGACCGACCATTAATTGAAGTTATTCAATTATCTAACATGCTTTAACGTTAATTTAACTAATGGTGATTAGTTCTTTTTATTAATTTTAATCAATATAATCTGGATCATTTTTTATTCGGGGATTCAGACCAGGATTGTAATGACTTTGTATAAATGGCGCCCATATTCTTTCTTATTTCAACAAATCTTATTTTTATTTACAATCTATAAGATAAGGAAATTAGTACCTACGCCTGAGAAATAATTTGTCATTGAGAGATCTTAAGCTCGTGTATTAAAGTACAGTAAGTATCGTTTTTAGTGTGAAATAAGCAATTGCAATAAGTATTCAGTATTTTGAATTTTATTGATGTTACAGTGACGTCCATCGTACGACGTTTGTTTTGTATTCAAAGGAATTGTTTATGTTTCAGAATTCAGAAGTTATGTATACAAGGTGTAGAATTGCTTCACGCACAATACAGTTTTACGTGCATTTTATTTCAAAGCCCAATATTATTTCCCCTAATTATTTTAAAATAAAGATAATAAGGAATGCTATAAAAAAAATACAAATTGAATGATGCCTTTGGTTACGGATTGAATTCGATTGTAACCGGAAAAAGTAAAGAAAATAAAACTTCCGTTTTATATAAAAGACAGCCATGCCTTGGAAACTTAGAATGACAGATAATCCAAGTTTATTTAACGTGGTCCATATGCGTTAGATTTATGACCACGATCCCCGAGTCTACAAATTGAGTTACGGTCAATTAGTGTGTCAGTTACATTTGTAAGAGCTACCAGTACTTACTGGTGGGAGCGAAGTTGCATATCCACACTCTAATAGCTCTTCAGGTTAGTGCCGGAACTATTAACGTGCTCATCCGCCGGGGTCCGTCTCCGAGGGAGACCCATCACCCTAGTCTATGCGAACTTTTACTTCCCGGACAAATCCAATCTCAAGTGTGGCTGGAAGTTGGAAACTGGAAAAATATTTGCTTTTCGTTGTGTTTTGCAGTATTTTTGGATGTAAAATCTACTTTGTTTATAATGTTTATTTGTTCTAATAAAAGAATTTTGTATAAAGGTTTGTCCAACCTTTAAGAATCTTTATTGTCAAAAAATCTTACAGTTTGTACCCTAATCTATCAGTCATAAGTACATCTTGCATGTGGAGTGCTCTCAAATCCAATAGTCAATCAGTTCAATATAACCTTAAAAAAGACATTTCCCAGTAAACACATACACGCTGAAAAAAACGTCACAACGTTATACATAAAAACGCTAAAATGTCGCCAGAATCCACGTGAAAAAAAGTGTGTTTACGCAACGTTTTAATCAATTTTAGGTATAGAAAACGTGATAATAAAAACAATAAGTAGTATATTAAAGTATTAGTTTCATAAGACACGCAAAAAGTCTTATGAAACGAATGCTTTATGACGATTATACGAATACCTACTATTTTTTCTATTTGCCTTATTTTTAGCCATTTTAAAAAAGAAATAATTTAATTAACAAGGTTTTTTAACAAAATCAAGTGTATTAATATATTACGTGACTTAGACGTCAAAAACTTATGTAATTTATGACCATTAAATTAAAACGTTATATAAACGTAGCAAACTCACTATTTTGTTGATAATAGGTCGATTACAAACATTTAAAAAACGTCTTTACTAAGCCGTTTAAAATCAACCAAATACCAACGTTTCATATTCAACGTATAACGTTATTTCAACAAACATACGTTATAAAAACATTTTTTCATACACTGGGTTAGGTAGCAAATATTTTCCCTTCATCATTCTAATGGTTCCAAGGCATAATTGATTTTTGCAGACACTGAAGTTTTATTTTATTTGCTTTTTCCGGTTACGATCAAAGGCAATCCGTATCGAAGAACATCATTCGATTGATAAATTTTGATTTAAAGCACTCTGGATGCTTATAATTATTAGAGGAGATGATAATATTAAGGTTTGAAAAAAATGCACGTAAAATTATATTGTACGTCGGACTATTCTACACATTGTATGTAGAGTAAGTATCTTAAAATAACTACACATCGTTACACTTAACAACATAATATTGAATATTTATATTTAGAATAAGATCACAATTTCTATATCAATTTTCCATAGTGCGCCCCTAAGTTTCCTACAACAAGTAGACATATCTTTACAGACTTCTTTTACTTACCTTAGATCCAAAAACAAAAAACTAAAAAAGCGAGACGTATTCGCTTTTAATTAGGTAATCAAATTTGTGTTAAAAATTCGAAAATTTGGTACAAAAGTGTTAAACTGTGAGAATATTTGTGAATTCAATATTTCGGTCATTTCGCATAGCCCTAATAATAATTATTATTGGGGCCGGCGGTAGACGAGTGGTGTCAGTGCATCACTCGTGTTCCAAGGGTCGTGGGTTCGAATCCCACTTGGGGCGGCGGGATTTTTCTAATTGGAAAATTCCACCACCTCAACTATGGATGTATGTCATCGTGTTGCATGTTAGATGGGGAACAGATGACCTTAGCAGTTGGTTCCCCCGTAGTGTAGGCGTGAAATAAAAAAAAAATTATTATTTATCTGGAAAACCCTGGCAATATATAAGTTCGTATATGCACATTTCTTTTCATATACACCTTTCTTATCTACTAAAAACCATTATAATAAATAACTGATCCTTTTATTAATTGAAATTAATGTTTTTATAGATAGATAACCTACAAAAAATGACAAAAAGATAATTATATAATAAGATGATAATTTAATTTAATTGGTCTTTGTTGTAACCTCTTCTTTTTAATTATTTCCTTGAGTTCTGTTCGAGTATACATTGTTGGTTACATTACTCGTCGAGGATTCTTTGTTTTACATTTAATAAAATTACTGGATTATTTAATATGATTATATTGCAATATTCATATTGATTATTATTGTTGTTTACATTTTACAGTTATAAATTAGGTTTATATTACAAAATCCTTTTATCCAACACCTCTATATAAATATCATGTTTATTATGGTCATTTTAAATAAGGAAAGTGATTGTTTACTCTTATGTTACATTGTAACCTACGTTGCCCCTAGCAACGTGGGTTATTTTTAAAAAACTCACTCCTTCAAAGATAACAACCAATCACCAGCTTACGTTACTTAATATTATTAAAATCCAGTCATCGTGCTAGAGTATTACCGTCAAAACTACAGACTAACTATACATTGCAAATTCGATGTTTAAACTTAAATAAAGAGGCGTTGGATAAAATTTTGTATGACACGCGTGAGTTAAGGATATTATCCACTCAGAAAAATTAACCCTCTCGGGCCTGCCGGCCCTCTAGGATAAATTTTTCGTTCGTGGATAATATCTTACTTAACTCACTTGTACCATAAATAACTATTATTCATTCTTAATGTTAGTAGAATTTTTCATGTTTTCTCATTTATTGATATATTTTTAAAATGTTAAAGAGTTTTAAATTTTAACTTAGCTTTTAAATATAAATTAGATCGCAGAGTTATGAATATGAATGTAAATATGAATTTGTATTGATATTCTTATAATGATAAAGATATTGGTAATTTACAGCCTTGGTAGTGTAATGCCTGGCGTGCCGGACTTTCACCCAAGCGGCCTGCGATCGACTCCCGGCGCCGGCAGATCTGGTTAAGGTTTTCTGCAGTTTTCCTTAGCTGTGACACAAATGTGGGATTTGCGCTGTTCCATCTGTTCAATCGCCCCCTCCCTCCCGCACAAGCTTATAGCTTCTGGGGCCATGGTTTAGGTTATGGGTTGTAGTAGTTATAATTATTATAACAACTAATGGTCCAGCCGGTTCGCCGTAAGGACTGCATTTATCTCCTTAACGCCTTGTATAATTTGATTGACAGTATTTTCTATTTATATTACTATTGCAAGACTCCAAAACTTGAAAGAAAATAACCTAAACACAAAGAACCAATAAAAGACAACATAAATAAAAACGTACAAGTTACAACAACTGTTTACTATTTACTATATAAGTAAAATCTTCGAATACGTTTAATCTAATTCTTAACATTGTTATCAAGATAGACAAAAAATAAAACAAAATGACCTTAATTAAAAACAATAAATACACGAGATATTGATTAACAAAAAAATATACAGAACGAAATGAATATAGCTAATAATTTACTTTTCAATACTTGCTCTTGATCGCAAGTGGTTTAGAAATATCATATAGAAATATAGCGTTTACTGTCTCGAGCCGTAGGTTGTGGAAATCCATAATCGTGAAATAAATAAAGATTAATAAAAAGTTTTACAATATATATTAAAACATAACCTGACAATTGTTTCGACAGCTAAGCTGTCATTATCGAAGGTAATATGAATATAAACACGTCGCAAAGGTAAATACAAAAAACAGATGGCTAAATAAAAAGATAAAAATAATTAAATATCTAACACTTCCAGTAACGGAGAATTACTGAGCTCAATCTGTACATTTGTTAAAGGTACCCTGAGTTTGTGTTTGTATATCTCGAAAGCTTCTAAAATGTCTAATTTGCGTTTGTTATTACAAAAATATAGGAGTTTGATATTATTTTGGTGTGTCATGATGGGGTGGAGTGTGATTTTGTTCTAAAAGATGTTTGGCGTAATTAGATATTTTGGGATGTTTATTTCTGTAACAACGCACGTGCGGTTTATATCTGATGTCAATATTTCGAAATGTTTGTCCAATATATACCAAACTACAAAAAGAACAATTACTGTTAATATAATTTAATATATTTCAAATAATTAGATATATATTGCATGAGCTGACATCTACGGCATTTTAATAGATGAACCACTAAAAATGCGACACAGTTTACAGTTCACATTTTAGAGATTGTTAGCAATGAGCCGTTTTCATGGTTACTAGACTGTCTGAAATGTGTAATTTTCTATAGTAGTCGTGGAGTAGATAATATCATATTACGTAACGAGCATGGAAAGTGACATACTTCGCACGAGTGTGAGAATGTAGACGTACGAGGCGCTAGCCAAGAGTAGATATCACACGAGAATCCGAAAGACACTTTCTAGCGGGTTATGGTTATGCAGCTTATTATTCCTACGACCAAAAGAAAACCACAATTTCCTTCATGATTTATTTATCTCGATTTTTAACTTAAATTACAACAAAGTGAAATTATTATAACAATTTTTAAAGAGATTTAAGTTTTCTCAACTATATCATTTATGGTAGAGATTTATGTAACAAATATGTTATGTAGAATTTCTTTTACATTTTATTAATACTGTTTACATTTACTGAATTAAGTCTAGAATCAAGACCAGCAATATCCATTTTTATCAAAAATGAGATAAATATACCTTCTTGTTCATGATTAAATTCTCTATTTAATGGTAATTTTCTTTTATGCTAAAATCAATTAAATTGCTTTCATTTCTCAAGGCAAAACAAAACGAGCAATAGCTAAGGATATTCCATTTAACCAATTTATTTAAACCAAAAAATGGAAGTTATAGCATCTAAAATGTCATGAACCTGACTGGAAAACAGAAGTTAAAAAGGTTATGAAAACTTAAGGTTCTTTCACTTCTAGTTTAAACTGTTTAAAAAGCTTCTATTTGAAACGTACATCTACTGGGAGTATTTATTTCAGTTAAAGGAGATATTTACTTATTACCATTCAGTAAATGTGTGTAAACCCAGTGCCGGTCTTAGCTCTCTTGGCGCCCTCGGGCAGAGTCCTTCAGAGCAACCTTATTAACTTTAAAAAGTTACTGTTATCGAATGATTTTAATGATTTTACTGATTTCGGCGCCCCAAACAGCCTAGCCTAGCCTAGCGCCCTGAGGAGGGTTTTGGATAACCTGGAATTCTACAAAGTAATGCTTCCTGAAGAAATTTTAGAAGCCAACATAAATTCAAATGAATTTCCTGAGACAAACACTAATTGTGAATATGAAGAAGACCTGCCCACAGTAATGATTTAATTATTTTTCTTTTTTTATTTTTGAAATTGTAATTTAATTTTTGTAACAGAATTAAATAAATATTACTTTGAATTTAAAATACTTCTTACAATACGTTTTATATGAAAATAGGTGTACTTTTTGTACATTACATATGATCATTTTGGAATCAAATTCGACAATATCCATGGTTAAATTTAAAAATTCTGACAACTGAATGATGTTATATTTAAATTGAACACTGATTTTCGATATTGCTGCTTTTATTAATATAATAACATTGTTTTACATTAATATTTCCGTCTTTAAGTTCAGGATAGCTTTTTGCCTTTCCTGAAAGTTTAACAAAATGGATATTGCAGCCTTTGATACTAGACCTCTCATATATGACATACGAAACTAACACCCCTCTTTAAAATAACTTGAGCTCGACCAAACAGGTTTTTGCAGAAAACTTGATAAATAATAATTGTTGGTATAGCCAGTAGGGTATGTCTATTCAAACAGCACTGGCCTGCATTGCATCTGTATGATGTAATTATCACTATTTTGTTATACGTATTAATTTAATAATAAATTATCAAAAAAACCTGGTGCTGTTTTCGTTTCCATTCATTATTCCAAGTCCCTCTATCATAATTATGCTTAGTGGCTTAGTGTAGGCGCGTGTGTAATATAAACATTTATAACTATCTAAAATTCTAAATCTATACTGATCAAATGCCGTATGACATGGATCAAGCATGGAAGGTGCACAATCAAAAGAAAAAAAGTAGATCACAAAAATGGCAGATCGATGTTGTCACGTCAACAGGTGGTGAGTTTTTCTTTTGATCTCATTTGTAGTATTTAAATGTGTATCCCGCTCGCTATCTCGTCAGTTTGTTTTTGTTGTTGTTAAAAACTAAAGAAATTACGAATAAGAAAAACGTATAAACGCTTATTTCAATTTATTAATATTTTGCGTAACCGTTTAACTATTGGAGTTCCTTTTTAAAGTATTCATCAGGTATGGAGAAAACTCTTCATTTGCAGCCCTTAGTTGCCATCACTTTTCGGGTTCTAATGTTTTATTATTAGTTAATATTTAGTAATAAAGGTATAAATACTTAGGTGTGTGGTCAAAGAAGATTCATTGGAAAGATAAAATATGAAATAATTTAAACTTTGCGAGGTGTAGTGACATTAGTGCACCTGTGTGGAAACATGAATAGAATCGCACGCAAACGTCATTTATCAATTTATTGTTTTTAGAAGACGATTGATATTGCCAACTTTCAAGCCTACTTTATTGTTTTCTATGGGGTCGTAGATAATAGTATATTGTGTTGCAAGTGCAGAAAAATATTTTTGTACACGTTTTTGCACGCGTTACACACTATACTTTATCTACGACCACAAAAAAAGTACTAAACCACCAATAGTTACGAAAAATATTTAACCTTGAATTTATACTTGCATTTATATTTTATACTTGGAATCTTTGACAATAAATTAAGATGAAATAAATAGAGATTATTAAAAGTTTCACAGTTTTATTAAAATACAACCTGACAATATTGTTTCGACAGCTATGCTGTCATTATCAAAGGTAATATAATTATAAACAAACACGTCGCTAAGGTAGATACAAAAATAGGTAACTAGATAAAATAATAATAATAATCAGAATTAAATATTTAATACTTCCAGTAACGGAGAATTACTGAGCTCAAGTTGTTCATTCATTAAAGGTACCCTGAGCTTGTGTTTGTATATCTCAAAGGCTTCTAAAATGTCTAATTTGCGTTTGTTATTACAAAAATGTAGGAATTTAATATTATATTGAGGAGTCATTGTGTGATTTTGTTCTAAAAGGTGTTTGGCGTAATTCGATTTTTCAGGATGTTTATTTTTGTAATGACGTACGTGTTCTTTATATCTTATGTCAAAATTTCGAAGTATTTGTCCAATATATACCGAACTACAAAAAGAACGTGTTCTGTCTTTAGCTTTAAATAAAAATGAAAAAGTGTTAGTGTTGGTTTTAAATGTTATTTTATAAATGTTGGTTTTTCTTAGTATATGTGCAATTTTTTCTGATATTTTGCCAAAATATGGTATAGATATGTAATTTGTGTCTTCTGTTTGATTGTCAATGGGATATATTCTTTTGATAGCTAACCTATAATCTTTTTGTTTAATTAAAGTGTCAATCATGTTCGGATTGTAATGATTTGCATGTGCTAGTTGTTTAATGGTTGATATCTCTTTGCTAAAATCTGATTTTGTTAGTGGAATAGTTAAAGCTCTGTATACTAATGATCTGTAGGCTGCTATTTTATGTGTATTATGGTGACAAGATTTATTTGGTATTGTTATGTCTGTTTGTGTTGGTTTTCTGTATATGGAAAATTCAAATAGATTGTCTGCGTTAATCTTGATATTTAAGTCTAGAAAGTTTATAGCCCTGTTTTGTTCTGTTTCTAGTGTAAATTTTATATTAGGGTGGATACTGTTAATAAGAATTAAAAATTCATTGATAACCTCAAAAGAACTGTCAAAACAAGCTAAAATGTCATCAACATAACGAAACCAGAAGATAATGTGTTTAGAGAGGTTTAATTCAAATATTCGAGCTTCAAACTTGTCCATAAATATGTTAGCTAATAGAGGACTAAGAGAATTACCCATAGGTAAACCACCCTTTTGTAAATAAATTATGTTATTAAAAGTGAAATAATTTTGACTTATACAAAGGTCAAATAATTGAATTAACTCTAACCTTTTAACTAATTCTATATTACTATTGATCAAAAACTATCTAATAAAGGAATACATTCTTGTGGGGGTATTCTGGAGAACATGTTGCAAATATCAAAACTGACAAGTTTTGAATGTGGTGGAAGATGTATGTTTTGCAGCTTATCTACTAATTCTAATGAATTTCTAACAGAGTATTTCGATTTGTAACCTATCGTGTTACTAATCTAGTTCAGTTTTTTGGATAAAATGTGATTAGGTGCATTGATGTATGATACAACTGGTCTTATTGGCATATTCTGTTTATGTGTTTTGCCTAGTCCATATAATTTAGGCATTTGTGGGTTTTTATTAATGATTTGTTGCTTTTCTAATTCTGAAAAGCAGATATTGCAGTTTTCTAAACCTTGTTTTATTTCTTTTTGGAATTTTGTGGTTGGGTTTTTGTTTAAAGTTTCATAATTTTCTTTATTAATAAATTCATTAACTTTTTGTATGTAAATATCTTTTGAAAGAATTACCAAAGTGTTACCCTTATGTGCTTTAACAGAAATTAGATTGTTCTCTGTGATTTTGTGTTTTATAGATTGAAGAAGTGATATGTTAGATGTGTTGTACATTTTGTCCTGTTTCAAAGACATCTCTTTTAACAAATTCTGATTATTATTATTATTTTATCTAGTTACCTATTTTTGTATCTACCTTAGCGACGTGTTTGTTTATAATTATATTACTTTTGATAATGACAGCATAGCTGTCGAAACAATATTGTCAGGTTGTATTTTAATAAAACTGTGAAACTTTTAATAATCTTTATTTATTTCATGATTATGGAGTTCCACAAAGTAAGGCTGGAAACAATAAACAAAAAAAATAAATTAAGAGATGTAATGTGAGCAGCTTCCATGATATTTGGAGCTCTACGAATGTAAACTCCATTTTCCCATCATTGGATTCACTATCATGATAAATCTAGAATTTCGAAAACGACAAACGTAAATATTAAATTTTTAAAGTCAATAGTAATAATAAGTTTACAATCTGTATAATTTCAGTCAATCTACTATTTAGTACAGCTAAACAATCATACGTATTGTTGTGATATAGGCATCCCGCATAACAAGTATGCACGATGTGTTGCCTATCTTCCAGGCGAAAGGATTTTATAATTTTTTTATTTTAAAAACAAAAAAATTTAAAATAATAATAATAATAATAATAAAATCCATTTGAAGGATGACGTGGAATCTGAATATCTTATCAACAAATAAGCAGGTAATTTTACCAACTATAACAGAAATCTGATAACTTTCAAGTTAGGGTGATTAACTTTTTTGTGTGGCGTCAAATAATTTTAAAATTTAAAATAATTTTCAATTTTTTATTTATTAATAGTAATTTAAAATTGTTGGATTGATCAGATAAGAATTAAAAAGGACAAAGAGAATTAGAATGTCTCTTAATTCTTATTTTGTTCAATCTATTTGACACCGAAATTTAATTTGATTTTCTTTAATTTTAATTTTTAATAGTTGTTTTCTTTTCTCTTCATGGAATTTTAAATTTTTATTTCTTTTCTGTGTTAATAAATAAAATTATCCATTTAAATGTTTAAAAAGAAATTTATTTGTGTATTTGTTTGTGTCTGGTCCATTATCAACGTTTTACAGATATAATTTAAATAGCTTCCTAATTAATTAGCGATCCGCCTGATTTCGTCTCATGCATTTATGGAACTCTAAACTTTTCCAGTTTAGAAATTATAGCCGGAGAATTTTTTTATAAAGGTAAGTGATATTTAGTTGTGTATATTTTCAGACTGTTTTACCGTAATTTTGTGTTTGTAAATTTTAACAATAACAGGTTTATTTTGCAATTTATAACCTTTCATATTTCATCAAGTGTTGGAGGGTTTATTATTCACTACAATGTATTTCTTTTTGTTGACCCCACATTATCATAACAGTATAAACTCGTTTTCAACAATATTTTTTTATAAACAATTACAATTTAATTGTCAAGGTTATTAAACCCTTTGCCGTGAAATGTAAACATATTCTGGCATTGCGGGTATTGTGGGCGACAAGGAAAGATAGCTTTAAGTGTACCCGTCGCGCTTGCACTTGTGAATAATGTATCTAATTATAAAAGCTTTCATTGTTTTTATTGTAATTTAGCAATAATAATGAATAATATTACTTTTTCCTTTTCCCAAACCCATACATCTTAATTCTGTTGAATTTAGTGATGAATTAGTGATTATTTTAAAAGAGTTTATAATAAAACAATCATAATTCTAGTAATAAAACTGCAATTTACTCTGATATTTCTGTAACTCATATCAACAAAGGAGAAATTAAAAAAGCAATTAAAAAGCTTCCCAACAAAAAATTTATTAGTCCTGATAACGTACCTGTTTACGTTGTTAAAGGATGTATTGAATTTCTTATCATTCCATTGTCTTTCATGTTTAACTTATGTATTAGAAATAACGTATTCCCATCTCGATGGAAAGTAGCCAGGATGGTACCCGTGTTTAAAAGTGGAAACAGTCAAAAACTGAAAACTATAGACCCATAGCTATCTTACCAATCTTTGCAAAAATTATCGAAGCTGTTTTATGTACTAATATATACGTACCTTCAAGTTAAACCACACTTAACTCTATTTCAACATGGCTTTATGGAAAAGCGTTCAATAGTAACTAACTTATGTAACTTTATACAATTTTTATTCGAAGCTTTTGAAAGGAAAAATAAAGTTAATGTTGTATACACGGACTTTTCTAAGGCCTTTGACAAAGTTGATCAAATTAGTTAAGTATTAGTTTAGTATCTTGTTAGTCTCATTAAATCTTACCTTAAAAATAGACATCAGTATGTAGATATAAATGAACATGTATCTGATAATTTTTTGTAACATATGGGGTACCTCAAGGCTCTAACTTAGGACCGCTTTGTTACTTTTGACAACGACATTGTAGATGTTGTTACATATAGCCATAAGTTACTTTTTGCTGATGATTTTAAATGTTTTATAGAAGTTGCCACACTGGATGAATTGTAAAAAACTACAAAAGGATATAATCGCTATATACATGATTGGTTTTTAAAGAATAAATTATACTTTAACGTAAACAAATGCCAAGTCATTATATATACTAAGAAAACTCATATTCTACTATACCATTATACAATAAATAGTAGCAATTTAAAAAGATTTGCACTTATTAAGGATCTAGATGTTACCTTTGATCCACAATTATCGTTTAGGAATCGTTTACAAACAATTATTTCTGCTTCTAATAGAGTGTTAGGGTTTTTATACAGAAATACAAAAGATTATAATAAGATTTTAACTTTGATAACTTTATTTAATTCTTTTATACGATCTAAACTAGAATACTGTTGTCTTGTGTAGTTCATTTTATATCATACATAAATTACAAATTGAGAATATTCAAAAGAAGTTCTTAAAATATTGTTATTACTTTGAAAATAGAATGTTTACAGATTTGCCTTATACTGATTTACTTGTAATATATAACTGTAATGAATTATAACGTCGTAGGGTATTTCATAATATTATGATACTTTACAAAATTGTGAATGGCTTAATTGACAACATCAACACTTTAAAACAATTCAACATTTTAGTTCCACGAGTTAATGCTAAAAATACATTTATATTTACTTATTATTGTCCCAGGACTAACTATATATCAAATTCTCCTGTAATTTCAATGATGCATTGAAATTTATATTGTAATAATATTGATATCTTTCACT
This sequence comes from Agrypnus murinus, assembly GCA_929113105.1. Lineage (NCBI taxonomy): Eukaryota > Metazoa > Arthropoda > Insecta > Coleoptera > Elateridae > Agrypnus > Agrypnus murinus. The sequence continues at coordinate 199,704,549 of OV816025.1, forward strand.
TAAATTTGTATGCCTTCAGGATGGCTTTATCTAAAGAATTGTTGTGTATCTAATTAACTAATTAACCTTGTATGTATAAACTGGCATAGTAACTTTGAGGTTCTCTAAGATCTACCTAGAATGTTATTATTATTTTTTTGCATTACTAAATTAAGAGTTTAAATTATTAATATTTTTAGAATAAATTGCAACACGTTGTCGCTAAAATCTCTGTTATTCTTAAGTTTAGTTTATCTCATATTATTATTTTGCTTATTTATATTTATATTTTGTTTGATTGCCCTGTAATAAAACAATAAAGGTTATTATTATATTAACAATTATATAATAATGTAAAAATTAATTGATTTTGTATTAATTCAATAACTTTTTATAATAACTTTATTTAGTAATAATAACTAAATTATGGCAAGTTGCCTCGATAGATCAACGCCAGGAGATCTGGTTTAGCAAGCAAACGGACCAGGGTTCGATTCCCGCCGAAGTGATAGTTTTTCTAGATGAATTTGCATTCAAAATAAAATTTAATATAAAACATTAATTAAACAAAATAAATTAATCTTTATTTACAATTTATAACTTTTAAAGGACCCCGCACAAATTGAATGGAAAGTGGGTCCTGGTCAAATTGTCTGAAAATTGAGTATGTTATAGTTCTCTACTTTCTGAACAAAAGTGCTCATACACACAAATTGATCCTATGATTAGAATCCAAGATACAGTGGTCTGAAAGTTGATAGTTGGGCTATATTACTGATATATCCCCAATGTAGTTTCCAAATCATGATCTCGGTAAATCAGTAATTTGAAAGAAATCTATCAAAAAATAAGTTGTAAATAGGTGTTGAGAGGTAATATATTGGTCATTACCATGAATCTTACAAGGTTAATTCAAGGTCAAGTTGATTTTTTACAGGTAAATTACCGTTTTTAATCTGGTCTTAAATAGGGGGGGGTGCAAGGGTTTGAACAACTTGAGATATAAAGTCAGTTAGCTTGCCAAGGTCATTCAAAGGTTATGAATGTTTACTTGCCCTTGACTATAAACCTTACAAGGTAATTTTTAGGTGAATTTTGGCCATGTGAATTTAAAGATTCACGAAAATTCCTACATTATCAATACCACTTAATACTGATTTTTACTAAGCTGCAATATATTTATTCAGGAAATTAATTTTTCTCTTCATAAATACTCAACCTACAGTACCAGTGATGTATGTAGACAATGCAGAAAAAAATCAATCTTTTTATGATGTTAATTTTAAAAATTAAAAAATGATTTTATATGTAAAAAATGAACTTGAGCTTGTAAGGTTCATAGGCAAGGGCAAGTAAACAGACATGACCTTTGGGTGACCTTGGGAAGCCAACTGACTTTATATCTGAAGTTGTTGAACTGCTCTATTTAGGGCGATATTAGAAAATAGTGATTTACCTGTAAAAAATCAACTTGATCTTGAATTGACCTTGTAAGGTTCATGGTAATGACCAATATATTACATCTCAACACTTATTTACAAGTTATTTTTTGATAGATTTCTTTCAGATTACTGATTTCCTGAGATCATGATCTGGAAACTACTTTAGGAATATATCAGTAATATAGCCAAACTATCAACCTTCAGACCTCTGTATCTTGGATTCTAATCATAGGATCAATTTGTGTGTATGAGAACTTTTGTTCAGAAAGTCGAGAACTATAACATACTCAATTTTCAGACAATTTGACCTGGACCCACTTTCCATTCAATTTGTGCGGTGTCCTTTCAAATAATTAATAATATTATAATATTGCGTGTGCTGACATCTATGGTGTTTTAATAGAACTACTGATCGTCCGATATCATTTCGCACGGTCATTTCCGTTCAGTTTGAAGATAGTCATTTTCGAGGTTACTAGACTGTGCCAAATGTATAATTTTCTATACTGGTCGTAGATAAGGTATTTTATTGTATTTCGTAGTGACATTCATTTCATATACAGTGCTATTAAATTAACATGCAATATGCTCCGTATTGCATCTAAAAGTAATCAAGTCTTAAGGTTGCATTAAGGTTAAATTCGAGGTTAAATTGATTGATTGTGACAAGTACGTATGCATTTAACAGACGTGGTTTGTTATAAAAAGTACACTTGTACATCTTTTATATTATAATAAATGGTATTTTTATTTACGTTTGTATTTTTAAAAAACTCAATTAGTATTAAATTATTCTTAATTGAAATGAAAGTAAATACAATAGTTTGAGATGATTATTTTAATTTGCAACATACAAACTACACCAGCATATTGCATTTTAATTTACTAGCACTGTATAACATAAAATGTGGATTTTCTCATAGAAAAACTTGAATCATATATCTAAACTTGAAGCAATTTACTCCAAGTTGTACTTGCATTATTCCTACGAAAGCGAAAGTCAGATAAAATGACGAACAGCCTCTCAACGCCATCGTCACAGTAATTTTTTTGTAATAGAAATCTTGATTTATTCTTATACAGAACATATCCCAAATAAATCTCATCGAATTACCCTGTCACGGTCACATATGAACAGAATAAATAAATAATAAATAAACTAAATAGCCAGAATAGTCACAGAAGAAATATTTTATAAAAGTACCTATCGTAGATATTCCATTTTTTATGTATATTTTATTGCTTAGAGTTTCTTCCCCTTCTGCGTACATGAATTATTTCGCGGATTTTCCCTTGCACTAGTGTGATTTTTCAAGCTGGCCGATCGCGTGCGTATTGCATTCGGGAAACGTAACTTCCGAATATCCGGATAGGGAATCGTGAAAGGTGCTCGTGTTAACCCTGAGAGTAACACTGACCAGATCCCAAGTGTAAATATTATGACACGCTAGTCTTTGGCCTGCCAGACCGTTCTCATTTATCTTTCAAATACAACCTTTAATCCTGCTCAACATGCATTGAAGCTTTAGGCTCTTGTTGGCGGCTTTTGAACATCCCACATATTTATATTTTAATTTTTTTCCTCTTTTTTTTAATACTCTTTAGCTGAGTTTGAGGTGGTTATAGTAGCGGAACGATCATAAACTGTTCATCGTTTCGGCGGTGTTATAACTGCGGCTATTTTTATGTTCCTAATGCGTATTACGGCATTACAGTTTTGCGAGCCGTAAAATTTTACGTATACACATCACGAGAACTAGAAAGTTTCCAATGATTAATTTTATATTTGGGATAAAATGGGCATACGTCACTGCGTTAAATATGAGGAAATTACCTGATACTCCATTAAAGATCTTGATGGATGACTGGAACTTTTTTTGAATTAATGAAGATTCGTTTAAATTTAAGAGCTAAGGAAAACATCATCTGAGATTTTAATTAACTTGGTAGGTGGATAATCATGATAAAATATCATTTCCAAAATACAGGATATTGAAAAAAAATTAAGAATTCAGAAATCACTAACCTGAAAGTAAAGGTGCTCATCTGCTCATGCAAAATTTGGTTTATTTACAAAATGTGTGTAGAATTTTAAATAAATATTATTAACAATTAAAGAACAAAATCCTCAAATACATAACTTCAATGACTTGCACTAATAATCACACCTTTGGTTTTTTTAGCTGCAAATCTTGTTGAATTTGTTTGACAGGTCGATCATTTCTGCTTTGGTTTGCTATCTTTTTGTGTTTGATAGATTTTATAAAAAATCGTATTTTCAAATATGCTAACTGGTTGTTCGAGTACTGTGTATCGTAACTTCCACTTAATAAATAGATAATAATAAATAAGAAAGGCTTCAATAGGATCAACAAAATGTTGTTTATGTAGCAGCATATAATTAAAGATGGTAATTTGGAATAATTATTTATTTACAATTTATTACAAACATAACAAAAGCGTATAAAAGCAAAAAATAATAATAGCATTAGTGTTGTAAATGAAAGAACGTTCTGAAAATGCTAATCAAAACGTTCGCGAACATTCGCGCATGATAAATCCAATGTGATTAATATTACCTTGTTAATACCGGGTGGGGCAATAGTGTGGGGAAATCCGATAGCTCCTAAACGGTAACAGCTAGAAAAATCGTTCTAATACGGATGTAAACAGTGGATAGAGGCGCATCTTGAAAAATTATTTTCAAATATACAGGGTGTTGCAGAAAAGTGTGGCACGCTTAAGGTACTTTTTTAAAAATAGAATGCCCCAATTATTTTTGCATATTTAACACCTCTCTTGGTAGGTTTATTCATATCTAAAATTTTAGCGCCATCTAATGACGGGTTTAGAAGTTATAAATTTTTTTCAAAAAAATTGAATTTTACATTATTCCACTTAACAGTTTACCGCTTTCACGGTCGCAACTGTGAAGACGAATTTAAGTAAGGATGTTGTTGCAGGGGCTTGTAGGGTGCTCTTCTTTAAAAGAAAATGGACCCACCATGTACATGGTGTTCAAAATTAATTTTTAAACTTAGAAAACTTCAAAGCTAAAATTCACAACTTTTTCAAATGGAACATCCTGTATATTTTGTACTTTTGTGATGCAGAATTAAATAACGAACATTTTTTGTATGCACGTCCCTATAGCTATCTGTAACCCCTTTTGATTTATTGAGAAAAAACTGCAAGAAGTACACAATTAAAAAATTATTTATTTAAAAAATCAAGGTTTTTCAAATAAAACAAAAGAAAAAAACTATAACAAATGCTCCATATGTTGCCCATTTGCATGGACACACATTTCGTTGCGCCTTTGGAACGATCTTTGTACGTTTCTTAACATTGCCGGCGTGATACTTCTAAAAGCATGTATTATTCTATCCTTCATATTTTGGATTGTGGTTGGTGTCTCTGTATAAACAATTTCTTTCACATATCCCCATAAAAAGAAATCCATTTTTGTAAGATCAGGAGATCTCGCAGGTCATTTACTGGGTCCATTCCTTCCAATCCATTGATGTGGGTAGGATTCGGAGTTTGTAGATTCGCGAATAGTGATGAAATTATCACTTATACTAGTATCATCGTTGGTTCCACCAGCACCGTGCACCGGGGGCATATACAGTTCAAGCCAAGCAAGGTAACAGCAATTTTGGAAACCTACCACTCATGAGGCAAAAGAAGGCATAATTTTACACGTGAAAGTACAAATATATTGCATTAAATCATAAAGTAATAAGTATGTCAACAATAAATAATTTCTGAACATGAAATTTTTGAATCAACATTTTCATTTCTCTCAGTGTATAGATTTATCATGTTTGTTTAAATATTAGGAGTTTGCAGATTCGCGAATAGTGATGAAATTATCACTTATACGAGTATCATCGTTGGTTCCACCGGCACCAGGAGCAAATGCAGTTCAAGCCAAGCAAGGTAACAGCAATTTTGGAATCCTACCAATCATGAAGCCAAAGCGGGCATTATTTTACACATGAAGGTACAAATATATTGCATTAAATCAAAAAGTAATAAGTATCTTATTCATTATTTTTGTTACAGAATCCTGGTGCACTAGAAGAATGTGTAAACATAAAGAAGACTAAAATAAAATGGCCAAGTTTGGATTGACCTTTCAACAGTTCATTATATGTTTGTAGTAATGAGTCGTTCAATAACAGACATTCAAAAGTTTTATGTTGCCTATTTCAATAATACTTAATAAATATTATGTTGATGTTTATGTTTCATTTATTAAATGATCTTTAATAATTATTGGCTAGTTTCACGCCAAATCACCTAGAGCCATTTGCTTCAAGTCTCAGATTTTTTCAATTTTTTCCTTGTATAAATACATATGACATAGCATTAAATTAATTTTTCCAGATTTCTTGGATGAAAAACGGCCGAAGGTTTTTGAAAATCTCGATATATTTGCAAATCCTGCTATCCTACACTCCGCATCATCTGACTAAAATTGTCATTACTTCGTTTTTTCCGAGTTATCTGACTCATCCAGGTGTCAGATTAAAGCTAGCTTTTGGATCTTTCAGATTATATCAAGCAACGTTCAAAGACATTGCACAGTAGAAAAGTAGCAGGTTCTTAAAGCAAATTTCAGTGTTTTACAAATTTTGACATTGCTCCTGTGAATATCACACCTTTGAATCTTGTTTTATAGAATTACCTCAGCATATACGTGGTTTGGTTAAAAAATAAAAATAATGTTTTTGTAGTTTTAAAAAAGTTATTTTTGAAAAAAATTTATCCTCAGAGCCTCCTTTTTCTCTACTGTCCAATGTCTGCACGTTTTTTGATATACTCTGAAAGATCCAAAAACTAGTTTTAATCTGATACCTGAATTAGCCAGATAACATAAAAAATAAGGGAGTTATGACAATTTTAGCCAGATGATGCAAAGTGTGGGACAGTAGTATTTTGCATTTGAAATTTTGCTATACGACACTCTGCGTCATTTAACCGAAACTGTCATAAACTGCCTTATTTTTTGAGTCATCTGGTTGATCCATGTATCAGACTAAAGCTAGTTTTTGGATCATTCATAGTATATCAACGTGCAAACATTGCACAGTAGAAAAGTAGCAGGCTCTGAAGACTATTTTTTCAAAAATAATTTTATTTTCAAAAACTACAAAAAACACCATATAAAAAAAGTGATAATTGTATCACAAGAGCAATGTCAAAATTTGTAAAAAGACTAATATTTGCCTTCAGTGCCTGCTACTTTTCTAGTGTGCAATTTCTTTGCACGTTTCTAATATAATCTGAAACAGTAAAAAACTAGCTTTGATCTGACATCTGGATGAGCCAGATGATACGAAAAATAAGGGAGCTATGATAATTTTAGTCAGATCATGGAGAGTATCAGATATCAGAATTTGTAAAAAATGTAAATTTGCAAAAACTTCTACTTCTGCCATTTTTCACCCATTAATCTGATCAGAGGGACGAATCTGCAAAATTTGTGATTTTTAGTTTTTATGGCGTATTGATTTCTGGTATCGACCTGCGTGTTGTCACAAACGGGTGTATGTTTTGTAAGGCATGCCCATACAAAACATTCGCCCGTTTGTGACACCACGCAGGTCGATTCCAGAAATCAGTACGCCATTAAAATTGAAGATCACAAATTTGGTGATACGCGGGCTCTGATCTGATGCCCTCGAATGTGTCTATGCAAGGAAAAAATTGAACAAAATCTGAGATATCGAAGCACGGTCATGTTTTAAAATTGGGTGACTTGGCATGAAATTAGCCTATTACTAATGTAGAAAAAATGTTTTGTATCTGTAAATTTGAAATAAGACACATTAAAGGCAAATCAGATGTTTTACTGTCTAAAAAGAATGGTGAAGTTCGGTGAACATAACATGATTTCATTCAATTTTTATAAATAATTAAAAGAAGTAACAATAAATTCTATTAACATTTTGATTTAGTTGTGACATGCATACTTTAATTATGAATATTTTGCTTTTTTTGAGGTAAATAATAATTTAATTTCTTTTAAACTAGCCAACCTTGCAATACAATTTTCATTAATGTAAAAGATCAAACAATTTGGTTGTTACAAATAATCCCGAATTATAAAGAAATAATCCGAAGAATGAAACAATTCTGAAGCATACTTACGGGAAGACGGCCTACATTTCCTACAACCTAAGATTTAGTTGACCTAAATAATTATTTCTATGTTACAACTATTTTACTTATGTTATGGCAAAGAAGCCATAGGTTGTAGGAATTATATTTAGTTCTGTGAAGCAAACAATATTTTTGACTTAACTTTCCGCTTTGTTTCTTTAGAAACATATTTATTTCAGTTACATAATTCTTGACTCGACTAAATTATTGCTTAATTGTAATATCGAACTTAAGCCTTTGGTTCATATAACTGTATTTCTGTTTCGCCGTATTCAACTTTAGTATTTGTTTACCTTAATTAAATTTTAGTTACATCTAATAAACCTTTTTCTCAGTGTAGCGTAATTGTTTTTCTTTTCTTGGAATTCATACTGTTAATCCTTGCCCTTCAACTTAACCCTCAGGTTAACCCCTCTCAAGTTTTTGTATGTTAAGAATTTTTAGTGTTCAAGTAAAGAAACTCATTGGTGAAGTCCTCTTATTTACCAAACTTAATTTGGTATCTTTTGAAATTATTTATTATTGTTAAATAATAAATAAAATATGTTAAATACATTTATTGCGTTTTACTCTTATAAAACATTCAGCGGTGTTACAAATCAATAACAGTTATATTAAGAATACAATAGCGCTACGCTTGGGCATCTTACAGACCTAATTCTTGCTACTAAATGGCGAAAATGTTTACATAAGCTTGGCTACTTATTACCTTCTCCTAAGAGATGCTAGAAGAGACTGGTAGATCCAGGGGCGGCGCGACGGGGGGGCGCGGGCCCCCCCAACATTGAGCGGTGCCCCTGCCGGTGCCCCCCAGGTTTCAAATAAAAAACATCTTTGATAAATAAATGATGATATTGATACAGTATAATTCACGTTTTAGTGTACAGATTAAAATTACTACAGGAAACCTAATATTTTATTTCTGTTTCTTATGTAGGCCTGTATTTAAAATCTAATAATTATGAATCAGAAAAAGGCTTAGCCTTAACTTGGAAATTCAAGCGTTCTATAAATATCTGCATGTTCGGTATGACTCATACGCTAGCACAGTCATCAGTCGCAAACTGGCAAACAATAGGGAGAAGTATTGCCAATAGAGTGTAACAGCTGGTTGTGAACGGGAGCAAAGAGACAGAGTTTTAAACGTCATTCAGTAGGACTTCAAGAGTTGTGAGATACTGACATTTCAGATGTTTATCGCGTTTTCACAGTCACAATGACATTCACAGATGCAATTTGTAAAAATCATAAAATTGTTACTTTTATTTTGCCCAAAGCAAAAACTCTGAAGATTTGGGTAGATTTAAATAAGAAAAAACAATAATAATGTCAAAATTTCGCCCGATCGCTACGATCGCGTGGAAAGGTACGGTGCCCACCGACATATTTCCTGTGCCCCTGCTTTGCCCCCCTGCTCATTTACCTCTGGCGCCGCCACTGGGTAGATCATGCTAGATGCACGTGATCGATCGACTACGCCGAGAATTTACATTGGGAAATCCGTATACGGCATCTCTACCTCTCAGCTACTTAAGGCAATTATCATCAGAATGATAATTTTTCCATACTTGTCAGGGAAATGTCGATCATTTAACTACAAAATGAAGCAGATATATCTAGTACATTTTGTATGTTTGCAAATATCTAGTTCATATGGAAAAATTATCATTCTGATGGTAATCGCCTTAGGTAACTCGCAGGTATAGGTGCCGCCCGGAAAGTGGAAGGTCCGGATTCGATTTCCAGCCGGGGTGATAGCGTGTCTATATGGGTTTGCATTCAAAGTATGATTTAATTATTATTTCTATTTAAACAATTTGTAAATGTATTCCTACAACTATTTAATTTCTTAACAGAAATTACTTAAAACTGTATTAAAATGGACTAATATTGTTTACAATTTTTTCGTTATAAATGCGTACCGTGTTATATTAATGATATCAACAACGGCTAAGGCTAAATAAAATGATACATGTTGAAAGATTTAATTTAAAAATTGATCACAATCAACTCTTTTCAAATTGTGAGAATATATATGAATGTAACATCATTTTAATTACGTTCATTTACATGCAATTTGGTGGCGGCCAATACATTTTTAAAATAAATCGTATCCCTTCTTAAATCGAAAATCAATAAGCTTTTAAATTAACACCTACGACTTGAAAGTAATTTGTTCAAATTACAGAAGAATCTCTGTTTTTTTTTGGAAGCATAGGCCACTTTAAGTGATTCTTCTTATGTAAAGTTTCTTATTTTATTCTTAGTTATTGTGTGTCACATATTTTGGCGAGCTCAATCGTGGCGCTTTTGAATGTTGTCTATTTCCTAGATCAACCGTCCTGAATCGGGTATAATCTGTAATATTACAATGAATACAATGATTTACAAAAACGACAATATTAGAGTTGGAAGAAATGCAAAGAAATGATTTTCGTACCAGGCACCAAACTAGTACTACGCTACGATATTGTCGACTTTATCATTGAGAATATACCTTTTTAAAGAACAGTTTCGTATGAATGATTTAATTAATTTTTATTAATTTTACCTCTGACTTAGAATGTTGGATTTACCTAAATACTTGCCATTGCTGTCAGTTTTGGGTGATACCTAAGGTTGGATACGTAAATGTTTCATGGAGGTAACGTATATCAAGTATTTTAATTGTTTTATTTTTTTAGTATGTTCATTGCTATTTCGTTTGGTTGATTTAGTTTTGGTAGAAAGAAGTTTCAAGGACCGAATTCTCAAACAAAAATACTCCAGGCTCAATTACATTAATTTTCATTTTTCATTTATGAAAACCTCTTATTCATCAAAACTCTAAAATTAACAAAGCGAAACAACCCATAAATGAAAATACAAATTCTGAACGCGCTTTAATAAAAAATACCGACTCTAGAAATTTCAATTGAATACAGAAGTTAAACTGCAAAATTGAATGATTTCACTTTTCATAAAACCGATTTATGTATTAAATGCGAAACGTGAAAAAAGTGCTTTTGTAAGTTCACTAAGGCATTCGTTTATTTTAAATTGAAAAACAGCAGGAAAAAGCAAGAAATGAGACGTTTTTGAGTTGAATAAGGGAAGAAGTCGTATGGAGTTCCAATGCCGTCGATCCGTAAACAAACTGGTAAACGACATTCGAAGTTTAGAGAGACACGCAGAGAAATGCATTTCAAAATAGGTGTATCGATTTGTTTGGGGTGTAGTATAAGTGACTTTTTTATATTACCCTTACGAGATACGTATTCATGGGTACGTATAGAAGAGTCCAAGTTAATGTGAAAATCGTGTTAAAAGTGCTAATATGAACATTTTTAATAAATAACATCTTGTTGATCAATTTGTGTTAAAAAATGAGAACGTATTGATATTATTCTCCCTACGGTTTCCCCTTACTTAGTTTGGTCTTGGGTTCAAAATGATGGTTTCAAGCATTGTTAGTAACTTCCAAGACAAGTAAATAAATATCTGCGTAGTCGGTACTTTCCATTTCGATTTTCAGTTCGTTTCTAATCATTACCTTGTGCAATTTCTAAGGGTTCAGGTATTTCGCCGTGGTCGGAGATTTGTTTCAATTTAATGTTACCTACTTATGAAGTTAAAAATGTTAACATATCCCGAAAACAGTTGAACTTAGGTATAGAGAATATTCTACACAAATTATGTGTAGAATATTACTGAAGGAACTCAAAATATTAAACATATCAAAAAGAAATGCACAGGGTGTCCTATTAAAAAAGAAAAGTAGGTAAAGCTTCGAAAAAACATCTTGGCAACACTGTCAACTTCATACTATCTAGCATATTATAAATGCAGGTTTTTTGCAGCATAAATTTCTCCTTGATCGTTTAAAAGCCGTTCCAGAGATATTTAAAGGTTTCCATACTTTTGTGCCACATTGTATAGTTTTCTGCATTTAAAATAAGTTTAATATAACCTTAATTACAATTATTTTAAACCAAGTGGCGCTCAATAAACAGTTCCACTTAATTTGAAATAAATTGAAATTAAAATCTGTCTTGATTCTTATCAATCAGAATCTTAACTATGTTGAACTCTTTGAGAAAATGGGGCACTACATCAATGGCAAAAATATAGCATTTATGCGCATACGCAGCAACTGTAAAGACAACTGAGTGAATATTACAATCAGTTATTTATATAGTTAGAGGAATAAAAGCAGAGTTTACGGATAAAGATTCAACTACAATGTTTTCAAATCGTTCATGAGATTTGCTTCATTGTCTTATTCAAATGGCTCTAAGTAAAATTGATGCGCATGAGAGATGTACGTACACTCTAATGGAATTTTGTTATAACTATGTAGTTGTCCGAAATGCGCTATTGCGTGGCGCTATATATAATATAACATTTGTTTTTTTTTATGTTTTGAAACGAGGCATGCAGTATTTTGATTATGTAATAAAATACATGTAATACATACATAAATGATGCAACAATTATTTTTTATTATTATTATTTTTCCAATAATAGTAATTTTAATTAACATATCCCAAAGAATAACAAGCAAAACAAATTAAAAATAGATACCAGAAAAATAGATTTTCTTTTATGTGAAGTAAAAAGATATAAACATTCTTAATTATTAATTTATCTTTAAATATTTAAATTCAACAACAAAAAAATCTGATTACTAAATCCTATCTTTTTAATTCTATCATTAATTTTTAATTAATCTCAAAATAGTTCAGTTTTTTTTATTTGGAGATTAATACTTTTGGTATAATCATATTTCTTAATTACTAAAAATAAAACTAACGACTATTAAAAACTCACGTTTATATTTTAATTCCTTTTTAAATATTTTACGCCACAAGACTGCCAACTTTATTTTTATTTATTCCCCTTGTGTCTGCTTATGTTAGTCTTGACAAAGAATTCAAGAAAGTGTGTCAGTTACTAATTGAAATTCCAACTCCATTTAATTGTGCAATAGTGGTAAGTAAATTAATTTTTATATAATCTTTTATATTAAAGTCCAAATCCATTTATAAACCAGTAATATCTTTTATAAGTTTTTCTTTCTAGTAATGTTTCCATCAAAAAATAAATCAAACACTTGAAGTACTTTTAATTAAACGCTTTGTTTCTCAAAAATATCACAGAAACACAATTTCTTAACAAAGGCTTCAAATTTTGTCCTTTTCCAAAATTCACTAACAAAATTAAAGAAATATTGGCTGTTGAATGTGAAACTATACTCAGAAAAGATCACAACAATTATGCAAAATTCCAAATCTTGAATCTGATAAAAGAAATATCTTTGAAAAAGAACAAAACACTGAATAAAACATCTAACCTGTCACTACTTCAATCTATCACACATAAAATTACAGAAAACAATTTAATTTCTGTTAAAGCAGATAAGGGTAACACTTTGGTAATCCTTTCGAAAGATGTTTACACACAAAAGGTTAATGATTTTATTGATAAAGAAAATTTAGATGTTTTAAACAAAGATCCTACCACAGAATTTCAAAAAGAAATAAAACAAGCTTTAGCAAACTGCAATATCTGCTTTAACGAATTAGAAAAACAACAAATCATACATAAAAACCCACAACCACCAAGACTATATGGCAGCAGCGTGCAGTGCATACGAGACAGTGGAAGCAGTCCCGATACGACGTATGCGCTATTACGCTCGTACGCAATGGGTACGACACATAAACACATAAACACAACATGCCTATACGACCAGTACTATCATATATCAACGCACCTAATCACACCTTGTCCAAGAAACTCTACCATATTATTAACATCATAGGATACAAATCGAAATACTCTGTCAAAAATTCATTAGAATTAGTAGAAAAACTACAAAACATACATCTTCCAGCACATTCAAAACTTGTAAGCTTTGACATTTGTAACATGTTTTCAAAGATTCCACCACAAGACTGTATTCCTTTGTTAGATAATTTCCTAGTTAATAGTAATATAGAATTAGTAAAAAGATTGGAGTTAATTCAATTACTTATTTGATCTTTGATCTTACTTGATCAGTCAAAATTATGTCACTTTTAAGAATATAATTTATTTACAAAAGGATGGTTTACCTATGGGTAATTTTCTGCGTCCTCTATTAGCTAACATATTTATGGATAATTTCGAAGATCAGATATTTGAATTAGATCTTTCTAAACACATTATTTATTGGTTTCGTTATGTTGATGACATTTTAGCTTGTTTTGACAGTTATTTTGAGGTTATTAATGAATTTTCAATTCTTATTAACATTCTTCACACAAACATCACGTTTACACTAGAAACAGAACAAAATAGAACTATTAATTTTTTGGATTTAACTATTACAGTTAATACAAATAATTTGAAGAATAAAGAGATAAAGAAATTTCAATCATCAAACAATTACCACATGCAAACCATTATAACCATAACAAGATTGACACTTAATTCAACAAAAAAATTATAGGTTAGCTATCAAAAGAATATTTCCAATTGACACTCAAATACAAGACACAAACTACATATCAATACCATACTTTGGCAAGATATCAGAACAAATTGCAACTATAATACGAAAAACCACCAGTTACAAAATAACCTATAAAACTAACACCAACACTTTTTCATTTTTATTCAATGCTAAAGACAAAACGCAAGATATCATGAAATCCGGCATTTACCGTTTGAATTGTTCTTTTTGTAACTCGGTTTATATTGGATAAACACTTTCGACATAACAAAACGAAATTTCGACATAAGATACAAAGAACACGTACGCTCTTATAGACTTAAACATCCAGAAAAATCGAATTATGCCAAACACATTTTAGAACAGAACCACCCAATGACACCTCAAAACAACATTAAATTCTTACATTTTTGCAACAACAAACACTAATTAGACATTTTAGAAGCTTTTGAAATATACAAACATAAACGCACAGTACCTTTAATGAATGAACAAACTGAGCTTAGTAATTCTCCTTTATTAGAAGTGTTAGATATTTAGTTTTTGTATGTATTATATCTAGTTACCTATTTTCTGTATGTATTTATCCTTAGCAACGTGTTTGTTTATCAATCTTATCTACCTTTGATGACATTTTAATGTCGAAACAATATTGTCAGGTTAAGATAAACTATTAAAACTTGTGAAACTTTGAATTAATCTTTTAATTTGATTGTATTTCATAATTACATGTTGTTTATCTGATATCATTTATAAAAAATTGCCCCTACATTTAAAATAGTAAGAATTCTGTAGTAATGAAGCAGTTTTACAATACTCCACCAAAATTATTTAACCAAGAGCTATAAAGTTTTGAAATACAAGAAACTTATGCAACTGAAGAATCTCCTTAACAGGAAAAACATTTTTAACTATTAATTGATAAGGTAAGATAGTAAATACTTGTATACATCCCTATTACTACATTGTTTTAGTTTAAATCTTACATTAAAAGTGGCCTAAACTTCATTAAATTGAAAAATTAGATAATCGTCTCTCACATCGTTAATGGAGAAGGAAAGTTAACCAAATTCTTTGAAAAAATCAGTTTTACAGATATCCTTTATCTGACTGTAGTGAACAACTGCGCATGTTAATTATAAATAACCATTTATTTTTTTATTTTTATTTATTTTTTATTTTTTATTTATTTATTTCATTCCAACAGAACAAAGTTCCACTTACAGGAAATATACAATAAATATCATTAATAATACAGAACCTAAAACATAAAACGTGATACGTGATTCAATAATAACACAAAAATATTAATACATATACATCATAATTAATTTTAGAATTCAAATAAATTACATAGATATTACGAATGATTAAATCTGTAAAATAAGTTAAATTCAATTAGATTAGATTAAATACCATCCTGCCAAAATTATTTCAATAATAATTATTATTATTCAAAATTAATAACAACAAATAATTAATAAAATTTAGTTAGTAGTTAATTAATATAAGATAGATGAAAACCAGAAGTTAATATGCTAAAGTATGTCAGAAATGAACAAGATACTGGTACAATTAATAAATAATTGAAATAAATTTACCTAATTACTATACCGTGTTACCGAAACATATGTTTAAGAATTTAATGTAAAAGAAATATCTGTTAAAAGTAATTGTAACGAAAGTAAACCTATGTGAATATTATAATAGAAATATTACATAATTCTTCTAAATAATTAAAATAAATAAAATAACATCATTAATTTTATTAACGTATACTAACAGGATGATTATTATGTAAATTGCGAAGGCAATACCTACACTGCCTGTATGTAACATTAAAGAGGTCTAATTCAATGCTTATGCTATTATATGCTCTCATCATTGCTATTACAGGCGATATCATCAATATATTTGTTCTTGGGCAATTATGTACAAAATCACTTGAAAATCGAGTGCGCATGTCTGGAACATGAAAATTAACTTTTGCTAGTAAGTTAGGTACATGCACCAAATAATTGATAATTTTGTATAAAAATAAAATTAATTGGTGTTGTCTTCGAGTTGCCAATGACTCGGTTTTAAAATGATCTAAGAGAGAATTGTAGTCATTACTGCTAATTATTATTTGAAATTTGAAAGCACAATATTTTAGAAATTTGTTCTGAATCTTTTCAATACGTAGACTATAACTTACATACAAAGGGTTCCAAATAACTGACGCATATTCTAGTTTCGATCTAACTAAAGCATTAAACAGAGTAATTATTATTATAGTAATTAACCATATTATACTTCATAAAAAAAAATCACCAAAATTATTCTTTTGAAATTGTGGTTATGCAACCAATCTAACGTGCCGCTTTGAAATTTTAGAAATATATGCCTTTTTAAAATTATATTGTTGGTGAATTCCTTTTTGTCCGGTCTAGGACATTTGGGCGCTGCCGTTTAGGCGAGGCCATCTCAGCGCGGACGTTTCGGCGCCGGAACACTTAGGCGCAGACACACTTCGACGAAAAGACACTTCGGTGCATGTAAATTTTCCCTCGACAAATTAGTGTAAAACTTTCGGAGATCTTTAAACAAACTTTTTTGGGCCATTAGTCTAATTTTTTGGAACAAGCTGCCCTAGTATCAGAGTAACATTTTTTATTGTTATGTACACACATACACCTTGTTAATTCCAGAATTTCGCTTGGATTGGTTAAATTGCGTTATTTCAGTGTTTTTTGTCTTTAAGCGCTGGACTACAAGCACTAAGCAGTATCCATTTATAAGTGTATATCGTACCATTTATCAGTGGTACAATATTCAATGTTAATGTCAATTTTCCTGTCTTTAAAGGATGTAGGCGTTGCCAGTTTGGGAATAGGTATAACGTTGGCCTTTTTCCAACAACTAGGATAAACTGATTGAGTTAGACAGAAGTTAATAATATGAGTCATAACTGGTAAAAGAAATGGCACACTGGCTTTTAAAATAAAAATCCCTATATTATCACCGCCTACAGCATTAGACTTAATAGAGGTTAGATATTTTAATACTTCTATTTCGGTGACAGCTTTCAAATCCAAAGATTGTTCTAGAGTTGCTTTAACGTTGTTGTTATAAAAGTTAACAGTTTCATTGATTTCATTAGTTGTAGTATTTCCATTAATTGAAATAGAATTAATAAAATAGTCATTAATCAGTTCCACATTAGCTAAGTGTTCTGGAAGGCGTGTATTATTTCTTTTAGTTTTTCAAATATCCATATGCTTTAAATTTTTCCAAAATTGCTTTATATTATTGGCTTGAAATGTATTGTCAAGGTATCTTTTCTTTTCCCTCCTTATAGCGGTAGTAGTAAAGTTTCGCAACTGTTTTAATTTTGAAAATGTGTTAAATCTTTTGAAATTTTATATCGGTTTAAAGCTTGATCACGTAAAGACATTAACATTTTAATATTATCAGTCAGCCATGGAGCATAAACTTTACTAAATCGTGATGTTTTTAATGGAGCATGTATGTCAAGTAATATGTTCAGATTTGAATTTAAAAACTCAAGTTTATCCTCAATGTTGTCTAAGTCGTAAATGTTGTTCCAAGGTATAGATCTAAGATGGTCGTAATAGTGACCATAGTCAAAATTCTTATAATCACGGTATGTGCTTATGAGTGGGTTGGATGCAACTGGAGATTACTTCACAATATGTCAAATCATGATCTGAAATATTATGTAGACTACACAGAGAGAAATACTTCATAAGAGCTTTGCACAATATTGTTCAAAACGGTGTTGGAGAAATTTATATTATAATTGTAGAATCGTATTGTCCAGCGTTGTGTAGGATTTCGTTACTGAATTGTCTAACAGGAACTTACGACAATTATTTAACACCGTCAGATTTAGTTCTGCATTCTTTGGAACAATGTTGTAGAGGATAAGCTAGCATATTATGTTGAAGTATAATTGTAAAAAATGTTTAGAAAAATACAATATTTTGTTTGAATGAAATCATAATCCAGTGTTCAAACTGCTTGTTACTAATTATTGTGTTTCGCAAAGTTTATGGATGACATCCTATAGATGTCACCACTTGTAATTGTCGCTATTAATGTAAATTCGAGATTTATATATAAACAGCCGACGGCAAAAGAAAATTTTAGTGTTATACGTGTATATACTACACGTTGTATAGTATGTAAATACTATACATTGTATAGCTATATACATATTAGTTACATATATTTTAATATATGTAAAAATATATATTTTATTTGTGATATCTAGCCTTCTATATAGAATATTTGTGCCAGAGTATTGCACAATTTGTATAAATGTGAACAAGTAATTGTGTTAAATACTATTAAGCAATTGTGGCACACACTAGTGCAACAATTGTACAATTTTGTATAAAATTGTATGCAATAACATTACACATTCTGTTTTAATAAGTAACACAATTTGTTATGGAAACTTATACACAACTATTCATTTGATTCTACAAAATTACTATTGACTTCCACAAAATCTTGACAAACCAAATGACACAATCTTGTTTTATAATTGTACACAAATTGTCCCTGTCACTTTTTTAAGACCAATTTGTTTTACAATACCACACAATTGTTGATGAAATTTAAATACATTTTTCTCTGTGTATCAACAACCACATCCTTAACCAACTTCGGAACAGTAGTTATAATAAGATCCAATAAAGAAATTCCACGAGTTGGTCCAGAAATCAATTGTTTCAAACCCAGACCGTCAAGGAAGGATTTCATATGCAAGGCACCAGCACTATCACATTTCAACAAATCTACATTGAAATCCTCCATACATAGAATATAGTATATAGTCATGCTGAGGGAGCATAAGTGACACAGTATTCTCAAATGCATTGAGAAAATTTAGTAAATTAGCCTTTGGAGGCTTATAAGTGACACTAAGTAAAAGTTTAATTTTTTTTAAGTCTACAGTGATCCATAATTGTTCTATGTCTTGTTCAACTAATACAGTTTTAAATTTAAGATTAGTTTTTATATACATACCTACGCCACCTCCGCGTGTTAATCGGTCCATTAGTCCATAAGCCAAGACTCTGAAACTGCTATGATATCGAAATTGTGACTTAAAACATAGTGACTGAATGAGTTGAACTTACTGGTTAAAGAGCAAACGTTGAGATGCGCTATTCTCATAATCCTGATTAATAAAAGCAACAAGATTATTTTAAATAACAATGATAATCGTAATATTATGATAAGTTTACAAAATTGATAATGATAATATGATAATGTTTACAAAATTATTTGCTTTAAGAAGATAGGAGTAAAACAAGATTGTTACTTACAAAAGGCGGCGTTACCAGCATTTTCAATTCCTTACAATTTGTTTTTTTATTTATTTTTTTATTTATTTATTTTCCTTCTCTTCCTTTTACTTATTTAAAGCAAGCATCCTGCATGTAAGAGATTAAAGACAATCTGAAAAAAATAAAAAAACGGGTGATAAACTGAAAAACAAAATTTCTTTTACTCTAAGTCTAAACAGTAAACAATAACTGAAAGAGGTGCACGTGCCCCGTATTTTTATTTTTTCGAGTTCCTCTTTATTTGAAATTACGTTTCTTTTATTATTGTTATTGACAATAATTCGTCCGTCTGACGACCATACATTTGAACCTCCGAATTGTTTAGCGGCATCTTGAAGAAGCTGCAACCTGGTTTTCGTAAGATCCTCACGTATGATAATACCAGTCCCTTTTAACAATTTTTTATTATCAAAAACAGATTTTCGTTTCTGATAACTGATAAATTTCACTATTATTGGTCTGCATTTATTATTTCCTGCCAGCGATGTACTATCTGGAATTCCAATCCTATGCGTGCGGTCGAGGTAACCTTTTAGAATATTTAATTTTAATTTATTATTGAACACGTCCAAATCTTTTTCATCGGTGTTTTCGGTTTTTTCTTCAGCAATGCCGAAGATACGAATGCAGTTTCTTCTGCTGTACTGCTCCTGCTGATCCAGATTATATGTATGTCTAGTAATCTCATGCTTCAGATTATTATTTTCTTCCTTCAATTCGACGTTTTCATTTTGTAACGTGGATATATCGGTTCTTAATTGCTCCATTTCTTGAGTGATTTCGTTTAATAAGGCTTTTGATAAAGCACTAGCAATGCTCTGTACAAATTCCTCATTATTTATAAACAAATCCTTGATATGTTTCGTACATAAGGTTTGTATATCATCCACTTGGGTTTTTGTGAGCGGCATGATTTAATAAATAATTTAATAGATAATAAAAGGGTATTCGGAGAGATAAATAATAATGATATTAAATGTAATATATAATATAGCAATGAAGAAAATATGAAACTCTTGAGTTTAAGCACACGCGTTCGCACAAATCACGTCTATTCACATCGAAGGCCCATGCCGGGATGCGATATATTGAGTTGCTTTTCTCATCATCGATCATACTGTATTTATTACCTGTAAGTACCTACAGATTTTCCTCATTGCAATAATACTAGACAATTTCTCACGTCGAAGTGTTCCTGCGCCGAACTGTCCCCACGCCGAAGCGACCCGTGCCGAAACGGCCGCACCGAAATGGCCGGACCGAAATGGCCTAGCCCAAATGTCCGGCTCCGCTTTTTGGCATGTCAAATATCAAATATCTTAACTTCGTTGTAAGATCTGATCATATAAAATGTCATTAATTACTATACTGTATTCTAGAAAGTAGCAGAATGATCACGTGAAAACTGCATGTAGGGGTAGAGTTAACACAAACCCTTATCACGCTGCACAAATATTTTTCATCTGTGCGCTTCTGCGCACCTGATTTTATTACTCCACTATAATATATGATACTTTCAGAACGCATCAAAGAAAAGGGATGGGGGAAGTTTTAAAGGAATTTTAATTATGCAAATCGTGGGCATTAGGTAATGTGGTTTCCAGGATATCAAAACATCTTCGGCGTATCCCAGATTTCAATCGTTATATTTATATCTTCCCGAATTTAGAGATTGATTGAATCACCAAAAGCATCTGTAGTAGACTATCAAACCAAGACGAAACTTTTATATGGATGTCGAAGTGCCAGAGAATCACGTTGAAGAATAAAATACTCGATGATGTCACATGAATATGTTGTAAGTCGAAAATTGTAAATTGTTAGTATGATATTTATTATACGCCATTACACAATAGTCAGATCTAGAATATCTGTAAAACTAATTTTTCCATAGAATTTAGTTAATTTTCCTTATCCATTAACGATGTGGGAGATGATTACCTAACGTTGCATTTGAATTAGGCTTAGGCCAAAGTTAATGTAAGATTTAACTTAAAACAGACAAGGTGTGTTGTAATAGGGAGGCATACAAGTATTTACTACCTTACCTTAGCAATTAATAGCAAAAATGGGTTTTCATGTTAAGATATATCACTGTTGTAATAAGTTTCTTCTATTTCAAAATTCTACAGCTTTTGGGTAAATAATTTTGGTGGAGGGTTGCAAAGCAGCTTCATTATCACATAATTGTAACTATCTTAAATGAAGGGGCTGCTTTTTATTAATGATATCAGTTAAACAACATATAATTATGTTGCGTTTTTGGGTCGTACATTGAAAAACTGTAATTAGTTGGAATCTTAATATTGTTGATGTCTGAAATTATGCAAATAATGTTTGTTAGCGTATAGTGTTTAAATTTGTGACGATAGGAAGGTGTAAAAAGGTATTTTTATGTAAATAAGTTACTAAATATTTGTGGGAGAATTAGGTTTCATCCACATTCAATAGACCCTCGTTGTGTAATGAAAAATTGGCAAGAAAATAATGAGTTGTGTATTTATTATACCACCTTTATTACATCCACCCCTGTCTCTGTATAAAAATATAACAATTTGTATATTCAAAAATTTATAAGAATATAAGCAATAAGCATCTTCTATTCGTATCTTCTGACATTTTGATTTGACACTATCGATTTAACTTTGTTCAAGTATGTTTCTCACTTCCCTCCTGCAATAATTGATGTTCTTACATTGAAAAGATAATACAATTTGTTCTTCCACTTCTTCATATTTATATTAATAATGCTAATGCATTTTAACACGTATTCTAAAAGCATAAAACTGCTGGAAGTTAAATTACTGTTTTGGAGGAACACACTCATGCAATGGTAATAGGTAGTACACACATTTTTGCAGTTGAGCACACACATACATACATAAAAATGGGGTCAACAATTTTCACAGTAATTACAATTTATATTTAAACACTTTATGCTTTTCCCGCGAATGTAAGCTTAGGAAGCAGGAGAATATTAAACAACACAAATTCATTAATGACCCCTAGAAATGTCTTAATTATTTCGTGAATATATAATTAAATCAACAATTAAATTTCCGTGAAGGATGTCATTAAGAGTAATTTAACTAATCATCGTTACCAGATAGCGACGTCAAGACGCCTTTCAATATATTTTTACAATATAATCTAAACTAAAGTCAGAAATATTAAGATTGTCAATATAACCAGCAACACTATATAAATAAAATAATACTACGTTTTTGAAATATCATTTTAGGATTGAATTAAGAATGAAGAAATTCTAAGAAGTGTTAAGCACGAAGACGAATGGCAAATATTTCAAACATCTTTAGTATACGAGTATAAGGGAAACTATATTTATCTAATGATAAAACGAAAAATAATTTTTATTTCTGATCATAATTCTCTTCGCTCCAACTTCAATGCACTTGTGCCACCTGTTCTGCAATGATTTTGTTTCATCCGAAAAAATGATTTTTGATAGCCTTCAAAATAGGTGTAAATAATGTCTTTTAGAAGTCATTATCTGCAAACTGATGCATCTGAATTGTTTTTTCAAATTCCTGAATAAAAAGAAACTAGATCTGGACTATATAACGGATGGTACCCTTGGGTATGGGTGCGAGTCTGTCTTGTTGGTAAAAAGATCAAAGGTCCTTATAGATCCATTGTAGTATCCAAGTCTCATTGCAAAATTTTCTTCGAGAAAAAGTCAAGAGCGGTTTTGAGGGTTTTTTTATCTACGGAGTTTTTCTTATTAATAATTTTCTTGAGCGGGAGTCAAAAAAAACCTTGCAGTCAAAACATTTGGTTCAAATATATCTAATGCCAACACTACAGACATCTGAAGGTCTTTTATTTATTGACCCAGTTTTCTGAAAATTCTCGCCTTTGTGAAACTGTTTGGAGCACTCTCTTACTTTAAAATATGGCGAAGTGTAATCATCCATTGAAGGAGTTTTATGAGAATATTCCTTTGCTGCTTGTAAAAGATATCTTTTTCTTTTATTTTTGTTTAGCCTTACTTTCTGAGTTGTAGGGTGTGTTGTGTGTGTGTGTGTGTGTGTGTGTGTGTGTGTGTGTGTGTGTGTGTGTGTGTGTGTGTGTGTGTGTGTGTGTGTGTGTGTGTGTGTTGAAGGAGGGTTTGGCCTCAGACTGAGTCTATTAGCCACAAAGTTAAGTTATAAAAAGAGGAATAAACGAGTTGTAGGGTACTTAAATTAATAATTTAATTTTTTGAACAATCCTTTCCAATCAACCATATTTTGGTAACGTTAGTTATTATCGACCATAAGTATTGCAACTGCAGTGGAGCTTCCATCCTGGTACTACTCTCCACAACCTTATAATTTCTGTCTCCTGCTCGAGTCCATTAGCCCGCTCTATCCTTTTAGTTACCGGATTAATGGGAGAATATTATACAGAAATATTATATTTCTACATGTGTATGTCCTACGATACAGTTATAACACAGGGGTTGATACTAGGTTAATGGTACCACACAAACATTTTATTGACAAGGAGGAGCGGGATTATTCTACAGTTTAGTACCCAATCCTAGATTAGTGTGGTGTTTCATAACAGATCAATCTTAGGCTAATGAAACCTTCCAATACACCTACCATCCAGAGGGTGATAATGAGATGTTGTATCAGGACGCTTACTCGAAATACAAGAGAAAATATCAATTTGCCATCTTTGTTGTAAAATTACATTTTACTACTTGGTAAATTATATTATTTCTTAATTCTGTAATGTAATATGTAATATTGTATTGTATTATGTAATTTTCCAGGATAGGAATTTTATTATAAATCGTTCTTATTACAAAGTTTAATTTCATATCAGCGATATGTAGAGGTGGGCGATATCAAAAAAGCAATCAATAATATCGATATCCAAAAATTATCGATATTGTCGATATTCTCAAACACTAATATCGTTATTCAATATTGATAATTTATCGATAACAATCGGTATATGTATCTATAAACTTTCTAAGCCCTACTCGCAACTGTAATACATCTGTTGATAGGGGAGATATGACTGCGCTGATATTACTTGATTACTCTAAGGCCTTTGATACGCTTGACCACAGCATACTTTGTTCAATCTTACACTACATAGGTTTGGATCAGCATGCAATAGAACTTTTACGTAATTATCTTACAGACAGAATACAAACAGTTATTTTAAATGGTACTGAGTCAAAAGCCTTATCAGTCACACAGGGTGTAACCCAAGGTTCGATTTTGGGGCCACTTCTGTTTACTCTATATATATCAAGTTTTGTAAATCATATACAGTATTCAAAATATCATTTTTACGCGGATGATACTCAACTATATATGTCTTTTCCAGCAAATAATTCAAATGTAGCTTGTGAGTTATTGAACTCTGATTTAGAAAACCTGTATGTGATTTCAGAAAAACATTGTCTTTTGTTGCTAATTTATTTGTTTTTTTTCTTTTATTATTATACTATATGTATAAAATGTTATTTTATGTACTACTTAATAGCAACATTAAAGACATATTATTATTATTATTATTATCAGTGGCGGTTACTACGGACCCTTTTGTATGTTCTGTTAGCGAGCGGCAAGCATGTTAAGAGGTTTCTTCGCGGCAGTTACACGGGTACAACGCTCGCCGCTCGCCAACGGAACCTCCAAAAGAATAATAGTATTCGCCGCTGTAATCTTTTACGCACGTAACATTTTTAATATCTATTGTTATTCATATTTTATATTTTTACTAAATTTTACTAAATTTTAATTTTAAGTTTAATACAAGCACTTAATAACTTAATGCTGATTATTTGTTGGAAATTTAGTAGAACATTCAATTGATAGTGAATTTAGTAATTTATATAATGTACAAATAAAAAAAAATCATTTTAAATTTATAAACAGTAAAATTGTAATGAATACTGATACACGAGATCTCCCGACATTTGTGCCCCCATTATTTATATCGATAGACTGGTTCCAAAAGTGGCTAAGTACAAAATAGTTATTTTCCAGAAAATAAAATTTAAACTTTGAACCATTGGATCAAATCTGGTTTTTGTTACAAACTGTTGTGTTCTGCCCAAGAAATTATATACTATTTAAGTATATTATACTTTATACAGTTACAATACTTATTTAAAGTTTTATATTTTAAGATTTAATGATAATACATGTTTATACAACCCAAGTTTCATATTGAGATGGGTTTTTCATTTGTAGAGAAGATGTAATCTTCTTATATAAATCTAGAGTCTACGATCTTTAACGTAGGATGAATTTTTCTATTTTCCAAGAGACCAATTTAGTTTGGCTGCCAGTTAGCTAAAAACAGATAAATTAGGTCAATCTTGTAATGACTTATATAGTACAATTAACTTTTAAACTCTTATATAATAATCCTGAGCATTTTTATTACTGAAGGTTTCGATTTTGTTGTTATGTTTCAGTTTTGACGATTATTGACTCTTATCCTATTTTGGAGGGAAGGTCGGAAACACTTGGAGGACTGTATGCTGGACAATTTGACTATAAATTGACTTCATTTGAATTAACATCAAAGGTGGAACTTGTAAATGCATCATTTGGTTATACCCGTTTGTTGTAACGGATGGTAATTTATGTTTTTCTTAAACTGTAAAGATGTTCTTGTGGAAATTTAATATGTATTAGCTGTATTGTGTAATTATGTATCTATTTTGTAAAGGATAAACCTGTTTTTGTCTCATATCTTCGTTACGATGCATTTTAGGACATGAGTGCGTTATATTGTTTTAATCCTTGTTGTATCAGCTATAATCCCGTGTTTATAGAATTAAGATCCGTGAGAAAAACGAACAGCTGAGTGAAATAGTGACGTCATAAAAATTATTCGCGTTGCGATTTTTTTCGAAAAAGTGTCAGTGCCGGCATTTGTTTCTACAAAACCTATATAAGCTGAAGCCAAATTTAACAAAGTTAGTCGATAAAAAGCTTTTGGCGAATCTATGCTTGACTCCGGATTGAAAATCTGTAAATTTAAGTGAGGTTAGAAGTATAATAATCATATGTTTGACCTTGTATTTATGTCAACAAAATATAAACAAGTTTGAAATTAAGTTTGAAGTGTTTACCTGAACTATTATAAAAATTAAAGAATATTTATTATTGTTCTACAAACTATTTGGAAGTGAACGAGTTGTTTTAAATAAATTCTGGGAGAATTTATTTTCCATTATTGATTTTACGTATTGACGTTTATATTACAAGAAATCAGCTATAATACACACCAGGTTGGTCGTAATAAAAGGTCTTTTAAATTGGATTTGACAATAATAAAATTTATAAAGTTTATCCTGAATTATTTCAGAATTATTTTGTTTAACCTAAAAGGTTCTTAAAAAAATTTATTTTTCTAAAATAAAACATTTTAATTTCTTTTTTATTTAAATTTATTTTTTTATAAAGATAAACATTTGAACATCTGTGAATAT
The DNA here is from genome assembly GCA_929113105.1 of Agrypnus murinus. Lineage (NCBI taxonomy): Eukaryota > Metazoa > Arthropoda > Insecta > Coleoptera > Elateridae > Agrypnus > Agrypnus murinus. Next base: position 199,731,444 of record OV816025.1, read on the forward strand.
TTTTGATTTATGTTAGTTTGTTCAAGTGAATGACCGTAATAGCCCTATGTCAGGCTATTACGACTTTTAATTACACTTGAGCAAGCTTGGGAATTTGAATAATCATTTCTTTACATTTCCTTTTCAATTTAAATTTCTATTTATTTCCTTTTTATTAAATAAAGTTTGTGTTTTTTAAATTATTCATGTGTTTAATTGATGCACATACAAGCATCCATTTCTCTTTCTTTTTGCATTTAGAGTTTTGCAGTGGTTGTCCAGTTTGCAGAAGCCCTAGTGTCTGCAGTATAAGTTTTTCTCTTCTTTCAGATGTAAGAGTCAATAAGAGTTTAATAATTGAAATAATTCATGCTCTATCGAATAAACCCTGAGTTGGCCGATTGGGAAAAAGAAAAATATTTGGGGTGTATTTTTATTTTAATTCACCATATATAATTTATGTTTACCTTGAGCGTTTAGCATATTATTTATTTAGGGTTTAATACACCGCAATATATTTTTTAATTTTCTTGATATTTTCTGGTAAAGAAAGGGTTTTATAATTATTATTTAAACATAATTATATGTAATAATCTTTTTCTAATACTTATAGGTACTGAGGTATCACTCTAAAAGTAAATAGGTGCAGCTAAAGATGCTTATTTCTAGCTAGCTTTGTAGGTAAACAAAGGTACTTCTACAATGTACATATTGTAGCGTTCTTTTTAAATAATACTAAAAATGCTGTTTTAATAGCCTATTACCAAAAGAAATATTATTACTAACACTAATTACAAACACTATAATTATAAACTGTTAACGAACTTAAATTACATTATTTACTATTTATGGACTATTTTTTTAGACTATTTATTTCTTTTATTTAAAGCAATATCTTCAGTCTCGTACAATTTACAATCTTATTTTACAAAGTATTCAACAGCACAATGTTATTAATGATGAATCTTTATTAATGAATAAAAATGTATAAATCTTTACATACATGTGTATATAAAATAGATATTTTGATAAATGCTTATTTTTCTAAAGACACCTAAGTGATAAACATTTGTATGTGTCAGTACTGGCCATATCAAGATAATATTCACAATATAAATACATTGGTAAAGGTTCATAATAATAATAATAATAATAATAATAATTTATTTTCCCTTAGATAATGATATATAGGAATAGTCGCAATTACATACATAATGTTAAACATATACAAATATAATAGACTAGAAAATATAGACTAGATGTATAGTAACAAAATAAGATGTACACAAGTACAGAAAGTGCATACAATAAACTTATAACCTGTAAGTGCATAAGATACACTTATTAGAATTGTTCATTAAAGAACTCTTCAGTTGTGTAAAAACACTTGGCAACTAAAAAGTACTTTAGTCGTTTTTTAAAAATGTATAAAGATTTGCTTCCCTTAATAAAGACAGGTAAATGATTAAACATATCAAGTCCCATATAATTCGGAGAGTACTTGGTTATATTAAGTCGTGCAATTGGAATATGAAATTCATTCTTAGTCCTTGTGTTGATGTTATGAACATCTCTATTTCTCATAAAATTATTGCGATTTTTAAATATATATAAACATAGTTCATATATATATAAGGCAGCAACTGTTAATATTTTATATTTAATGAACAAATCTCTACAAGAGTGTAGTTGTCCAACTTTAGCTATGATTCGAAGAATTCTTTTCTGAACAATAAATACATCCCTACATGATGAGGAGTTGGCCCACAAACATATGCCATACCTCAGGCGACTATCCACTTGGGCATAGTAAAAGCTAAGCAATTGGAGATCTTCTAATACATCTCTAAGATTCCTGAACAAGTAGGTCATAGAATTAAGCTTTTTAGTTAAATTATCACAGTGAATTTTCCAATTTAAATTTTCATCGAAGTACAATCCTAAGAATCTTACTTCCCTAATACTGCTTATCAGTTCACCATCAATATCAAATGACAATTGATTGCATCGATTTTGTCTACAATGAAATCGCAAAATGTCAGTTTTACTCTGATTAAAATACAGATTATTGCTATTAAAAAAACTTTTTACTAATTTTAGAACATTAGTACAATTATCTAATAGTTCTGTTGTATTTGTTGAAGACATAATTAATGAAAAATCATCAGCATAAGCAATATAATTAGTGTTATCTAAGACTCGATCAATGTCGTTTACATAAAGAATGAAAAGAATTGGTCCCAATATTGACCCTTGTGGGACACCCATGGATAAAGCAGAACAACTCGATTTACCCACAGTGAAGCTGTTATTGTCAGTATGTTGTATATATACATATTGTACACGATTATATAAAAATGACTTAATCCAATTAAAAGCATTACCTCTAATTCCATATAATTCTAATTTATCCATAAGTTTACCATGATTTACACAATCAAAAGCCCTACTAAGATCACAATATATTGCTGCAGGGCAGTTGCCAATATCCAAATACTGTACGACCTTTTCATAGAACTTTAATAAAGCAGAAGAAGTTGATCGACTATTTCTAAATCCATGCTGCTGATCAGACAGTATGTTGTATTCAATAATAAAATTCATAAACCGATTTAAGAAAGCATACTCAAAAATCTTTTGTAAACCACAGGGTACAGTCACTGGTCTATAATTTTCTAATAAATGCCTATTCCCTTTTTTATAAATTGGTGTAACTTTACCAACTTTTAAATCCTCTGGATAAGTGCCCGATAAAAATGAGAAATTAACTAAGTAAGTTAAAGGTAATATCATAATGTTTAAAACCCTTTTAATAATGAATGAAGGAATTTCATCTGATCCCGATGATTTACTATTTTTGAATTTACTAATTAATAATTCTAATAATTCATTTTCAGCATATGGTTTTAGAAACAGTGTTTTTATGCTATTAACTTCTGTTGAGTTAGGCTCTTGGCCTGTAACAGTATTGATTCCATTGGTTAATAAAATAGGTGCATTCACAAAGTAATTATTAAACAGTAGAGCAACATCATCAGGGTTAGATATATCATTTAAACCATCATTTATCACAATATTTCTACTACTACTGTTTTTATTATTCAAATCAGACACAACTTTCCATGCCTCTTTAATTTCATTATCCGAGCTCTTTATTTGATCTTGGTAAAATTTCTTCTTGGTGTTTTTTATCAACATTAAATGCTCCTTTTTTTCTCTCCTTGTAAAGGGAAGAATACTCTGGAAACCTTTTAGAAAGAGAAAAAAGATCTTTGAGTCTGGCACTTGACAGCCTAACATCATTGTTAACCCAATTTTTACTTTGAACATTTACATAACGCTTTTGGCTTGGAAAATTGGTATTAAAATGAAATAAAAAGATCGAGTAAAAATATTGAAAAGCTAAATTAAAGTCATCAATATTATATAGGTCATCCCACGTCTCGGATTGAAGAGCCATTTCAAAATTAATTATATTATTTTCAGAGTACATCCTTTTGAATGTGGTGATTTTACTAACACATTTCTCGGTAGTAAACTGATGAAGTACTGTTCTGTGATCGGAATATGTATTATCTATCACACATGTAGTTTGTGTTTCAATATTAGTGAATATATTGTCGATAATGGTGCAAGACGAACTAGTGACTCTAGTGGGCCACTTTACAACATGTCTTAAATTATATGAGGCAAGAATGTTACATAATTGATGAAAGTTACAATCATTACCTAACAAGTCAAAATTAAAGTCTCCACATATCATAATAATTAGATTAGGTTTATAAATATAAGCTAATACATCTAGCAATTTACTAAAAAAAATATTAGTGTCTCCTGAAGGAGATCTATAACAGTATATTATAAATATTATAATTTGACATCAGTAGTAAGTAAATGTATGTTGAAGCCCACAACTCCCCATGTTATTCTTATGGGAGTTTCGTTTTTAAGACAGGACAATTTTGTGAGGTTATGTGTGTCAAACTTACAATTATGTGAGGTTATGTGTGTAAAACTTGGCGTCCTTCCCGCTAGATGTCAGCATGGGTGTGGGGTTGAGTGTTTTGGCGGGAAAATGTAAATGTGATGCTTGCTCGTGATTGGTCGGATCGAATTGCCGGTAAAATAGGTTGCAGCATGTGTCGCTAGATGTCGCTGTGGGCGTGGTTTTGGCGGGAAAAATCAAATCTCAGGCCTGTTCGTGATTGGTCCGAAGTTTTGGCGCTAAAGGAGCTGAATGTAAACAAACGGGGTTGCCAAATCTCATATTTGGTAAAAAAGAAAAGTCCCTAGATAATTCCCCCAGGACTTGAAAGTGTGTGTTTAGATCGCGCGCAAAGGGGGCCTTCGCCCTGGGCCCCCATTCTGGGGCATCCTAGGGAGATCGTTAGGGTGCTTCGCTCTGGGCCCCCACTCTGGCGTTCCCGGGGAGATCGTTAGGGGTGCTTCGCCCTCCTCGGGGCCCCACTCTGGAGGGCCCCCCTGGGATCGACAGCGGTGCAGGGCCCCCTTGTGTGAAAGATGTCGGCGTGCGCGTGAACGCGACCGGGCGGGCCGGGTTAATCCGAAAAATTTGTCGGGGCGTTACGTGGCCGGGTGGTCCAGTGCCCCGGTGGCCGTTGAAAGGGGTTAATTTATTTGGCGGTCCGAAAAATTTGTCGCGGCGTTGCGTGGGCGGGTGCCCCAGTGCCCCGGTGGGCCGATGAAAGGGGTTAATTTGAAAAATTTAGCGGTTGTCTCGTTGCTGATTAATAATAAGGTGGTGGGTAAACATTTTATTAAAGGGGGGCTGAAAAAAAATAATATACAATCATCGTTTAACTAGATGTAAATACAATATTAACAACATAAGCGTACTGTAGATTTTTCTTTAATACAAATAATGAATAGTGACCTATAAAATACAATAATAATAATAATAATAATTAAAGGAGAATGCATCGTTTTCCTCTCTCTCATGAATAGTACTGCTGGATGATCTCATCACTTAATTGTTGCATAGTTTGATGTTGGACTAAAAATAAAAACATTACATTTTATACATTAAATTAAAAAATATCAACTTACCTGCATTTGTTTTTTCCTTTAATAAAACAGAAGCCAATAATGATATTATTTTAAAGGAGAATGCATCTTTCTGCTGGATGATGTAATTATATGTGCATCTAAACATTCCTTTTAATGAATGATCTCATCGCTTAATTATTGCATAGATTTGAGGACTAAAAATAAAAACATTACATTTTATACATTAAATTAAAAAATATCAACTTACCTGCATTTGTTTTTTCCTTTATGAACAAAACAGAAGCCAGTAAAATACAATAATGATATTATTTTAAAGGAGAATGCATCTTTCTGCTGGATGATGTAATTATTCAAAACATATGTGCATACATTCCTTTTCTAGAATGATCTCATCATCACTTAATTGCTGCATAGTTTTGAGAGTTAAAAAAACATTACATTCGGTATAAAATAACAATATCAACTTACCTGCATTTGTTTTTAGTATTTTGCACGTTACAACTAAATTTTTAAGAAAGCAAACAATATATCATACGTGCTAATTACATTCCTTCACTTCTCTAATTTTATGAAAAGCCTTTTCCATTTTACACTATTAAAACTGAAAGCGGTTTGTTTTTAATGCTATTTTTATAGATTAAAAGATGCTAGCTTTTAACAAACCGCATTACATATGTGCACAGTTTACCGCTTGTTTTAAAACTGGGCGAAGAGGGAATGTTTTGCATGTATTGCGTTTCCCCTCTTTGTGACGTATGTTTAGAAAAAACTGTAAAATGTCATGACATATATAATAAATTACTGCTTTTTAAGTGCAAGCAAACATCTGAGGAGTCATCCGGTTTCTTTATAAAATAAATGAACATGAACATAAAAAATTGGTTGGACGATTATCTTCATCTATTTTAGTTGTAAAAATTAAATGTTTTATGAAGTGTATTGTTCGAAGTGTCGACTAAACTAATTTCAAAATATCAGAAATAGTATTAAGAATATGTTTACTTTTTTAAAACATTCACAGCGTTAATCACAATAGTAATTTAGCATTTTATGTAAATGCAATAAACCAAAACGAAAATAAAATAATTTCAAAACTTAGTAAGATCCTTCTTAAATGATGCAACATAGTATAAAGGTTTATATCATATATTTTTGCATACTACATATGGAATTTATAGACTAAAAATAGAATAATTACATAGGTACAGGGTTTATATATAGACTTATATAATACAAGTTATACATGTAAACTTAACTAGTTTCTAAATTATCATCATTAGAAATACTTTAATTTCCCCAAGCTAAGGTATTTATACATACTACATATGCAATTTATAGACTAAAAATAGAATAATTACATAGGTACAAGGTTTATATACAGACTTATATAATACAAGTTATACATGTAAACTTAACTAGTTTCTAAATTTTCATGGTTAAAAATACAAAGAACGGTTCTAGGGAAAAGAAATTCTAATCAATAGTTAGAAATCCTATAATTTTTCCAAGCTAAGGTATTTATACATATCACATATACAATTTTTAGATTAAATAAAATAATTACATAGGTAGAGGGTTTATATACAGACTTATACAAGTTATACATGAAAACTTAACTAGTTTCTAAATTATCATCATTAGAAATCCTTTAATTTCCCCAAGCTAAGGTATTTATTTATACATATCACATATACAATTTATAGATTAAATAAAATAATTACATAGGTAGAGGGTTTATATACAGACTTATACAAGTTATACATGTAAACTTAACTAGTTTCTAAATTATCATCGTTAGAAATCCTATAATTTCCCCAAGCTAAGGTATTAATACATATCACATATGCAATTTATAGATTAAATAAAATAATTACATAGGTAGAGGGTTTATATACAGACTTATACAAGTTATACATGAACACTTAACTAGTTTCTAAATTATCATCGTTAGAAATCCTATAATTTCCCCAAGCTAAGGTATTTATACATATCACATATGCAATTTATAGATTAAATAAAATAATTACATAGGTAGAGGGTTTATATACAATACAAGTTATACATGAACACTTAACTAGTTTCTAAATTATCATCGTTAGAAATCCTATAATTTCCCCAAGCTAAGGTATTTATACATATCACATATGCAATTTATAGATTAAATAAAATAATTACATAGGTAGAGGGTTTATATACAGACTTATACAAGTTATACATGAACACTTAACTAGTTTCTAAATTATCATCGTTAGAAATCCTATAATTTCCCCAAGCTAAGGTATTTATACATATCACATATGCAATTTATAGATTAAATAAAATAATTACATAGGTAGAGGGTTTATATACAGGCTTATACAAGTTATACATGAACACTTAACTAGTTTCTAAATTATCATCGTTAGAAATCCTATAATTTCCCCAAGCTAAGGTATTTATACATATCACATATGCAATTTATAGATTAAATAAAATAATTACATAGGTAGAGGGTTTATATACAAACTTATACAAGTTATACATGAAAACTTAACTAGTTTCTAAATTATCATCGTTAGAAATCCTATAATTTCCCCAAGCTAAGGTATTTATACATACTACATATGCAATTTTTAGATTAAATAAAATAATTACATAGGTAGAGGGTTTATATACAGACTTATACAAGTTATACATGAACACTTAACTAGTTTCTAAATTATCATCATTAGAAATCCTATAATTTCCCCAAGCTAAGGTATTTATACATATCACATATGCAATTTATAGATTAAATAAAATAATTACATAGGTAGAGGGTTTATATACAATACAAGTTATACATGAACACTTAACTAGTTTCTAAATTATCATCGTTAGAAATCCTATAATTTCCCCAAGCTAAGGTATTTATACATATCACATATGCAATTTATAGATTAAATAAAATAATTACATAGGTAGAGGGTTTATATACAGACTTAAACAAGTTATACATGAACACTTAACTAGTTTCTAAATTATCATCGTTAGAAATCCTATAATTTCCCCAAGCTAAGGTATTAATACATATCACATATGCAATTTATAGATTAAATAAAATAATTACATAGGTAGAGGGTTTATATACAGACTTATACAAGTTATACATGAACACTTAACTAGTTTCTAAATTATCATCGTTAGAAATCCTATAATTTCCCCAAGCTAAGGTATTTATACATATCACATATGCAATTTATAGATTAAATAAAATAATTACATAGGTAGAGGGTTTATATACAGACTTATACAAGTTATACATGAACACTTAACTAGTTTCTAAATTATCATCGTTAGAAATCCTATAATTTCCCCAAGCTAAGGTATTTATACATATCACATATGCAATTTATAGATTAAATAAAATAATTACATAGGTAGAGGGTTTATATACAGACTTATACAAGTTATACATGAAAACTTAACTAGTTTCTAAATTATCATCGTTAGAAATCCTATAATTTCCCCAAGCTAAGGTATTTATACATACTACATATGCAATTTATAGATTAAATAAAATAATTACATAGGTAGAGGGTTTATATACAGACTTATACAAGTTATACATGTAAACTTAACTAGTTTCTAAATTATCATCATTAGAAATCCTTTAATTTCCCCAAGCTAAGGTATTTATACATATCACATATGCAATTTATAGATTAAATAAAATAATTACATAGGTAGAGGGTTTATATACAGACTTATACAAGTTATACTTGAACAGTTAACTAGTTTCTAAATTATCATCGTTAGAAATCCTATAATTTCCCCAAGCTAAGGTATTTATACATATCACATATGCAATTTATAGATTAAATAAAATAATTACATAGGTAGAGGGTTTATATACAGACTTATACAAGTTATACATGAAAACTTAACTAGTTTCTAAATTATCATCGTTAGAAATCCTATAATTTCCCCAAGCTAAGGTATTTATACATACTACATATGCAATTTATAGATTAAATAAAATAATTACATAGGTAGAGGGTTTATATACAGACTTATACAAGTTATACATGAACACTTAACTAGTTTCTAAATTATCATCATTAGAAATCCTATAATTTCCCCAAGCTAAGGTATTTATACATATCACATATGCAATTTATAGATTAAATAAAATAATTACATAGGTAGAGGGTTTATATACAATACAAGTTATACATGAACACTTAACTAGTTTCTAAATTATCATCGTTAGAAATCCTATAATTTCCCCAAGCTAAGGTATTTATACATATCACATATGCAATTTATAGATTAAATAAAATAATTACATAGGTAGAGGGTTTATATACAGACTTATACAAGTTATACATGAACACTTAACTAGTTTCTAAATTATCATCGTTAGAAATCCTATAATTTCCCCAAGCTAAGGTATTAATACATATCACATATGCAATTTATAGATTAAATAAAATAATTACATAGGTAGAGGGTTTATATACAGACTTATACAAGTTATACATGAACACTTAACTAGTTTCTAAATTATCATCGTTAGAAATCCTATAATTTCCCCAAGCTAAGGTATTTATACATATCACATATGCAATTTATAGATTAAATAAAATAATTACATAGGTAGAGGGTTTATATACAGACTTATACAAGTTATACATGAACACTTAACTAGTTTCTAAATTATCATCGTTAGAAATCCTATAATTTCCCCAAGCTAAGGTATTTATACATATCACATATGCAATTTATAGATTAAATAAAATAATTACATAGGTAGAGGGTTTATATACAGACTTATACAAGTTATACATGAAAACTTAACTAGTTTCTAAATTATCATCGTTAGAAATCCTATAATTTCCCCAAGCTAAGGTATTTATACATACTACATATGCAATTTATAGATTAAATAAAATAATTACATAGGTAGAGGGTTTATATACAGACTTATACAAGTTATACATGTAAACTTAACTAGTTTCTAAATTATCATCATTAGAAATCCTTTAATTTCCCCAAGCTAAGGTATTTATACATATCACATATGCAATTTATAGATTAAATAAAATAATTACATAGGTAGAGGGTTTATATACAGACTTATACAAGTTATACTTGAACAGTTAACTAGTTTCTAAATTATCATCGTTAGAAATCCTATAATTTCCCCAAGCTAAGGTATTTATACATATCACATATGCAATTTATAGATTAAATAAAATAATTACATAGGTAGAGGGTTTATATACAGACTTGTACAATACAAGTTATACATGAACACTTAACTAGTTTCTAAATTATCATCGTTAAAAAATCCTATAATTCCCCCAAGCTAAGGTATTAATACATATCACATATACAATTTATAGATTAAATAAAATAATTACATAGGTACAAGGTTTATATACAGACTTATATAATACAAGTTATACACTTAAAACTTAACTAGTTTCTAAATTATCATCGTTAAAAAATCCTATAATTTTTCCAAGCTAAGGTATTAATACATATCACATATACAATTTATAGATTATATAAAATAATTACATAGGTAGAGGGTTTATATACAGACTTATACAATACAAGTTATACATGAGCACTTAACTCGCGGCGTTGCGTGGCCGGGTGGGGAGCCGTGCGGTGGTGCGACGCCCCAGTGGGTCACTGGGCCGTTGAAAGGGGTTAATTTGAAAAATTTGGCGGTTGCCTCGCTGCTGTAGAATCAAATAATAAGGTGCCTCACCTCGGGTAGGCAACCACATATACAGTCTAACATATAGGCTATTGTGGCTTTTTCCTATCCAACAATACATTTCTCTTTCTTTCGTATCTATTTGTTCAGTTTACTATCTAAATGTATTGTTGGATAGGAAAAAGCCACAATAGCCTATATGTTAGACTGTATATGTGGTTGCCTACCCGAGGTGAGGCACCTTATTATTTGATTCTACAGCAGCGAGGCAACCGCCAAATTTTTCAAATTAACCCCTTTCAACGGCCCAGTGACCCACTGGGGCGTCGCACCACCGCACGGCTCCCCACCCGGCCACGCAACGCCGCGAGTTAAGTGCTCATGTATAACTTGTATTGTATAAGTCTGTATATAAACCCTCTACCTATGTAATTATTTTATATAATCTATAAATTGTATATGTGATATGTATTAATACCTTAGCTTGGAAAAATTATAGGATTTTTTAACGATGATAATTTAGAAACTAGTTAAGTTTTAAGTGTATAACTTGTATTATATAAGTCTGTATATAAACCTTGTACCTATGTAATTATTTTATTTAATCTATAAATTGTATATGTGATATGTATTAATACCTTAGCTTGGGGGAATTATAGGATTTTTTAACGATGATAATTTAGAAACTAGTTAAGTGTTCATGTATAACTTGTATTGTACAAGTCTGTATATAAACCCTCTACCTATGTAATTATTTTATTTAATCTATAAATTGCATATGTGATATGTATAAATACCTTAGCTTGGGGAAATTATAGGATTTCTAACGATGATAATTTAGAAACTAGTTAACGGTTCAAGTATAACTTGTATAAGTCTGTATATAAACCCTCTACCTATGTAATTATTTTATTTAATCTATAAATTGCATATGTGATATGTATAAATACCTTAGCTTGGGGAAATTAAAGGATTTCTAATGATGATAATTTAGAAACTAGTTAAGTTTACATGTATAACTTGTATAAGTCTGTATATAAACCCTCTACCTATGTAATTATTTTATTTAATCTATAAATTGCATATGTAGTATGTATAAATACCTTAGCTTGGGGAAATTATAGGATTTCTAACGATGATAATTTAGAAACTAGTTAAGTTTTCATGTATAACTTGTATAAGTCTGTATATAAACCCTCTACCTATGTAATTATTTTATTTAATCTATAAATTGCATATGTGATATGTATAAATACCTTAGCTTGGGGAAATTATAGGATTTCTAACGATGATAATTTAGAAACTAGTTAAGTGTTCATGTATAACTTGTATAAGTCTGTATATAAACCCTCTACCTATGTAATTATTTTATTTAATCTATAAATTGCATATGTGATATGTATAAATACCTTAGCTTGGGGAAATTATAGGATTTCTAACGATGATAATTTAGAAACTAGTTAAGTGTTCATGTATAACTTGTATAAGTCTGTATATAAACCCTCTACCTATGTAATTATTTTATTTAATCTATAAATTGCATATGTGATATGTATTAATACCTTAGCTTGGGGAAATTATAGGATTTCTAACGATGATAATTTAGAAACTAGTTAAGTGTTCATGTATAACTTGTATAAGTCTGTATATAAACCCTCTACCTATGTAATTATTTTATTTAATCTATAAATTGCATATGTGATATGTATAAATACCTTAGCTTGGGGAAATTATAGGATTTCTAACGATGATAATTTAGAAACTAGTTAAGTGTTCATGTATAACTTGTTTAAGTCTGTATATAAACCCTCTACCTATGTAATTATTTTATTTAATCTATAAATTGCATATGTGATATGTATAAATACCTTAGCTTGGGGAAATTATAGGATTTCTAATGATGATAATTTAGAAACTAGTTAAGTGTTCATGTATAACTTGTATAAGTCTGTATATAAACCCTCTACCTATGTAATTATTTTATTTAATCTATAAATTGCATATGTAGTATGTATAAATACCTTAGCTTGGGGAAATTATAGGATTTCTAACGATGATAATTTAGAAACTAGTTAAGTTTTCATGTATAACTTGTATAAGTCTGTATATAAACCCTCTACCTATGTAATTATTTTATTTAATCTATAAATTGCATATGTGATATGTATAAATACCTTAGCTTGGGGAAATTATAGGATTTCTAACGATGATAATTTAGAAACTAGTTAAGTGTTCATGTATAACTTGTATAAGTCTGTATATAAACCCTCTACCTATGTAATTATTTTATTTAATCTATAAATTGCATATGTGATATGTATTAATACCTTAGCTTGGGGAAATTATAGGATTTCTAACGATGATAATTTAGAAACTAGTTAAGTGTTCATGTATAACTTGTATAAGTCTGTATATAAACCCTCTACCTATGTAATTATTTTATTTAATCTATAAATTGCATATGTGATATGTATAAATACCTTAGCTTGGGGAAATTATAGGATTTCTAACGATGATAATTTAGAAACTAGTTAAGTGTTCATGTATAACTTGTATTGTATATAAACCCTCTACCTATGTAATTATTTTATTTAATCTATAAATTGCATATGTGATATGTATAAATACCTTAGCTTGGGGAAATTATAGGATTTCTAATGATGATAATTTAGAAACTAGTTAAGTGTTCATGTATAACTTGTATAAGTCTGTATATAAACCCTCTACCTATGTAATTATTTTATTTAATCTATAAATTGCATATGTAGTATGTATAAATACCTTAGCTTGGGGAAATTATAGGATTTCTAACGATGATAATTTAGAAACTAGTTAAGTTTTCATGTATAACTTGTATAAGTCTGTATATAAACCCTCTACCTATGTAATTATTTTATTTAATCTATAAATTGCATATGTGATATGTATAAATACCTTAGCTTGGGGAAATTATAGGATTTCTAACGATGATAATTTAGAAACTAGTTAACTGTTCAAGTATAACTTGTATAAGTCTGTATATAAACCCTCTACCTATGTAATTATTTTATTTAATCTATAAATTGCATATGTGATATGTATAAATACCTTAGCTTGGGGAAATTAAAGGATTTCTAATGATGATAATTTAGAAACTAGTTAAGTTTACATGTATAACTTGTATAAGTCTGTATATAAACCCTCTACCTATGTAATTATTTTATTTAATCTATAAATTGCATATGTAGTATGTATAAATACCTTAGCTTGGGGAAATTATAGGATTTCTAACGATGATAATTTAGAAACTAGTTAAGTTTTCATGTATAACTTGTATAAGTCTGTATATAAACCCTCTACCTATGTAATTATTTTATTTAATCTATAAATTGCATATGTGATATGTATAAATACCTTAGCTTGGGGAAATTATAGGATTTCTAACGATGATAATTTAGAAACTAGTTAAGTGTTCATGTATAACTTGTATAAGTCTGTATATAAACCCTCTACCTATGTAATTATTTTATTTAATCTATAAATTGCATATGTGATATGTATAAATACCTTAGCTTGGGGAAATTATAGGATTTCTAACGATGATAATTTAGAAACTAGTTAAGTGTTCATGTATAACTTGTATAAGTCTGTATATAAACCCTCTACCTATGTAATTATTTTATTTAATCTATAAATTGCATATGTGATATGTATTAATACCTTAGCTTGGGGAAATTATAGGATTTCTAACGATGATAATTTAGAAACTAGTTAAGTGTTCATGTATAACTTGTTTAAGTCTGTATATAAACCCTCTACCTATGTAATTATTTTATTTAATCTATAAATTGCATATGTGATATGTATAAATACCTTAGCTTGGGGAAATTATAGGATTTCTAACGATGATAATTTAGAAACTAGTTAAGTGTTCATGTATAACTTGTATTGTATATAAACCCTCTACCTATGTAATTATTTTATTTAATCTATAAATTGCATATGTGATATGTATAAATACCTTAGCTTGGGGAAATTATAGGATTTCTAATGATGATAATTTAGAAACTAGTTAAGTGTTCATGTATAACTTGTATAAGTCTGTATATAAACCCTCTACCTATGTAATTATTTTATTTAATCTAAAAATTGCATATGTAGTATGTATAAATACCTTAGCTTGGGGAAATTATAGGATTTCTAACGATGATAATTTAGAAACTAGTTAAGTTTTCATGTATAACTTGAATAAGTTTGTATATAAACCCTCTACCTATGTAATTATTTTATTTAATCTATAAATTGCATATGTGATATGTATAAATACCTTAGCTTGGGGAAATTATAGGATTTCTAACGATGATAATTTAGAAACTAGTTAAGTGTTCATGTATAACTTGTATAAGCCTGTATATAAACCCTCTACCTATGTAATTATTTTATTTAATCTATAAATTGCATATGTGATATGTATAAATACCTTAGCTTGGGGAAATTATAGGATTTCTAACGATGATAATTTAGAAACTAGTTAAGTGTTCATGTATAACTTGTATAAGTCTGTATATAAACCCTCTACCTATGTAATTATTTTATTTAATCTATAAATTGCATATGTGATATGTATAAATACCTTAGCTTGGGGAAATTATAGGATTTCTAACGATGATAATTTAGAAACTAGTTAAGTGTTCATGTATAACTTGTATTGTATATAAACCCTCTACCTATGTAATTATTTTATTTAATCTATAAATTGCATATGTGATATGTATAAATACCTTAGCTTGGGGAAATTATAGGATTTCTAACGATGATAATTTAGAAACTAGTTAAGTGTTCATGTATAACTTGTATAAGTCTGTATATAAACCCTCTACCTATGTAATTATTTTATTTAATCTATAAATTGCAT